>CM060102.1:10497805-10925809 GCA_030522485.1 Stenchaetothrips biformis
AATGGGACATATTGACCGGTTTGGGGTTGAATACGATAGTGAGGCACAAAACAAACCACATTAGCTCAATCGAGACCATCTTTGAAACATTTGCGAATTTTTAACCATTTTTGACCGGTTTTGACTAATTTTTAAAAAATTTGAGAAAATTTATTTTGACATTTTTTTTGTGTTAAGGACACCCAAAGGAACAATTCCACCAAGTTTGGTTGAAATCCGAGACGTCGATTTTGGAAGTTGTGCGATTTGGGAAAGAATTACCCCATGGCGCCTGCCCAGGTGAGTGCAATGCTAGCGCTCCTGCCGGCGGCGGCTACGCATCTCGCGGCTCGGCCCTTTCACTTGAAAAAGCCGAATCTTTTCCGTATGCTCGGTGCCTGCATAGACTTGCATTTCGCGCTCGCCAATGTCTATTCTTGTCCAGTATGTGTCTCTGCTGAGATTTCCGTATGCTGCGCGTGAAAAGAAAAAAAAAAGTACGTAAATTCTGTGATTTTTTTCTTCTTATTTTGCGAATTTAACGTTACATGTACACCTGTTGTGTGTGGTTCTAACCTCATCTTGCACGTTGTAGGATGCCGCCATGCTCAGTGCAAGGTTGTGTGAACAGCAAGAGTTCTGTGAATGGTGTGATGTGTATGAGAGTGCCAGGAGGGAAAAACGACGAGAATCGCAGAAAGTCGTGGGGCCACGCATTGTGCAAAGATTTGACCAGCAACTATGCCTCCGTCAGAGTCTGTGAGGTGCGTTTCTCCTTGTTCTTTGTTGTGAGTATGGAGATGATTTGAGTGAATTACTTATGTTTTATTCTCAGATCCATTTCACTGCAAATGATTGGGAGAAGGTAAGGGAGGATGGCACAAGAAGCTAAAGCGAACAGCTGTTCCATCACTCTCATTGTCTTCAAAGGAGACTCCAATAAGACTTTCATTTAGAAACATCACAAATCTTAACACGGTCCGTTCCACTTCACACTCAGTACAGAGTACAGAGTCTTTGTAATTTGTGCAATAACTGTTTGTTCTTTTTTTGTATGGTCAGGTTCCATGCACTTCAGTTCAAGTTCAAGGCGCCTTTAGACCAGACCACCCATATGCAACTCTAGCTCCATCTCGGGCTCCAGCTGCCAGTCCAACCACTCCACGCTCCAGCTTCAGTCGACCAGATCATTCCTATTCAACTTCAACCCCAGCTCCATCTTGTACTCCAGCTCCCAGCCCAACCACTCCACGCTCCAGCTTCAGTCGACCAGACCATTCCTATTCAAATGAGAGAAAAGTTTGAAATACAACAACTAAACAATAAGAGCGTAAAAAGTGGAGTAGGAAACAAAATTCAACTAAAAAAACCAACCTGAGTCACTGGTAATCAGCCGGTCTTGTCATGAGGACTCAGATGATTGTGGAGCATATCAAAACGTGCTTCAAATTGTTCAAGGTTAGTTCAGTTCGTGCCCACTACAATCCAAATTATGACTGTTGAAGGCTCCTACAATAAAATGGACAGTAGTTCAAGAGCGAATAGCGGAGTCAGAAGAATAATTTGTGAGCGAAAAATGAGCCGTACAAACCTGTAACACGTAATAAAACCTTTCCAAAAGTGACAGCTGTCTGCGATGACATTATCCATACCTCCAAAACTAACGTAAACAAAGCCTCAATGATGCCAACATACAGCTTCAAACATGGACATGTACATTTCGTTTCAGAAGCTTTGAAACTTATTTCTCAAATTTTATGCTTTCTGATTTCAGTTTTTTTGATAGAAATATGATATCAATTTACGGATATCAAACTATTTAGTATATTTACGTTATTTTTTTTTTCATTATATGTTGCCTACCCTACCAAAATGGCGGACCCCGTGAGCACGTGACCTCGCTCGGCCAATCAAAACTGACTACCTCGGTTGCGGGTCTTTTACTATACAGGTCTTTAGGTGCCGCCAGTCCATCAGGGACACTCTGGCGTTTGTTCGGAATGGAAGGTAAAGCGTAAGCGTGCGCAAGCAGAAGCACGGGCACAGGCACGCGCACAAGAACAGCAGGACGAGGACGAGATCGTCTCTTCCGAAGACGAATCAGAGTAAGTTAATATTTTTAAATTTAATAAAATTTCACAATGACCAACTCCAAACAAAGAATACAGGGCAATGATTGGGAAAAATACGTATCCAATTTTGCAACGTTGCAAGACTCTGGTAACTCCTTGCTAGAGTGTGTAGAGGGCTGGGGAGGTTCCGAGGACATCGACTTGGCATCATCAGCAGATGAGAAGGAAAATGAAGAAGAGGTGGCAGAAACCATTGCCTGATGCTGCTGTTGATGATGTCAGGAACCACCTCACCTGCCCCAAACCAGGCTGCGGTAAAACATACCAGGGCAGGACCGTGAAGAGGCGGAGGGACAACGTTGAGAAGGAGCACGGGGAGGACCAAGACATCCAAGATCTCCACCAATCCCTGAACCACGCCCTTAAATTAAATGGTGACCTCAGGGATAAGCAAAGTTTGCATGCATTGGAGTCATTTTTACGGACATGAATGATTTCCCAGTGCATATTACTAGTCATGCTGTAGGAACTTTTTCTAGTCTTATTAGTTGTTATTTTTACAATTTGTGGTTATATTTTTTATTATTTTTTTCTTTCAAACAATATGCTTTGGAATTGCTGTCTGAAAAACTTTGGTTGATGAAACCAATGCAATAGGTGCTACCATAATTGGCTCATTGTACTTGTGATGTTATTTGTTATCATGTTATTTGCCGTTTAATTATATTGTACTACTTATTTTTGTTTTTCTTTCTTCTCAGAACTCTACAAGAAACATGGCAAACGGCTTGGCTATGAACAGGAAGATATTAATAATATTGTACCACAGGTCCCTGCTTACTTAGCAGATTTGACTGCTAGTATGGATAGAGCAGTTAAAAAGTAAGGGCAAGTTCAATTTTTATCAGTTTATCTGGTCAGAAGACATGACCCGCCTGCAAGACATTGTACTTTCTTTCTAATTTGAATACTTTCAGATCTAGTTCGGACTGTGGAGATGAAGAGAATGACGAGAAGAGGAAGAAGGACAACGACCCAGAGGAGCAGAAGGGCCACGACAACCAGGAGGAGAAGACGGACAATGACACGAAGGAGCAGGAGGGCCAGGACGACCAGGAGGGGAGGAAGGACAAGGACACAAAGGAGCAGAAGAGCCAGGAGGACAAGAAGAGGAAGAAGAAGAAGAGGAAGAAGGACCACAGCGACCAGGAAAACAGGGAGCCTCTGGATCTGGACGACCTTCGGGATGAGTACTGGTGAATGCAGAATGGCTATCAGGAGCAGGGCCTCAGGGAAAACGACGCTGTCCTCCTGGATATTTTAGATGGTGCCCTATGATGGGTGGGCCATTAATGGAGGAGGATGAAGATGGAAGAATGTAAGAATATTCCCTCTATAAAAACCTAGTAAGGATTTAAAAAAAACCTGCCTAGGTGTAATTTCTAAAATGTTGTTTTTGTTTTTCTTTTGCAGCTGTTTATCAAGTCCACCAAAATTTGGCTTCAGAACTATTCTAAAACTAAGTTACGTAATAAAGTTTGTTTATGAATGACTTCTGTGATTATATCAACGTATTTTTCCCTTTTCTCACCAAATCTCACCAAGAATTCCCCTGGCAACGATTCCACTCCGGTTACACTCCGTTACGGCTCCCTGACCCTCCCGGTTGACGCTCCGTTGCCACTCGGAGAACACTTCCCCTCCGATGCCACTCGCTGGACGCTTCCCTGGCAACGATTCCACCCCGGCTACACTCCGTTACAGCTCCCCGAACCACCCGGTTGACGCTCCGTTGCCACTCGGAGAACACTCCCCTTCCGGTAACACTTCAACGACACTCCGATGCCAATCCGTTGCCACTCGCCGCTAACACTTCCTTGCGCCTTCCTCCGAATCAGGCGTTTACTTTTATCCTTCCTTGACGCTCCGTGCGAACACTCCGTTGTCGCTCCGAGTGACACTCCATTTTCATCAGGGTAATCACGCAGCCGGGGCGCATACCATATAACGTGGATTACTGCCCGGTTGCCAGGCTGCACGCCGCACAGTGATGCAAAACTGAAAAAAGTCGTGCAAAATTATGGAGTGCCCCGATCACTACCAAATTTCGTTTACGTGGGTTTTGGGGGTCGCTGACCTCATTTCTGAATAGATTGAACGTGAACAACCACCACAGGGGCGGATCTAGGGCAGTTAAGGGGGGTAACACTCTAACGCAGTGCTTGATCACAACCTTATTTCGTGTACGGGGGTTTTTGGGGTCGCTGACCTCATTTCTGAAGAGATTGAACGTGTACAACCACCACAGGGGCGGAACTAGGGCAGTTTAGGGGGGTAACACGCTAACGCTGTGCTTGATCACAGGCAAATTTCGTGTGCGGGGGTTTTAGGGGTCGCTGACCTCATTTCTGAAGAGATTGATTGTGTACAACCACCACAGGGGCGGAACAAGAGCGTCTAAGGAGCGGGGAGTTTGTTTTTGTTCGAGAAATGGAGGTAGACAAGTCATTTGTGGACAGTGTATATAATCTGCAAAGTATATCAACATATACTATGTCATGTTAAAATTTGAAAACTTAATAAAAAAGATAATACATTCCATTTAGAGCTTTAGGAAAGCTGCAAACGACACGATGTTGCGACTTTGGAGTCGATTTTCACGAAAAGCGCAACGTTTCGCGGCCTCACACCATATACACCTTGAAGTAGGCCTCGGATACTACCATGTGGCTGTGACAGACTGGTTCGCAAGTGTTCGCAACTCGACTTATTTCACGTCAAAATCAACAAAAGTGATGAATTTAGCTAACATTTTATAGCGAATATTTGGTGACCGAGAGCTTTGACGTTGATTGTAACACATGTATCGGATTTCTTAGACCTTCAGCTTTCCAAAAACACCCAATATTATACATTTTGGTGCGCAGATGCGGCCAAAATGAGCAGTTTTCACACCGCATGTAGCTTCATTCGGTTTTCGCCTCAAATTGCTCCACTTTAGCGCCATAAAAAGATAGGATTACCAACTTTTGGGTTCAAAACAGTTTCGCCTCCATATAGTTCGACCTTTACTGCGCTCAAAAATTTCAGCCCCCTCACGGATGGACCAAATCGAAGAAAAGTGCTTTTTGCGCGACTTTTTCCGGTTTTGCATCACTGTGCGCCGATTCACCGCGCGTGTTTCGCGAGGTGAGGGAGAAAATGAGGGAGGCGGCCCGGAAGAGCAAGAAGTACTACGATCGCGGGACAGCGGCCCCGCACTTCGAGCTCGGAGGGCTAGTGTACTTGAAAGTCCAGGTTAAGACCAAGGGTATCGGCAAAAAATTCAAGGACAGGTACACTGGCCCTTGGCGACTAGTGGAGAGGCTCACTGAGAATTGTAGGTTTTACGAGTGATCCGCGCAAACCCCAGAGGGGTTGTGGGCTGATTCGTGCAGGTCGCCTGCGCCATGTAGCAGGTGAAGCTCCATGGGCGCGTCCCGGTTAAGCTGCGCCGGGCGGTGCAGCTTGTACCCGCGTTACTTTGGGGAAAATTGGCTGGCGCAGCTGGAGCTGCACGGGGGTGCCCCGACGGTGGCGGTACTGACGGCCGCCCGCGGAACTAGACTCCCCTTCCTCCTCCCCGTCCCCCGCAGCAGCACCCCACCTTACCCCGCCCCGCCAGCTTCCCCTCCTGGCCTCCACCCCTCCCCTCTTACTGGCGGGGAAATACGGACGCTAAGTAGCGCTCTTCGTTGTTTTTCGACCTCCTTGTGAGACATCAACACGTGTGTGGCTTAGTTTGTGAGTATTTTGTGGTGCGGCATTTAAATATGGATCTCCTCTTCACTCCTGTGACGACGGATATCGAAGAGGAATTCATCAGAAGAGTTCAGCAGACTACACTGTATTGTCATTTCGATTTTCTTGAATGTTGGAATGACATATCGGCTGGCGCACCTACGCTCGCCAAGTCCCTAGGCATTGAGCTGTCTATGATGCCCTTTGCACTTGATGATGGTAAGTTATCCTTCATTGTTACAGTGTGGCATTCGAGAACCGAAGGATATCAGCCACCTAACAGCAGATTATTTTTTTCTACGTCCACAGCTGACCTCTACAACGCACTGGCTCTGATAGTGGTCCTGCACGTGGCTGAAAGTGGCCTAACTGCTGAAGGCTACAAATGTCCACCAGAATTCATAACACAGGTATGGGAGAGTAATTTCTTTGTGTCTGCAACCGAAGAATGAGTCTATAGTGAAACGTTGTGTTCTTGTCTTGCAGGGGAACTGTCTGTCACCAGTTCATCACCACTACAAGCTGATGGATGAGCGCAGTGGCCCCTTTTTCACCTTCATGTCTAGGCGCTCTTTCTGTAATCCCTCAGACACAGGGATGTATCACTTAGTTGTTCCTGGTGAGGATGTATTCTGCCTTGGTCATCAGCCAGGTGCTCGTGCAATCCGACTCTGGTACTATTCGTATATTGGACTCACTCTGAAGGGGAAGGTGGAGGTGCCTCTTGCCATAAAGCGGTTCCTTCAGTTCATGTGCTACACATTCAGTGCAAGAGACACATGCCCGCTTACTGGGTGCAAGGTGCGGGAGGATCCATTCCTGTCCTCCATGTCAAAGGAATTGTTTTGTGCTGCAGCAAGTGTCCAGGCTGCCACTCAACGCTTGTCCTTTTAAATGGTTGAACTAATGTAATGTAAGTTATGTAATCATATAATACATTTTATAGCGGTGTTTGAATGTGAAGTAATCTTCAGGTGAAGACAGTTGGTCAGTCCCTCACTTGTCTATTTTCATGACTGTTGTGGCCCATTTAGTAAACAAAAAATTAACTTAATTTCCTCTTCTATTCACACGTCCCGAGCGCTCGTGTGTAAGAAATATTAATTGTACTTAACGTCAAGTGTCATCACTATTTCTTCTTTCTAATAAAAATTATTGTATAGTAATCTGTACTGTTACCTTCAACAATCCTTATTATTTTTGATGCATATAAATCAAAATAACGCTGAATACAGTAATGGATTAAGTGACTTTTGAAAAAATGCAGTGAATACACTGCAATGTAGACTGTTATCCACTTTATTTGCCCGTATCAGTATTTTTTATTTGTGATAAAACTAATGTAGAGGAATCGCTCTACTGTTACTTGTAAACAAGTAACAATTTCGAGCAATCCTCATTTTTCCTTTATTGATTTCACTTCAAATTGATCCTTGAAACTTGAAAACACTCTACATACACTAAAATGTAGACTGCTAGCCACATTGAATCCTTCATCTATCCACAATTTCTGCACCTCTTAAACTAGTTTTCAAATTAGTGAAAAAAATATTTCCTCCAGCAGAAGGGCAATCTTCTGCTCCTCGCGGTGCATTGTGGGTCCCTCCCCTCACTCTGTCCGTGTTGTTGTCGTTCCGTCAATTCCCAGCGTGTTTACGTTTGACTACTGCCGCCTAACATAAGAAATATACTTTAATAGCAATGTCCAGCGCCAGCGAGTATTTGGAGTATGGTTGTCTTGTTTACTACAACCCGGAAAATGGCGAGACGGGTGAGGAACCGTAGAAAATGCAGTTTGCCTTAACCTCCTAACCCCCTGAAATCCCTACAGTACAGTGCCTGTTATCATTTCAGATATTACCGATGAGATTCAAGGTCAGTCACTGGTAATCGAGGACTCACAAGGACAGGTAGTGTCTGTACAACATCTATCGTACATGCCAGGCGACCTGGTGCCCATGGAGAACAACGATACAGGTGCCCAAGTTCTTGCTGTATGCCTGGGCAGTAGTGGCACGAAAGATGGGGCAATACAAGTGGCCAGAGATTACTTAACCAGGCTCATTAAGTGGCATGGGCCAGCCGAGGGCGGTGCCTGCAATCTTGATGTGGCAGTCATGGCTACACAGAGCCAAGTACCTCACTTATTTGATGGACTGTTGGACCAAGGTATGTTATACTTTCCTTCGCTCCCATTCTCCATTCCATGCACACCCCCTGCTGCGAAGCGCACATCTCATGGTCTCTTTTTATATCATTAGTTCCATCAAATCCGCAACAAGCGACGGATCAAGATGGTGATGGCTGTGGCTACCATGTAACAACAGCAGAAGGAAATGAGGAATCTGCATCCTCTGAATGCGACTGTGATTCCAGTGGTATGTATATTCTCCTGTCTCCTTTCAGCGTGAACATGAGCTTACACTGCTAACCCTGTATTGTTTATATATTTCAGATACATGGTTTTCCGAAGCAGTCATGACATCAGGAATCCACGCAGACTGGTGAAGGCTTGTTATATTTCCAATGAAATGAAAAGAATCGTGCCCAACTATTTTCACTGTGCCATTTCTCATAATAAATTAAGGCTGTCCACTTGTCGTGACTTCATTTGTCTCAAGCATCACACTTTCAAACTCAATTCAACATATTACCATGTTGGTATCGTGGGAGGGGAAATGATGGGAACAAGATTTAAGGCGAAGTTCATCTTTTTATTGCACTTCATGCCAGGGGGGAATAAAGAGAATGGATATGGATTACCAATCAAAATAAAAAATAAATTTGCAACTGAAAAGGTGGGGTACCGCAATTAATCGATTAAAATCGATATAATCGATAAATTCGACCCAACCATCGATCTGTAGCCAACTGAAAATTGTAAATGTAAAAAACAAAAGCCTTAACACAAACTGGTCACCTAAACCATGACAAACGCATGGAAATCTTTTCCTAATCTAGTATTCAATCATTAAATATTATATCTGTTGTAAATGAAGGCATGTTACACCCAATAAAATCGCAAATAAATAAATGAAACATCTAATAACACTAAATTCAGTTTCCCAATGTTGGCATACGCACAGAAATTTTCCCACCAAACTGTACCCAGAAGCCCCTCTGGAAAAAACACAGGCTTGCTTCCCAGAAAACAGTCACTTGGATCACAGCCACTTGGGAAGTACAGCCAGCTTCAGAAACGTCAGGCCGCCCCAGCTCAGCCCTTCGGAAGTTCCTGAATTTGAGAAGACTCCATCATCATGGCTGAAGAACCAGCACCACTTGTAGGAGATACGTACCCTTCCCCATTCATGCACCAGGATGCTGCATGGGAGGATCTCATCGTGTCCTACGCTGATGCTGCTGGACACGCTCAGTACCAGCACCTCCCATGTTATAGGTGTTTCCCTGACGGAGATGGTTGGGACACGAGTAACTTTGCTGTTCTGGTAAGTCCACCTGTAATCAGGACACGAACATCTCTTAGTTGGTTACAACATGGATTGTTGATGTGAAGTGACCTGTGGTAATTTCCTGTTGCAGGCAGCAAATGCGATGTGCTACTCACAGGGCCTGCCACTCCTGTGCTTTGATGCAGTTGCTGGGTCGCCCATTGGCACTAACAACAGCAACAGAGACACGTGGACCTTGCATTTTAAGTATGCTTTTCCTGAACGGTCTGGGTGCCCCTTACCTCCCCGGACAATGGGAAGTCGCATCTCAGCAAAGATCCTCCAAAGACTGAAAGTAAGTGATCATTTGTTACTTTCGTGGCAACTGTACTAATCAAATTTGAAGGAAGATAACTACAGCTCATTTATTTTGTGGTACAGGGCACACTGAGTGGTTGCTACCATTGGGACGTGGAGTTTTGCGCACAACGGCAGCCCATCTATCGGGTGGCAACTGAGGAAGTAGATGTATTTGACCCCAATGAGATGCTTCTTGCACCAACCACTTTAGGAAATGCCTACATGATCCGAGTCCGTGACGACTTTCAAGCGTACCCTTGGCATCATGTACAGCCCTGGACAGTTATTGCCAGGGGAAAGAGGTCTTTTTGTGAGGGGTGCATGTACCGTCACTAAGCTCCTCTCCTTAAATCTGAATTTTGAAGCTGGTATTATTGTTTACGGAAACTTACGTTAAGGTTAATTGGAATTTAGAGGTCATCAGTGTATTATTGTTTCATTGGATGGAAATACAGGAAATTGTTGTTCAAAGCATTTAATGTAATACCTCCCACAACTGAACTCCCATTTATTACAACTAAGACAACGCAACAAGTAAAATGGTTTGTTGTGAAGCACACAAACACACTCCCGCAGAGTCCTGTTCAGTAACCTCAAAGCAAATCAAAAAAATGTACCCAAAAATAGTTTATTAAAGAGAGGTCCTCACGATCAAAGAAATCTACCCAGTAGTAAACACTGATGGTCATACTTCCACGTCAACTTTGCTGTTCCAGACAGACACAGAGATTGAAATATTTATTCTTTCCCTTCGCAAGGGAGAGGTTACCAAGTTTAGGCGCCCTACCACAATGAGACGTATCCTAAGTCCATTTCCGATGCATTCGGTTATGAGTCAATGGTTCTTCTCAGGAGTAGGCCTTCGACGCTGCTTAGTAGCATTGTATTTTGCCGAAATGTCCACATTATCTGCCTAAATTCACAAAATGTTCCACCGGTGAAGCCCGCGACGGTCCCCTACAATTACAAATGGCGCTGGATGAATGGACGCGACGCATGGGTGCTGCCCGGAAACTAGTGTAGGCGGAGACGCACCATTGCCAACCACAGCGTACGTATCACCGAAATCAATCAGGAGCATTTCCAGCCATTTGCGAACAGCAGTCGTTTGCCACTGCTGCATATTTGCGATTTGAGATGACATCAGTTCACCTTATGTGTGGTGGTGTAGCATTACGCGGGCGCAAGGACTCTGCCATTGGTGCGGGGGGGTTGGCAGCGTTCAGTGCCGCGCCGGTTCGAAATGCTGTGCACGGTGGTACGGTCGTATTTCGTTGGTTTTCGGCGGACGAGGCGATATTCAATGCAGCTACCGTTCAAAGCACCAGTGGCTATGGACGCCCTGAGACCGCCTCTGAGGCATTGAAAGTGGCACATTTTGTGGCCCTTCTGTCAACCAGCTTCACCTTCCCGTTTTGTGGTCAGAATGCATAATCTACCTGGTCAGAACCATGTCTGACTTCAGAGATACAACAAAGGGGGTTGCACAGTTGCAACCCAATGGAGAGAACAAAAAACCCATAAAGGTGTTGCTGTTGTTGCTTACAGCCATGTGTCATTATACCAACATTGCTCCTCTGATGTGGTGTGGTAGGAAATGATTATGTGAACGCAGTACACTGTTTTAATGCATTTGCCATTTGTATTTATTTTCTTATGAAATTAAATCCGATGTTGAGGCCAATAACATTCAGTCGCAAACCAACTGTCAACCCAATTCACACCTTCTCTACCAAGTCATCAACATGAGTGTACAACTCTAACAGGGGCCTCAATATTGCTGAGATTACATGGGTGCACCACGCCTTACCGAGTAAGGATAGTCTAGCCTTTATTGAAAGGTCAGCACACGCCGTGAAATTCTGACGAAAACCCATCAGTCTTTCTGCCTCAGTGACATTCAGTCGACAGTCCCTACCATCTTGCTTCACAGGCAGACCCATTGTTGCCGAGTTTGTAGTAAGGGTGTTGGCATACTTGACATTAGCCACTCGATAGGGATCTAGATATTCCTGAAGGCTCCGGTTGCACTGAACACTTTTGAGGCGGTCTGCTAACTCGCCCAGCAAGGGAACAGAACCGAAGAATAATCGATTTCTGTACATAGGTACCAACGCCGAGGAACAAATCTTATATGGTTCACATCCCATTTCCAAAGTCAGTCTCGACTTTGCAGAAGTCGATAAATGACTTGTTTGCTCACAAAGCCAGAAAAAGGGGTAGTTATTTGCAGACATCCGTCTCTCAAGGTAATTTTTAATTTTGATGAAGGTGGGACTGAGGAACGCTGTAGACTCTGGGTCATTGAACTCCCTCCTGTTAGCATTAAGGAGGCTAAAATCTGTAAATAAGTATGTAATATATAAAGCACTTTCTTTGTTGACATGGATGTGCATGGTTTTCGAGGAATTACCTGTGCATGGTGGTGATCCTGTGAACAAAGACCTTCAGTGAGTCACAAACTAGGAGGGCGAAACAATTTTTGTAGTGACATGTAGAGAAGTAGTTACCTAAAACCAAATCTATTCGTCCCAGAGCATCTAGGAAGTGTGGATCACTTGCTGCCTCCATGCATCCCAGAGCTATGATCTCTCCGGGGAATCGATGTCTCTGAACCTTCAAAGCGGACTCACTGATCTCACAGGAGAAGTAAGCCTCGATTTCAAAGCCCAGCTTCTTCAGACAGTAGAAACCAGTGGCAATTCCATCGCACAAAGCTAACACTCTCATCCTCCGGGGTGTAACGGGCAGAATCTGTTGTGTAAAAAGAGGAATGCACAAATTATCAAATGTTATCTTAAGCACGGTATAGTCTAAAAAAAATTGGAATGTACTGCAGACTCATGGGCACTAACTTCTACCTTTTTTTGTCATCAGGTTTCGGTTTTTTGACATCTTTAAATGCTGAACCCTGGCCAGGTGGTGTTGGCTATGCAGGACCACCGGAAGTTGCAGCGCTCGGGCCGGCAGCTCTGTCCACTTTGCCTGCTGCCGTCCCAGACGTCACATCGCCGAATTGCAGCCTGCCAGCACCAAGCACAGCCCTGCTGGAGACTTTGCTTCTGACACCATGGAGACCACCACTGCGCAGATGGTTTGTACCTGATCAATTTCCGCACACATACACACACTGTCCATCATTTGTCCAGTAGTGGGATGTGAAGAGACTGCCTATCTCCTGTCTGATGTATTCCAGCACATTAGGTACTCACATGGGGCACAACGGGGGGCAGTGGCTATCTGCCCAACTTGTAAGGGTAACTTCAACTGTCCAATTTCTTTAAAAAGGCACTACGAGCGGTTTCACCCGGAAGAGTTTGAAGGTAATCGTTTAGTGAGGAAAGTTGCTGAGGTGGAAGGTAATAATGAGTTGCTTGAGGGTGGTGCAATGCTTGATATGCATGTGCCTGAGATCGACCCAAGGCAGCAAGCAGCTGAACAGTACAGCAATGCCATGACTGCTTGTGCCAGGTCTTTCTCGTTCAACAGGCTAGAAATGCTTTATAAATATGGAGTAAACACGAACAAAGGTGAGGCTATTCACAAGGCATACGTGGAAAGTACCCTGAAGTCCATGAATGTACTTGGTGATTGTTTAGAATTGCTCCTTCGTGCAAATAATGTTGAGGATGATTTTTTATGGAGGATGGCCAGGGCACCAGGTTTTCTCGATACTTTGGCTGACAGTGGACGTGGAGAGAAAGGCATGCTGTCACAGTTAGGGTGGGTGCCTCCTGTCTCTGTGGATCTGTTGACAGAGGCAGATGATGGTGAGGAACAGCGGATGGAGCCTCCTGTGCAAGTTCCACGTGCTCAACCAGTCGCGCCAGTAGAGGGTGATGAAGACCTCCGTGTTCCAAGGATGTACAGGAGGGGAGAAAAGAAGGAATTGTATTGCTATGTGCCCATTTTGGAGACACTCAAGTCTTACCTCAGATTCGATGATGTTGTTGCTGAGGTCCTGCGTGAGGAGCCACAGCAGCCTGATGTGTATCACGACTTCAGTTCTGGCTCTCTATTTAAAGCAGATGAGCGCTACAGAGATGTGAATCACCTGCGCCTGATTTTTTATACGGATGAAATTTCTCCTTCTTCAGGGCTGCGAGCACACTCCAGGAGGTCTAAATTGTCTTGCACTTATTTTGCTGTGGGAAACATTCATGCCAAGTACAGGTCTGCTTTAAAATCAATTCACATTGCTGTGGTGTGCCTCTGGGATCTGGTTACAAAACATGGGTTTGGCACTGTGTACAAGAGACTCCTAGTAGGGTTGGGCAATCGAAACGATTTTTCGATTATCGAATGATCGAAGTTTCGATTGCCCATGTTTCGATACAGTGTCGATATTCGATAGTTTCGATCGAATATTGTCGAAATAATCGAAAAATCGACAACTTTTTTTAAAAGGTGTTGAAAATGCCGTATTGAAATAAAAAGACATAGTACGACGCTTTGCAAAAATAAACGTGTATTAAATTATTAGAATTCACATTCACAAATAAAAAGAAAATTGGATAAATAAAATTCACTACATAAATTCAACATATGTAACTAGAAATTGTCACTAGAATTGGAAAGGAACATAAAAAATTAATAGGAAAACTGCTCCTAAGATCACAAATCAAAACCACAAGGCTTCATCTAGTGATTTCATGAAGACCAGCATGTCCAGTCGGCGGCACGCCAAGCGTGTCCGAGTTTGACTTTCAATAGCACCTGCATGGGAAAAAAGCTGCTCCGATCCCACTGATGTTGCCAATATGGACAAGTACTCATGGGCGACAGCGTAGACAGCAGGGTACTCTCCTTTGATTGACTCCCACGCCTGCAGCGGGTCTGGGTTTGCCTTGCGGCACATGAGTGCACGGTCCAGGAACATCCGTAGCTGAATGGGCATCCCCCCGGCGGTGTCCTGGCCAGCGTGCTGGGCAGTGTGCTGCTCAACTTCTACGTCGAAGTCACCCCAGAAGTCATCAGAGCTGGCTTGGGGCTGCAGCTGATTAGGCTCGTCGTCGTCGGCGGACTGTTGTGCTAGGTCACGCATCTTCTGCTTAACTAAGTGTGCTGAAGTAAAGAAGAAATATTAACATCCCATTTTAATCTAATGCGTGTGGACGAAACGTGTGACATGATAGCTCACCTGTGTGAGAAATAGCGTTAGCAACGCGTCGAGGCTTGGAGTCATCATTGTAGAACCCAACTGTCTTGAACCTCGGATCCAAAATGGTTGCCACAGCATACATCGGTACCTCTTCAATTCTGCCAAATTCATCTTTGATGAGACTTAGAAGGTGTTCTTTCAGGTTGAATCCAATGCCAGTAGCAGGCTGAAACTTTTCAACTTCCTAAAACAAAACGAAAAATTGACTAAACAAAATAAAATTAAGTGAACAATTAGAAAAGGGAGGCTCTTTGCTTACAAGTCTGAGGTTCTTGATGACTGGAATGACTTTGCTGAGGGTGCAATGCGGCATGCACACTTCTTTGGTGGACCGCGCCAGGCCAGAGAGAAGGTCTCTGACCTCCGCGAGAGTCTCCTCCTCAGCAGGTGTGATGATTTCTGGTGGTTTAGCCCTGGTGCTCTTGGCCCGCTGCACATCGAGCAACACGCGGGTCAGCAGGGGTGCCAAATCGAGGTACCTGTTAAAGTTGGTAAAGTAATTAAGATATTTCTGGCGTGAGATCGACAATGGAAGATACTGTTTGAAGAGAGTCAAACCTGTTGAGCATATCATAGCAAGAGTTCCACCGCGTGCGGACCTCTTGTATGACCCTGAGGGCGGTGGCCTCGGTCTTCCCTCGCTCGGCGATTTGAAGCTGAGTCAGTGCGGTGTTGGCCACTGAGCTCTGCTTGAAAAAGCGTACGATCTTCTTCACCTTGGTGATGAGTTCACGAAGTGAAGACTCCTGCGCCTCTTCGACCTCATCGAACTGGTCACCGGCGTCATCTTCATCTTCAGCCTCGTCGGGAGTCGGAGCTTGCCGCTCGGATGGGACAACTGCAAAGTTGCCAATGGACTTCTGACCAATGATGTTCAGTTTATGGGCAGTGCAGGGAACATGTTTTTCTACTCCAAATAGAGTTTTACAGGCGTTTTTAATATTAGCACCACCATCAGTGATGGCCGCTCTGACTTTCTCTAATCTAATTTTGAACTCTGCACAGAATCCCCGTACGGCAACTACTAAATTTTCTTCCGTTTTCCTTTCATCCATAACTCGGCAACACAGCTCAACCGTTTTAGATTTAGCACCTGCAAAAATAATAAAACAGGCGGTTGGACCAGAGAGCACGGAGTATTGCCGGCCGGGACTCGGACGCGGGGGGTATCGCCACTGCGGTATTCCCCTTTCCCCGAATCCCGGCCGGGCACTATACTTAAATTTCAAGTCAAATCGTGGCGTTTACCTTTTGTCATGGTGCAGGTCATTCCAAGAAAGTTCTTTGTAGTATTTTTGTGAGTCCACAAATCCATAGTCAATGTTATGTTAGAAGCTTTGTCTATCATACATTCCACTCTCTGTTTCAATACCTTGTACTTATCATCGAGGTATCTGGTCATTGTGGGCTCTGATGGGATCTTATACAAAGGTTGCAGAGTGTTTGTAAACTTTATGAAACCCCTTTTTTCCGGAGTCCTCAGTGGAAGATTATCTTTGACAATCATATAAGCCAGAGCGTTAGTACACTCTTTGTCCCTGCGTCCACCCACTGAAACAGTCGCAAATTTCAAGTAAATATCGAGCGATGTGCATCGTCATGAAATAAAAATAATGGCACAAAATAATTACCAGAGAAAGAGTTTAAGTTGCTGAGACAGGACTCCAATGTTTGCACCTGTGTGCCACTGCCGGACGGCTTGGGACGTTTCGGTTGAGGCTAAGGCAAAAAAAAATAAATACATAAAGAAAAGGGCGGCAGTTAAGTTTTGTTCGTATCGCAATCGGAATCGGATACGCTCGCAACTCGCGACGGATTGCGATGCACCTGCAGCGCGCGCAATAGCGGAGCCGGAGCGGACCCGAAAAAGAGAAAACTAACCTCGAAATCGGCATCAGAGTCAGAGTCTTCAGATCCAGTATTATTTCCATCGTTATCCAGATTGAAACGTATTCTTTTTCCGCCCTTTGGAGGCAACTTGGCGATTTGGATGTTGTGAACCGTATTGAGATGGTTGATCATGTTGGTTGTGGATTTTTTGAATGCTAATTCCAGGCCACATCTTCCACACTTCACTTTAGTCTTGTTCTCTTGGGGAGAGAAATGATCCCACACAGCACTTTTAACCATTTTTCAAAACAAGAGGCTACTGAAAGAATTTAAAAACATAACACGCAAACCCACGAACGCGTTCGTTAACGGCTTTCGAAACCACACACTGCACGGACAACAATCGAGCATCACTGCTACCGTAGGGATCCAGGCGGCAGTGCCCGCGACAAAAGCACACCAGGCGGCCGTGACCAGCGGGGAGGGGGTAGAGCAGAGTCGAGCGGAGCGAGAGAAGCGAGAAGCGTTGCTGTGGAGTGTCGAGGTAGTTGTAACAGATGTGACCGGGTCGCTCGGTCGATTACTATACGTAATGCGCGAAACCGGCAGAATTCACTGTAAAATATCGATTATCGACCCAATTTTTCGATAATTCGAAAAACTCGAACGGCAATTTTCGATGTCGATTTTTCGATTAGTCGAACCTCATTTTTCGATAAGTTCGAAATTTCGACTTCGATCTTTCCAACCCTAACTCCTAGCTGACCTTAGGACACTTCACGACACTGGCATCGATGTAGTCACCTTGTCTGGACAGAGGCATCATTTCACTGGCTCCCTGTGCTACTTTGCCACAGACAATCTAACCGCTCATTACCTGGGTTCTTTCAGGTTAAGTTTCTCCTCAGGAAAGTTCTGTCGTTTTTGCTATGTAACTTACGCGACACGCAGAACTATTTCCACAGGAAGTCAGTGCCGCATGAGGGAGGTTGGGAGTACCAGAAGGGAGCAGGAGGAGTATGATCGTGCACGCACCAAACGCCAGAGGAAGTTGTTGCAGGATAGGTATGGTGTGAGAGGTGTTTCCCCTTTGTATGCTTTGCCTTACTATGAACCAACAAATTGCCTCCCTCCTGATGTGTTTCATGACGTTCTGGAGAACTTCCTGAATACTCATCTTGAGCAGTTGTTTTTAGCATTGCACCGGACTGGTGTGGTAGACATCAGAACCTATATGGGTCTGTTCTCGAGGTTCAAATTCCACAAAATGGATAGAAGGAACCCTCCTGTGCCCCTTAGAGATGACTTTGTTGGTGACAAGAACACACTAAATTGCTATGTAGTTTTTTGTGCATAGCTTTGAACGAAATTGAGCATACGTTTGGAAATGCACGAATTCGTGCGTAGCTTAGCATGAAAATGTGCATTGTTATGCAGCACCACGTGCGTTGTTGCGAACAAATCTGTGCATTCCACGCGTATGCTCAATATCGTGCAAAGCTATGCACGAAAAAACTACATAGTAATTTAGTGTGAAGAGGAAAGTTGCTGGAACTGGTTCAGAGAGAGACACTCTCTTTCGCTGCTTGCCTTTTATCATAGGTCATCTGGTGGCGCGTGATAACCCAAACTGGTTACTATTCTTACAGGCTCTGGAGATGTACGAGTATTTGTGCGCTCCTTATCTCAGCCGTCGCCAGATAGACAGACTGGGTGTTCTAGTAGCCATGCATCATGAGACATGGGTGGCTGTTTATGGCCTCCCTTTTCCTAGCAAGTTCCACTACCTTGTCCACTATTGTAGGTTGCATAAACGTTTTGGCTGCCTCAAGCACATCAACGTGGCTAGATTTGAGGCCCAACACCAGGAGATCAAGAGGATTGTGAACAATGCACGATGTTATGTTAATGTAGCTTACACCGCAGCGGTGAGGATCCAAAACCTCAAGTGCATGAAGAGTCAGGATGGAGAGGGCCTGCCACCTGCTCTAGTGTTTGTTGCTGGCAAGAAGCTAGTTAGATTTGGTGATTTCAGGTTGTTGTTCCACAAGGATCATGTGGGTGGGCTGTTGAGGTGTGATGAAAAGTCTGTGATCGTGTCGGCAACCTCAATCACCTATCATGGCCAGGAGTTTTTTATTGGCAGCTTCTCTGTCTTGCGTTTGTAGGATGGTTGTGCCCCTGTATTTTTCATTACAAGGGGAATTTTTACATTTGAGGGTAGGGTTGCTCTGTATGGTCCAATAATAGCATCTTTGGGTAAGGAGGACCATTATGCTGCTTACGTCTTGGACAAGGAGAGATCACGGCAGGACTGGATAACTATCACACCCACTGACCTCGCTTGCACACAAACATTGCTGCCGTACACACTTGCGGATGGTACACATTGCATCAGGTACAAATGGAAGCCTCTGATGGCATGTGCAGCTTGATTGGTGACCATGTCAGTGTGCCCTTGCATTTGCCCTATTTATGTTGACGCATACTTCCTTGTGCTAACTTTGCCTTGGCTCTTCTTTGTTGTCAGGTTCTGCCGTGCAAGCTGGAGATGCTTGTGAATGGGCACCGTCATTCCCGTTTAGTCGTCCTGGAAAGTCGGACCATGGTAGCATTGGAAAACCTCTCCCGTGCCACTTTTGAGGGTGACGGCATCTGGCAGGAGACAAGCATAAAGAAGTACCAGGTAGACCTTCGAGATGGTTGGGAGTTTCGGGATGTAGCCACTGATGAGGAGCTGGTGAAAGTGGATGCAGCATGCCGGCCTATTTTCAGCATGTCCCAATGCCCAGCAGGTAAGGAATAATCCTCATTACCTCTGTGTGAGCATGAATCATTATTGTGGGTATAACATTTGTTGTTTGTTGCAGTTGTGATTCGCAATGATGGAAGAGCATCGGGAGATGGAGGTGGTGACAATGAGAACATTGAGAACAATGGGAATGATGATGCACAAGAAAAAGATGATAATGATAATGATAATGAAAATGAAGGTCCAGTTGTCGTCCGGCCCAGGTGCAACAAGGGCCCACTGCCCCTGTTTGTGGTGCTACCAGAGTTTCCAGTGGACCTTGACAGTGCCCTTCGAGAGAAGGGTAATCGCATTTCTCTAAGTAACCGGGGCCGTGTCTGCCAACTCTTGGCAGACTACATGGCTAATTATGAAGGAGCAGCGTAAGTATGACACATTGACCTGCATGACCATGCCCTGTTTGAGTTGTGAATGTCACGTTGCCATGTTCTGTTTTTCCTTTCCAGGTATGCAGACCCAGATCCCAAGTCTAGGGTGATCGTTGCCTTTTTGTCCAAGTACAAGAATGCTGCAGATGCAGAGGCCAGTGATGATGAGGATCCAGTAATTCATGGAGCACGGAAACCTAGGAACGCTATGCAAGATGTAAGTTGGTGAAACTTTCTGCTGTGATTGGTGTAAGTTGTTCGGTTGTTGACATGGCTTTCTTTGTGTCCACAGACTACCTGGTTCGCAGGGCTGACCAATTGCCTAAATAGGTACAAACGGCACGGTTTAAGGACTCAAAACCCCTCAGTGTTGGAAGCTAAGGCAGACAAGGGGTACAGCAATATGCCTGGAAGGCCCAAGAAGGATAAAGTGCCTGGAGGTGAAGGTGGCGATAATGCGAATGAAGAAGCTATTGATGTATCTATCCCAAGAGTACAACAAGTTAACAAGGTTGCAGCAAGATTGTGGAAAAAGGTACGGGCCATGTCGTATGTTTGTCACTATGCAATGTGTTGATGGGAGCTGTGTTCATACCTGATGTTTTTTGTAATTCTTGCAGAAAGTAGGAGAGATACCTTGCCCGGACGCTTCTCATGATGTCACTGAGGAGAATGAAGAGGCCTACAGACTGGAGCTCGTGGAGCACTGGGAGCACCCAGTTGACAACATCAGGGACACAAACGTCTTGGTACACTTCATGAACCTTACGGGGGAGTGCAGGAAGCGCTTCATCAGAAAGGATGGGCCCTTGGTGTCTGCCATAATTCAGACATACCCCACCTTGGCAGATGGCAAACACGTAAGACACTCATCCTCTCGCATCTGCTGTTCATGTTAACATATGTTTTGTGTACTGACCGCTATTGTCTGTTGCAGGTGGTTGATGATGTCATTAGGTTTATGAAGGTGGACATGGAAGAGAAAATAAGAGCGTATTTCACAGACGCCATGTGTAGGGGAGTTATTGCCAGAATCAAAAACGAGAGGAGATCTCAAGAAGTAACAGCAGCAATGAACTATGCCCAGGAGGTTGTTGGGGAAGCCGAGAGTGCTGAGTGTAAGTATTTGTAATCATTGTGCATTGATTGGTCTAATGTTATAATTCTAATGTTTGAATCCTCTTTGCAGTACGTCTCGCCTTTGTTTTGGCATGCTTGCCATGTCTGCAGCCCAAGGAGTTGCAGACTGGGTGGCTCAGAGTAGATAAAGGCGTGACCTGGAGAAAAGGGGCTTATGTGCTCGTCAACACAGAGGGGAAGCGCGGTTGGATGCTGCCCTCTGAGAAGTGCAACATTAACATAGTTATTGAGGGCCAGAAGCAAATTGAGGAGTGGGACGGCAGCAACATGACTGTAATTCAGTCAGTTATAACCATGCTTGCCTCACACTACGTCTTTGATTTACATTTTGGTGACAAAATAGTGCAAACTTGCAAATTTTTAGGGGAGCATGTGTGCAAGTTGCCAAGAGCAACCGATCCAAAAATTCTGAAGCAGGAGAGGAAAACAGGTGGAAGTTACAAGTACATTTTAAATTGCCTCAAGCAGGGTCCTGAAGAAAGAAACGAATAATTTTCCATTTGGTTGAAGTACTGTCACATCGTCACCTAAGAAATTTTCTTTATCGTGATAATAATTGTTTGTGAGTGTATATTTGGTCAAATCCTTTTTTGTAATTTCAACTCTAGAATTATAATTTATTGGTAAGGAACTATTTTCCTAATATGTTTCTGACGAGACGCATTATGTACTATATTATGCGATGTGATACATGTATTTGTGATGTGTATATTTGGTCAAATCCTTTTTTGTAATTTCAACTCTAGGATTATAATTTATTGGTAAGGATGTATTTTTCTAATATGTTTCTGACGGGACGCATTATGTAGTATATTATGCGATGTGATACATGTATTTGTGATGTGTATATTTGGTCAAATCCTTTTTTGTAATTTCAACTCTAGGATTATAATTTATTGGTAAGGATGTATTTTTCTAATATGTCTCTGACGAGACGCATTATGTATATATTATGCAATGTGATACATGTATTTTCTGACCCTACTTTTTTAAAATTAAATTAATTTATAATTTTTAATGAGTGTTTTTTGCACTGTACATGCATCCGCACAGCCTGCACGGCGTGCTACAGCTAGACCTGAGAGAGGGCGCAGCTCAGGCTGCCACACTGGCACAGCTGGACCTGAGAGGGGGTGCAGGGCAAGCTGCCACACTGACACAGCCACACCTGAGACAGAGCCCAGCTCGAGCAGCTACACTAACACAGCCACGCCTAACAAAGGACGCAGGTATACCTGCCGAGCGCACCCAGGAGGAGCTGGGACGATGCGCAGGTAGTCCTGCATCACTGGCCTAGGTGCACCTAGCAGAGGAGGCAAGGGATGCGGTCCCGCCGGTGTGGGTCCTGCTGCCACGGCTGTGCAGCGGCGGCGTCACGGACACCAGTCCCCCCCCACCACTTTCCAGGTCCCACCGGTGCAGCTCTACCCAGGCGAGTGGCCCGTGAAACCGGTTTGCGCGCGAACTGCTCAAGCTGCGGGGCTGAGCGGTCCGCCTCGGAGCTGCACCGCCCCGTAAAACCCGGGTTTTTAGGTGGGGACCGGGCTAGACCTGCACGATATGACAGCTTCCTATTCTCAGTGCTCTCTCCGTCCACTTGGAAATTACAGAAAGTGTACGGACGGAAAACTTGGCTGTCGCACTCTGACCGCCTCAAGCCGGCTTCCGGGCCTGACGATGTGTTGTCGGCCCACGCGAGGGACAGCGCGGCCAGAGTCGACGGCGGCGACGGCACGGCCGCGGAGGCCGTGGAGGACGCCGTCGACGAGGCCGTGGAGGACGCCGTCGACGAGGCCGAGGGCGCATCCGATTCGGCCGCGGCGGTGACTCAGGGGGGGGAGAATGGTTGCCGCACCGCGCAGGAGTGCGCGGTTAGGCAACCAGCTCCGCCAGCAGCAGGACTTCGCCGTGTCCGACGAGGAGAGCGAGGACGAGGAGTGGGAAACTGACGGAGACGACGAGGAGGTGGAGGGGGGAGAGGCTGCGCCGCCACCAGAGCGCGCTGCCCCTCCGGCCTCTCCGGTGGCGGGCGAGGCGGCGGCGCATCCATACGCGCTGCGGCCGCGCCAGCCAAAAAACCTGATTACGTAACTAACCCTTTTCTGATTTCAGGATCAAAAATTGGAAATCCTGATGTTTACTATGTAGATGATAGTGACCGTGGCGGTCCTGGATTTGGCGCGGGTGGCGGGCTGGACGGAGTTGATGGGGTTTGACTGTTCGGGGCCGGACACGCAGGTGTCGGCTGTGTCGCTGGAGAAGGTCGAGCCCTGTCCACTGCCTGAGGAGTACGGCCAGGTAAAGGTGAAAGAAGTGCAGGTGGTCCAAGCTAAGGAGTATGAAGCAATTCACATTCGGACATGCTTCGTGAAGGTCACTCGCCACATCACCTACTGCGCACTGAGAATCCAAACGCTATGAATATAGCGTCAATTGGCGCTATGCGTTTGAAGCCGTTTTCATCGCGCCAATTGGCGCTATGCTTTTGCATCGCACGTGTGGTGCAATGCCTTCCTATGCTCTAGCATAGAGCATTTTCGGGACGCATCGCACGTAAGGTGCAATGTGACTATGGCATTGCACGTGTGGCGCGATGTCTCAATGCATTGCACCATACGCGCTATGTTCATAGCGTTTAGAATCACAGTGCGGCCAGGGATCTCACGCTGCCCAGGTGTTGAACGGCTACAAGGAGTACGTCAAATTCTTGGGCAGGGAGGGGTGCCTGAAACTGCATGCGGCGGGTGGCTTCCAGTTCGAGCGTGAGTGGGTGGGCGGCATTGAAGCCAATTCAACCACGTTCGTAAACCTGAATCCTGGCCGGCTCCGTGAACATGGGGGCAGCGTGCACCGCGCGAACCTACTTGGACTCTGGCGAAATTTTTCAAAACGTCTTGGCCACAGCGACTGTCCAGGTCACGGTGGTCGACTACACGGCCATGTCGCAGCTGAAGCGGGGCGAACTGCACTTGCGCTCCGGGGACGTATGCGAATTCCGTAAGAACTACTGCGTTCTGTACGACTCCAGGGAGGTGGTGTGGGACGCCGTGCCCAGTGGTGACTGCCGTTTAGCGGATTGCGACGTGTTGTTTCAGGGATCGGCCAACTACACTGTTGTGCCCGGAGTTGAGAATGTGACGTACGCCCTTGTTGCTGACGGGAAGAGCGTGTTTGCGCTGCAGTTATTGGGACTCACGTCCATCTGTGGACAGACCGGTTATTGGACGGAGCACGAAAGGATTCTGGTAATCGAGAAGTCTGAGTTGCACGGGTTCGCCTTTAAATATCAAGAGCCACTCTCTCAGAACGCGGATTCATTTGCATATTATAACACCAAGGCGAGGTGAAGTGCTCTTAGAAGTCGAGAAGGGCTGCTGGACGGCTGTTCCTTAGTATTTCAACCTTGGGACACTAAAGCAGAATATGTGATAAAAAAGTTTGCGCCTGATGTGGGCTTGGACATGACCGTGACTGACTTCAGGGGACTGAGTGAAATGTCTAAAGTTCTAGTCTACCGGATCCCTCCTCCAGATGAACCTGTTGGGAATGAGGAGTAACTAATTTTAGGTCACCTTGCCAATGTGCATTCATTTCCCTATTTCTCTTTCAGGGTACCAATTTTGGCTCGAAGCTGATGGCAGTGACAGAGGCGGGTTGGGGCCCAAGGGCATTCGTGGCCATGACCCGGGAGCCAACGCCCTTTGAATTAGAACATTACCTAGTGGAGGCAGCCCCAATTCCAGAGGGGTTTGCTCATGTGCACCGTGGGCCAGACTACGGACACCACGGTTTCTCCCTTGAGTTGGAGAGAACTGTCTGTCCCACGTGCCAGGCTGGGTACTGAAAGCAGGGTATGCAAACTTTCATATTTTGTAGCGCAGGAAATATTCCATGGAAACGATTGCAACACATTGTCTCATTGGTCATAACTGTTACTAATAATGTGCCCCAGGAACGGAGGTGATACAAAGAGTACCACGTGAACGGACTGAGCACCTCGGGAGGACGTACATCGTAGTCAGGATACATCAGGGGGCTGATGTATCCTAGAACCGAACAGTGTTTTCCGGTAAAAATTGAGTTCCCCGGGTTTTTCCCGTGTTTTCCCCGGGCTTTCTCCGGGGTTTCCCCGGGTTTTCCCCGGGTATTCCCCGGGTTTTCCCCGCCCCTTCCCCGGATGTTGTCCGTGTGGCCCCCGCCTTTTCCCCGATGTGCGTCTTGTCTCGGGCACCGTCTCTCTCTCACCGTGCTCCAGACCGCAGCCGAACAACCAGCGGACCAGGATGGTCAACCGGCGCACCGTGAGGACGGACATGGGTGCCCCGTCCTGTGGCTGCCGCAGACGCGGACACCCCAGCGGGCTTGTAAATGGGCGCGTGTTCGCAGGGTATGTCAACGGGCGGTTGCGCGTCACCAGCCATTTTCCCCCGGGCTGCAACGGCGACCGCTTCAAATCGAGGGCCAACAATTTTGACGTGGCCCAGGTGCCGGGTCGGCGTTTCATCCTCGCCATGACGAACCCGCATACAGTGTGGACTCAATGGCGTAACATCAACAACATCGCCAGGGTGGACCTAGTCCGCGACCTGTGGGGTGCAGTCATGAGCCACTCGGCGTGGCGGTGTGCTGTCATCGAGGCCAACACTGGCGCCGTGCGTCTGGTCACACCCCTTGCCCCCTTCCCTTTGCGTGTTATTGCGCGTTTTCCACAAGTTTCGCTTCACGTTACGCAGAAACCCTCCCCCCCCTCCTTCTTGTTTCGCGTTACTCGTTCTGGTTTGAGTCATGAGAATTTATTGGGTAGAACCTCCCCCCTCCCCAAAAAAATGTTTCTAACGACGTCTTTTATTCTGTTCACAGGCCGCTCTTTTAAGATTGTTCGACGAGTCCGTGTACCGCGGCAGACGTTCACCCTCCCCGGACTATTCACCTTAATGATTGGTTGCTCGACTAGAGGTAGGCGGTGTGGCTGCTGAGTCTCAAGAAGGCGCTGGGGCTGCGTTTGCTTATGTGCTCCTTGTTTTGTTGCAGCTATGTTCCAACTCGTCGGGACTTGTCTTGTCGAAGAGACCGGCAATGGCAGTGTAGACGGTGAGTGGACCTCTCACGCAGGCGCCCCTGGGTTCGAATCGACGCCGGGCAATGTGACTTGCGTGTTTTGTGCACGCCCATTCTACAAGATAGCGCACTGGGCGTTGCACGTAAAAAATGGCGGCTACCCGGGTTTTGCTGACTCGTAAGTATCTAGCAAATTAAGTCCGTGCGGAAATAAACTCTGTGCATGTTTGCTTATTTGCTTTTAACCATTTAACTTTGTCTGTTCCAGGGAGCGGGACCGAGAAATATTCAACGTCTGCGCATCGGTCTCCTGCCTGATGTTCGGGTCAAATATCTCACGAATGGACGGCCACCCTCATTCCAACCAAGTCATAAGAGACCTCGAGGGTGTTTTCTCTGATGAATTGAGTCGGGGCCGGCTCGCATCTGCGTTGGGCCAAGACGTGGTGGAGCCGGACCCCGGCTCACCCGAAGGCACTGTGTAAGTCTTTGCACCCCTGTCTATTGCTTGTTGACAACGTGGCGGCCCTTCCGGCGGCCACTCCAGCGGACGACAACATGGTGGGTCTTCCGGACGGCAACATGGCGGCGCCAGGACCCAGGGCCAGCAGACGACAACATGGCAGCCCCGGGACCACAGAGACGACCGGGACGACCGAGACCAGCGCGACGGTGACAACTACTACGCCTACCCTCTCTGCAAGTGGTGCAAAAACCTGCTCCGAAATTACCCCGAGTCGCGTTGCTACTTCCATCCTGCCAACAAGGGTCGCAATAACAATGGTTAACTGGAGATAAAATTCGTAATAAACATAGCTAAAAATTTGTTGCATATTAAAAATCTTCTAATCAGAAAATTAATTTGACATATTGTGTGGAAACTTTTGGTATTTGTGAGGAGAATTCCGGAGAAACAATTACATTTGTTTCTCTGATACTACTGGGTGAGTTAGGGGTCCTAACTGTGGGTTTATGTTCAGTTTACTGTGCTGTACAAATATTTAAGAGAGTAAGACTTTCACTGTACAATAATGTTCTAGCTGCACTAAAATTGCAACCAGCTGTCCTCCAGGGAGTCAACATTTTTCCAAACCATACTCCTTTCACCGTCTGTTTATGTGTTTATCTGCCGTTCATGCGTTCAGGTGTTTATTCCCTAACTTGATCTATTTCCTCCGAGTAAGCCATTAGTTATTGCTCAGTGAGATTTGAGACATATACAGTTTGATAGTTTCATGGACCCAGTTGATGTCATTACATGTGTTTCACATTGTGGGTCTTGAGTTAAATGGGTTCAAGGCACGTTTTAGGCGGTTAAACTTGCACACACTAAATTATTTCTTTAAATGCTTTCACCATATTATAATGTTTATAATGTTTCAGTTAACTCACCTGTTTTTTTATGGAGAGCGTTCACTAGTCATGATGCATTTCTTTTGTTTCAGGTTTGATCTTCGCACCCAATATGATGTAAGACCTTTGTGCAGGACCGTTCCGCCGATAGCGAGCTGACATTAAGTTTAATATCCTGCTTGACGCCAATCATCGCTGGTAAGTTTACAGCTCCTTCTATGCAGAGCAACCAGCAGCACCTGAAAACTCAAGCCCAAATCTGTAACGGAAAGGAATTTCCATAATACTGGTGTCTCAGATATTTGTGCTGGACTATATAATCAATATAAATGAGTGAATATTGTGCAAATGGAGTGCGCTGAGCTAACATTTCAATGTGAATATGTGAAAAAAAAATGTTGAACAAATTAAGTCGTTTCACTCAGCCTCCTCACGAATACCAAAACAGTTTTGTTTTTATCCTAACATCTTTGCTTTTTATTATCATCAAGTATTTCATCCTTGTTCTTCACTTCAGTTTACCATCAGTCCATCAGTCACACACAGTAATTATGCACTTATAGTAACCTCATCCTTCGCCTTTCACATTGAAATGGCTGCAAACAAGTTCAGTGCTGCAGCACCTGCTATTCCCAACCCCCCGTTGCCTGTGGTCACGCAGCCCGCCACACTCAGGGACGAAGATTTTGACAACCTGATGGCGTCCTACAGAGAATTGCAAGCCGTTGTTGGCTGGGGCCCTGCAGTTTGTGGAAAGTGCACCCACGGCAATGACATGGAGAGTGTGTCGCAGAGACTGCTGTTGGTAAGCATGCCTATCCTTTGTGCCACTGCAAAAATGTAAACCACTTACAACAAGGGTTGAGCTTGGGACTGGTTGCTACGAGAAAGGCTTTATCAACTTCTATTACATACTTAAGGTTACTGTAAAGTAAAAGTTTTACTTTCTAGAATATTTTTGGCAGATGAACTTAAACCCAAAGTTATGACCCCTTACTCCCAGTAGTTTCAGAGTTGTTGAGGTTTACATAACATCAACAACTGAGAAACTGATAGGAGTTGAGAGGCCTCACGTTGGGTTTAAGTTCATCTTATAGTCAGCAACTCTAGACCAAAATACAAAACTGCTACGTCTATTATTTCAGAAAATCATTATTCACTTTTTTTTACTTAACAGTAACCTTAATGCCACAACGACTTACAAGGACGTTCCTATCTGGCTTTGCAGGGTGTGAATGAATGCTTGCGCAACAAGAACGTAGGCCTTCTTGCGTACTGCGCAAATTGGCTGGGTAACAAGCCCTCCACCAAGGTCCAGAGCATGGGTAGTTGGTCGGTGGAATGTGTAGCAGCGTATCCCGAAAGGAGACCCTGGGACAGGTTAGATGATTGTAAGCTGCTGGGAAGGCTGAAGGCCTTGATGGTGGTGAGTACCTGCTCTGAACCTGCAAGGTAAAGCAAAAACACGTACATATTGACATGTCAGCTCTTCTTCCAGGGTGCCCCCCTCGGTGCAGAAGTCGTAAGATTTTACGAGAAGGGCTGGCAGTCCCACGCCTTCGTGGCATTGGAGGAGCAGCCCACAGCCGAAGACATAGCCGCAGTGCCATGTGGCAGACTGCATCGGACACCTGCACATGAAGGTTGGTCGTGGGTGCACCGGGGCCCTGAGTGGGGCCACATGGGCTTCACAATACTCTTAGGAAGAGGAACATGCCCCAACTGCCAGGCTGCCCATTGAACTTCGAAATGTGATATTTTAACTGGGAGACTCGTACACTCTGTTTAATTTGGAGATGTATGTCACAACCCACGAATGTTTGAAGAACAACACCTTAGCATTTGCACCAGATTAAATTAAGTAAACCATTATCACAAGTGTGGGAAAAGAGTCCCATACAAGATTCAATCTATCCAAATGAAATACCTTTACATTTGCACCAGGTCAAACTAAGTAAACCACCATCACAAGTGTGGGGAGACACTATGTTTGTCCCTGTTTTTAACGGTTCTGATGACCCGATTGAGTTACCTCCTTCTACGAAAATTGGTTCATTTAGCTTCGAGGACAGAAATTTGTGTAGTAGTAACTTTACTTATTTAGATTTTAATTCTTTAGTTCAGAAAATTTCTACTAGTTGTATTGCTTTATCTTCTGATCAAGTTCAAGTTACTGAACAGCGTGGTTTTATTACAGAGGCTGCACGCCCAGAACTCCCTTCAGTTTCAGGGTGTGATTTATCCAGAGAAGAGAAATTACGGGTTTGGTGCAGTACTTGAGAAATACAGGGATGTTTTCGGGTATGAATTAAAACCAGGTTCCTTTGTTACAAATATATTTGCAAACCTTGATTTAAAAGAGTCTGGAAATTATTTTAAAAATAATTGGCCGTGGAGTTTAGAGCAGCAAAAGTTAGCTAACATTCAGGTTGAGAAGTTGCATATAGAAGGAGTAATAGCTGAATCTTTCAATAATAATTGTTTCTCTGTGTTTCTTATTTTAAAACGTGGTTCTACTGTAGATAATCTCATTGGTCATCTTCTTGATGCTCGTGCTCTCAACAGAAAACTTCATGAATATAAATTTAAACAGACTACAATAGAAGAGTGTTTGCAATATTGTGCTGATAAGAAGTATTTATCTGTTGGTGGTGTAGTAAGTTATTTTCATACAATCCGTTTAACCCCTGAGTCTACAGATTTACTAGGTTTGGAAGTGGGCCCTAACCTGTGCCGTACTTGTCCCAACCGCTACGTACTTCGAGTGATACCGTGCGCTCCGTCCTGCTGTCCTGTCCGGCTGGGTTTTGTGGCAATTCCACCTCCCCCTGCACCGGTGCCGGTTCCTATACTTCCTAAGCTTCCTGATAGTCCACCTTCATCTCCTTGATGTTCTGATTTATTAATTAATTTTTTTTGTACAATAGTAGGACAGTTTTCTTTGTAGTCTTCTTTCTTCCCATCTTCTTCTTTCTGGTTATTTTTTCAGTCTAGCTCTTTTTGTCTTTGTAGTCTTGTAGTGTATCTAAATAACTGTACCTCGATGTGACTCCTCGCGAGCTGTCTGAACTCTCTCATCACCATCACGCGGGCATTCTTTTTTCATAGAAAGTTACTCATGTTCGCCCGCTTTTTCATTTCCAGCATTGGGCTCAACGTATACTTAGCCCTTGGTGCCGGTGGAATCATGGGGCTCCCTCGGGGAAACAATGTCCTCATAGACTTCTTCGCCCTAGGGGTGGCAGTGATTGGTGGTAAGTCTGCCTGCACTAGGCCTGGGCGATTATTGCTTTTAATCGTAATCGGTCGATGAATAAAATAATCGCGATTGGTGTCGATTAGTAGTTTGGTAATCGGTAATCGAAAACGCACACGATTAATCGAAAGACAGATTAATCGGAAGAAACCGATTATTTGGAAATTGCCAAAAGAAGGTTTATACTCGTGACATGCTTAAAATAGCATGTCGTAAGAAGGTAGGAAAATCATTTAAGCAACCTTAAGTGTCTAAGACGACTTTTCTGCCTTAACTGGAAACATTTTTACCTGTTCCGCTCAGAATTTAAACAGATGCCGGATACGATAACCGATAAAGGGACGATTAATCGATAATCGATCATCGATAAATAATCGTTCAATAATTCGATTACCGAACCACTAATCGAGGGTTTGAAATAATCGGACGATTAACAAAATAATCGCGATTATTTTCGATTAGTCGATTAATCGCCCAGGCCTAGCCTGCACTTTCCAGCACAGGAATAACAATGCGTATTTGGGAGAGCGATTAATAGTTTTGGCCTAACGTAACCACAAGGTGATGTCAGAAGACACAGATAAGATGTAAGCATCAACAGCCGTCATCTTCAAGAGTGGGACGAAATCATCGAAGATGCCAAGAGCAAGGTGTTCAAGAAATGGGAAAAAAGGCAAGGAAAGTGAAGAATGATAGACCTCCCTGTGTCTCAGGGTTGGAACGAACTGTTAGAGGGATTAGAGACCTCTGGAAACATCTGAGTCAAGACCCGTTCTTACATCTCCGTCAACCAAATCAAGATGCAGTTGAAAATTTCTTTTCCATGATCAGGCAACACTGTGTTACTAATGATAGTCCGAGTTGTACCTTGTTTGTTGCAGCTTACAAAACAGGTCTTCATCTAAGGAACGGTTTCTTCCTCGAACCATCATCTCCATTCGTACCCGTTCCTCTGCCTGAAAAAGGTGAGTGAGCCCTTTTACAAGTGCGTTTTTATCACATCACCAAGAGTTAAAAGGGCTGACACCTCGCGACGGAGGTTTTCTAGTCGCAGCACCTAGACTCGCAATTTGGAGGGGAATACAGAAGGAACTATTGCCCCTTGCACGCAGTTGGCCTACAAACAGCTACCTCTATTTTAAAGGGTTGAGACGATGTGACTGGAAAACCTCGGCCTGTTTATGTTGGGTCACACATACCACATTGATTGGGCCTAACCCTAGGTGCTTTGTTTCACTACAGAACGGGAAACCGGTGCGACGAACCCGCGCCACCTGTGCCACATCCACCTGTGGCCATAGTGGTGGAGCCCTACGTGGTAAGAAATGAGGACTTTGCACTGCTGGAGGAGAGCTACAGGCGACTTCCTCACCCAGGCTGGCAAGCAGCAGCCTGCTTTAAGTGCAGCAGGGACAATGCATCTGAGGGAGTCACTCAGCGCCTCCTCCTGGTAAGCCTTTTTTATTATTTACATACATCGGTACAAAATTAGTTATTGTGCTGTAGGACTGCAGTAACATGATTGCGACAAGTTACTTTCGCTGTGTTTTGTATCAAATGGTGCTTACTCAACTATGATCACATTATATAATCTTAAACCTTTAGCACCAATAATTTTTCTTAGCTATGTATTGCCTTATGACACAGTACTTTAGCACAAAATTAGTGTGCTGTATACACAAACATGCGGGTACCAAAGGTTGACACTGACCACATTGCTTTGTTGTCATTCGCAGGCAGTCAACGGCGTGCTGGCTGCGCAGGAGATAAAGTTGCTGGCATTCCACGCACGGTGGCAAGGGGGGCCAGTGTCGACAAGGAAGAAGAGTCTTGGCGACTGGCATATACACTGCGTCCCCGCCTTTCCCCGTAGACCAGGAAGTGAGTGGCCCCACCTGGACGACTGCAAACTATTCACAAAGCTGAAACACAAGTTGGAAGTAAGTTGGGATGACTCTGAGGATGCACGCCCAGAACTCCCTTCAGTTTCAGGGTGTGATTTGTCCACAGAAGAGAAATTACAGGTTTGGTGCAGTACTTGAGAAATACAGAGATGTTTTCGGGTATGAATTAAAACCAGGTTCCTTTGTTCCAAATCTATTTGCAAACCTTGAGTTAAAAGATTTTGGAATTTTTTTTAAAAAGAATTAGCCGTGGAGTTTAGACCAGCAACAGTTAGCTAACATTCAGGTTGAGAAATTGCTTATAGAAGGAGTAATAGCTGAATCTTTCAATAATAATTGTTTGCCTGTGTTTCTTATTTTAAAACGTGGTTCTACTGTAGATAATCTCATTGGTCTTCTTCTTCTTGATGCTCGTGCTCTCAACAGAAAACTTCATGAATATAAATTTAAACAGACTACAATAGAAGAGTGTTTGCAATATTGTGCTGATAAGAAGTATTTATCTGTTGGTGATGTAGTAAGTTATTTTCATACAATCCGTTTAACCCCTGAGTCTACAGATTTACTAGGTTTCCAAGTGGGCCCTAACCAGTGCCGTACTTGTCCCAACCGCTACGTACTTCGAGTGATACCGTGCGCTCCGTCCTGCTGTCCTGTCCTGCTGTGTTTTGTGGCAATTCCACCACCCCCTGCACCGGTGCCGGTTCCTATACTTCCTAAGCTTCCTGATAGTCCACCTTCATCTCCTTGATGTTCTGATTTATTAATTAATTTTTTTTGTACAATAGTAGGACAGTTTTCTTTGTAGTCTTCTTTCTTCCCATCTTCTTCTTTCTGGTTCTTTTTTCACTCTAGCTCTTTTTGTCTTTGTAGTCTTGTAGTGTATCTAAGTAACTATACCTCGATGTGACTCCTCGCGAGCTCTCTGAACTCTCTCATCACCATCACGCGGGCATTCTTTTTTCATGGAAAGTTACTCATGTTCGCCCGCTTTTTCTTTTCCAGCATTGGGCTCAACGTATACTTAGCCCTTGGTGCCGGTGGAAACATGGGGCTCCCTCGGGGAAACAATGTCCTCATAGACTTCTTCGCCCTAGGGGTGGCAGTGATTGGTGGTAAGTCTGCCTGCACTTTCCAGCACAGGAATAACAATGCGTATTTGGGAGAGCGATTTATAGTTTTGGCCTAACGTAACCACAAGGTGATGTCAGAAGACACAGATAAGATGTAAGCATCAACAGCCGTCATCTTCAAGAGTGGGACGAAATCATCGAAGATGCCAAGAGCAAGGTGTTCAAGAAATGGGAAAAAAGGCAAGGAAAGTGAAGAATGATAGACCTCCCTGTGTCTCAGGGCTGGAACGAACTGTTAGGGGGATTAGAGACCTCTGGAAACATCTGAGTCAAGACCCGTTCTTACATCTCCGTCAACCAAATCAAGATGCAGTTGAAAATTTCTTTTCCATGATCAGGCAACACTGTGATACTAATGATAGTCCGAGTTGTACCTTGTTTGTTGCAGCTTACAAAACAGGTCTTCATCTAAGGAACGGTTTCTTCCTCGAACCATCATCTCCATTCGCACCCGTTCCTCTGCCTGAAAAAGGTGAGTGAGCCCTTTTTCAAGTGCGTTTTAATCACATCACCAAGAGTTAAAAGGGCTGACACCTCGCGACGGAGGTTTTCTGGTCGCAGCACCTAGACTCGCAATTTGGAGGGGAATACAGAAGGAACTATTGCCCCTTGCACGCAGTTGGCCTACAAACAGCTACCTCTATATTAAAGGGTTGAGACGATGTGACTGGAAAACCTCGGCCTGTTTATGTTGGGTCACACATACCACATTGATTGGGCCTAACCCTAGGTGCTTTGTTTCACTACAGAATGGGAAACCGGTGCGACGAACCCGCGCCACCTGTGCCACATCCTCCTGTGGCCATAGTGGTGGAGCCCTACGTGGTGAGAAATGAGGACTTTGCGCTGCTGGAGGAGAGCTACAGGCGACTTCCTCACCCAGGCTGGCAAGCAGCAGCCTGCTTTAAGTGCAGCAGGGACAATGCATCTGAGGGAGTCACTCAGCGCCTCCTCCTGGTAAGCCTTTTTTATTATTTACATACATCGGTACAAAATTAGTTATTGTGCTGTAGGACTGCAGTAACATGATTGCGACAAGTTACTTTCGCTGTGTTTTGTATCTAATGGTGCTTAATCAAATATGATCACATCATATAATCTTAAACCTTCAGCACCAATAATTTTTCTTAGCTATGTATTGCCTTATGACACAGTACTTTAGCACAAAATTAGTGTGCTGTATACACAAACATGCGGGTACCAAAGGTTGACACTGACCACATTGCTTTGTTGTCATTCGCAGGCAGTCAACGGCGTGCTGGCTGCGCAGGAGATAAAGTTGCTGGCATTCCACGCACGGTGGCAAGGGGGGCCAGTGTCGGCAAGGAAGAAGAGTCTTGGCGACTGGCATATACACTGCGTCCCCGCCTTTCCCCGTAGACCAGGGGGTGAATGGCCTCGCCTGGACGACTGCAAACTATTCACAAAGCTGAAACACAAGTTGGAAGTAAGTTGGGATGACTCTAAAATATATCAAAGACTTTTTATCATCTGAAGAGACATTTGTCTTAACCCTACTACTCTGATTTTAGGGCTGCAACTTTGGCTCCAAGGTAACGGGCATCACGGAGTGCGGCTGGGGCCCCGACGCCTGGACCGCAATGACAAGGCAGCCCACAGGTCAAGAGCTGCGGGACCGTCTGGCCCTCCCACCTCCTGTCCACAACGTGGGCTTCTGCTACGTGCACAGAGGCCCCAACTGGGGACACCATGGTTTTGTCCTCGAGTTGGAGCGGTCTCTGTGCACAAGCTGCCAGGCAGCGCACTGCTAGCGAACTCACAGGGAGATATGGCATGGTGGTAACAGTGGCCACAGCGCGACTGGTACATGAATTAATTTGAAGTGCTTGCCGTATTGTGTAAATTGTCGCTGGACGCTACGCGACTGTGTGTCTGTGTGCAGCCGGGTACGCCGACTGAACCTTTGCTGGCACCGGGTGAGAGCGCTCACGGCAGATCACTTTCACTTCGACTGTCCGCGCACGCACGCACTCCCTCGCTTACCACGCTTCGTGACCACCAACCATATGACGACCAGGAACCATATGACGACCAGGAACGACCTCGGGGCACCAGCCACCTGCCAACGACCGGTTCCTGCTGCGAGAACACATCCTCTGCCGAAGGCCGCCCTACAACGGTTTACCGCCACCCTGAACCTGTACTTCCGGCAGACGCTCTCGGGTGCCTGGGTTCATGGCGGTGTGGGGCGACCGAGATGGACGAGCAACGCCGAGGGACCGGACGTCTTCGCCCTGGAGCTGCAGAAGCCCGTCCGTGTGTTCGTCGACTGGGAAGACTGGACGCCGCTCCAGCGGGCTGAAGGACTCCGTCTCTGGTGGTCGAACATGTACATGGAGCAGTTCCAGGCGGAGTTTCCCGTTCATCGGCAGGTGAGGAGTCGCGGCACTGTGATCAGCAAGTTCACGTTCTGCTGGGGATGCGTCAGGATCGGGCTGAATCCTGGGCCACCCGACTCTTGCGTACCCGAACCCGACCTGGATGACGAGTAGCAAGCAGCACGGAACCACCGCGCGGTGAAAGGGGGGGGGGGGGGGGGGGAAATTCCTCCTCTCCCTCTCCCACGGTGTAGAGAGACCCGGTGGCGGCACTCCGGTACCCTGCCCACAGCGCGCCGTGTCCCCCAAAACGGGGACGGATTAGGGCGCCCGCTGGCCACTAGTGTCGCCACCGTCGCCGGGAGGCCAACTACGACGTTCGGTGCGCGTAGCTGCGGTCGGGGCGGCCGATGCTGCCAGCCGGCCGCCTCCGCGCAGCTTCGCGCGGACGGGCTGCGTAGTTCGCCCCGCAACTACGCCGCGCCACGCTCCGATCGGCTCAAATGTCTCCATAAAGTTTGCATTGTTTCCTGTCTCCAAATCTTTTAAAAGCTTGTTCCTCTCTTCCCAATTCAAAGCTCTCTGAAAAGATGACATGCATTTCTACTATAAAAAAAAAAAAAAAAAAAAAACACACAAGGCTTGAAGTAAAAAGAGTAGAGTACAAGAAGTAAAATGTATTTTTTAAATACTGGTTAAACCCTCCAGCAAGACTAGGTGTCTGAATTTCTCTATTTTTATCACAAGGTGCACCACAGTTGTTTTAAAGTGCATGAGTATTTCTGTGGAATTGCACAGCAACTATGGTGTGGCACTCTGCTTGAGTTCATGTGATCAGAGTTTCTTATTGTCAGAACACAGCAAATAATGTTTCTGACCACAAAGGTGAAAATTCACTTCAAATTAAAAGAACACACACAGAAAAACAACCCATTTTCAGGTCGTCCCTTGAACAAATTGGGCAAGTTGAGAACCTCTAGTGGGTGTGATCCAAAAACAGGGGACGAGCTGAATCTATTTGAGGAGCAAGTCTGTGGGGGTGTTACCCGTTTCGCATTTTAGCGAAATTTTTTAGGTTTAGGTGAATTTTCAAAGTTGTCCAAATTAACAGTGTTCTTGTCCCACCACTTAGCGACTCTGGAGCTCAAAAGACGTCTGTAGAGTTTGGGGCTGCTGGGCCTGCTCCGATCGTCTGACCCACACTGTGCTGCGGCCAGCCGCTCTAGGCCAGCTCAGCGGCTGTGCGAAACCCGGGTAGAGTATTAGGTCGGACGACCAATCCTTATTGAGAGACAAGAAGGGGAATAGCGATTTGTTTGTTTCGAACGCGCGTGTTCAAAAAGCGAACGAACCTAACCTAACCTAGCTGGCTGAGAACGATCTTCGAGTTGGTGTTGTTTCTCACTGTCTGGTCGGCGCTCTGTTTCAGTTGGAACCGCACGACATTTTGCATGTCCACGCCGTGCCCACCGAGGAGGAGCAGTCGCGCCGCCTGGATTAGGACGACGCGGTCTGGGAGGCGGCTGTGACGGGTAAGTCACGGGGGTAACTTTGATTCCAGGTGTAGTCATGTAAGGGTCGGTACAAAACGACAACAGAGTGGACGATGTACTGGCCGCCGCCCCCTGTGCATAAGTACATTGGTCATGACCAACCATCATCACCCTCTCATGCTTGCTTGCAGACCAAGACCTGACCAAACGCAGCAGCCAGGGGGAGGCCATGATGGATGAAAGGGACGCCGACGGGATGCAGGATCTGGTAAGTTTGATGAACCTTCTTTGATGAATAACTGTTTCAGTATATGTAATACATATTCTTATTTCTTTTCGTGGCCATATGAGGTCTCAATTTTTTTAATTTTTTTCCCCCTTTGTGCCAAGGCGAGTGACCATGAAGCCTCCTCAAATCTGCGTCTCCTGATAGACATCATGGACGAAGACGACGAGGAGACCGCCGCGCCTCCGCCGAAAGGTAAATGACGTCAAGCCCCCCTAGCGCCGTACAAGGTAGGCAACACATTCGACATCGCACCCTCCTCCGCCGAACAGTGTGTGGCTGGCGGCGCGGCGCGCTGTCGAATAGGTTGCTGCCTACCTTACGGGCTATCATCTACATGTGGGGGACCTTGCGGGGCCTGCTCACGACCTCATTGACATGTTTCTTTCTCTTCCCTTCCCGTGCCGCGCAGACCAGGTGCTGACCGTCGACGCCGACGGTGGAGCAACGGCGTGCTGCTGCAGCGGCGGACGCCGGCTCCGTTTCGTCGACCAAGACTGCCGTTCGGACGTGGCCGTCATAGCTGCCGCAGTCGCCGCGCACGGCCAGCCTATGACGATGGAGGCGACGACGGCGAGCTCTGCTGCGGCTCACCTAACGGACAACGACGACGACGAGGAGGACAACAACTTCTTCGGCCTGGGCGCGGACGTGCGCCGAAAGGTCCTGGCCGTGTACAGCATCGGCCGCCTTCATCCGTGGCAACTGAGGGCTCTGAACCAGCTGTGCGGCCAGGACAGCGACGGCACGACCCACAACAAGAAGAACGGGCTGCTCCTCGCCCCCACCAGCGGCGGCAAAACCTTGGTGGCAGCCATCATGGTGCTCCGGGCCAGGATGCTGCAGGACAGGGACGCCGACGGAAAAGGCTGCCGCCCTGTGGAAAACTCTCGCCCGGGACGACGGACGCCGCCACCTCGAACTAGGCCTCCTCGTCGTCGACGAGTGCCACATGGTAGGCGATGCCGTCGTCCTAGGCACGGCCTACCCCATCCGGAGGGACGCCGAGGGGCGAGGGACGCTGCTGGGCCTCGACGACGACCGTGCGGCCTCCATCACACTGACGCCGCCGCCACCGCTCGAGGTGAAGGGCGACGCCCTCATGAGGATGAGGCTCCACCAGGATGAGGAGAACCGCGCCAGGCGGCAACCGGGCCCCGCAACGGCAGGACGCATTTCGGCCGTACCGCGCTGGGTCGGCCACCAAATTAAGACCTCCGCGGCCGCCGCCGTGTCAGCTGGACCCTGCCGCGACTTCGTGGCCGCCGTCATCGCGGCGCAGCAGGCCGGTGGGGAGGCCTCCTCCCAGTGGTGCCGTCGAGGGGATACGGGGCCATACGCCGTATGGCCGAGAAATTTTTTTGAACGGACCGTATGGCCGAGAAAAAATTTGAGGTACGCAGGGCATACGCATTTTACCTGCAATGAGAGACTTTGTGGAAAGTCGTGGGACTGAGTTTCCTTCTGGCCTAATGCCTTTAAAGTCACTTATCAATACATTTGTAATATGCACAGCAGAATGCGAGAGAGGGTTTAATCAAATGAACCTTATATGTGATGACAATCGCACCAGATTACTTATAACAACTTTAGCCGCTTGCATGTTTGTAAATATCAATGGCCCTCCTCTCGCTCAAATTAATGTGGAACCTCATGTCAAGATTTGGCTTACTGCGCACCGCTCTGCTGACGATACCAAGTCAAGAAAACGGGAATCAACAAAGCATGTACTACAAGCATTTCAAAATTGGTTCTAATAAAAAAAGGAAAACAAAGAAGTTTTGTCACCTACCCCCCCCCCCCCCCCCCCCGCTTACCGTATGGCCGAGAAAATTTTTAGGACGGCACCACTGCTTTTCCTCCTCCTCCTTCTGCTGGATCCAGATGGACCGACTCGCCCATGTGCCGCACCCCTACAAACACCCCGGGGCCGCTCGCGTGGGCGCGTGTCTGCGGACGGATCGGGAGGCCTGCGAGAACAACACCCTGAACACCCTCTGCAGCCTCGTCCTGGACGCCGTGACACGAGGCCACACCGTCCTCGCGTTCTGCGGCACCAGGGCCAGCGCCACGGCCACCTGCGCCGCACTGAACCAGGTCACCCGGAGCCGGCGGTGAGACGAAGAGGACGACGACGACGACGCCCTGCGGCGGGAGCGGGACGACGCCATCGCCCATCTGCGGGAGGAGGCTGGAGGCGACCTCGAGCCTGTCCTGCCCGAGGGCATCGCGGCCGGCATCGCCTACCACTCCACCTCCCTGACGGCGGTGGAGCGGTCCACGGTCGAGGACGTCCTATCCAAGTGCCCTCTGCTGCACCACCACCCTGGCGGCCGGCGTCAATTTGCCGGCCCACAGGGTGGTCGTCAGGTCCCCGAGGACGGGCGACACCTGGCTGACGGCCGCCCGCCTGACCCAGATGGTCGGCCGTGCGGGGCGCGGCTCCGGGACGACGACGACCACGACGACGAAGGCGGCGGCGGCAGCACCCTCCGCAGACGCCTACGTCATGGTGCGGCCTGAGGACGTCGCGGTGTTCCGCCGTGTGGTCGGGCGGCCCGTCGACGACGTCATCAGCCAGCTGGCTGCTGCCCCCGACCACTACCGGCACAGGGCCACCACGGCCGGCCGCAACCGCCACACCGGCGTCGTGCGGGTGCTGCTTTTACTGCTGCAGCAAGCACAAGGCGGCGGCGGGCTGCTCCTTTTGGACCTGCTCCGTGGCTACAGGCTGACGTTGCTGCACCAGCAGGGAGACCAGAATTCCTCCGCCGACCAGCCAGCGTCCTTCACGCTCAGACCGGCGTTGGAGGAACTAGAGGTGAGTCTCAGTATCTCGTTGCTGTCGTGGAGTGAGGCGGCGACCCGATACGCGACGTGCAAAAGCGGCACAGTGACCTAACCTAACCCCCGTTGTTTCCGCCGCTCCCCGTAGAACCTCATCAGCAGCGGTCACGTCGTGGTCGCGCCCGGCGACGACGACGGCAGCCACGCCGCCGTGTCGCTCGGGGACAGGGACGTCCTACTAAGGTGTTTGTCCATTACAGTTTAGCAATATTTAGCCAATAACTTTCCTTTGGTTTGAGGAAGTGGGCTGGATAACTGGTTGCATGCAACGTGACTGCCCAAATTATGATTATTGCAACAAATATTAATTTTCGTTCATCGTAATCAAATTTCGTTTGCTTCTTTAATCGAGTAAATCGTTTTTGTTTGATCACATGGTATCTGGAACAGCTATCTGCAGTAACAAAAAATGCAAAAACATTTCAACATCATTTCAGCACGGGTTGCAATGCAATATAGAAGTGACAAATTGCAAATCAGTCTTTGAGGGGCTAAAACAGACTTGTGCTGTAACAACATTGGAGAATTATAAATGCTCATGCTGCAAGAAAGAGGGCACAGGGTCAAAGACCATTCAATTTGAAACCCTGCCAAAGGTTCTTTTTGTGTTCCTGCAAAGGTAAGAAATTTTCTGAACAATGGCTTTTAATATAAATTAACATCGAAACTCATTTTTAACTGAGAAAACGTCCTTTGCAGATTTTTACCAGATGGCAAACTGGAAAACCCAGTCACTGCAGAAGCTGGCTTCAACTTAAGGCAGCTACTGAGTCCAAAGAGTGTGTTCAGTGGCGTTGCCGCCCCTTTTTCCCAAAAACAAATTCCCAATTTACCGAGTTCCAAAATATTGTTGTCCCAATAGTTTGGTTCCCAATATTTCATTCCCAATCCTGATTTCCCAACGCTATTTTCCCAATGTGTCTTTCTCATTGTTGAGTTGTCGAGGGAACGCGCGCGAGGAATTTTCATCGTAGTGACCATGGCTGACCCTGAAATCCTTACATCACGGCGAGGGGGATTGACGCTTCTGTACGAGGGGTGCATGTACTATCGAAGAGATTCGAAGAAGGGGAAAACATACTGGAACTGCAAACGCAGAGGTGAATGCAAGGCAACCGCCATCACCCAGTACATCGACCACAAGCTTGAGGTTCTCAAAGCCAAAGAGCACACTCATGCTCCGAATCAAGAGGAGGTGGAGGCGGCAAAAGTCGTCAGAAACCTGAAGAGGATTGCCTCCGAGCACCCCGAGTTGCCGCCAGCCCAGATACTTCGTACAGAGCTTCCTCGGGTCTCCCTAGGCGTTATCAGCCAACTGCCCGAAAGGGAGAACTTGAAGAAAGCCATGCGCAAAGAACGGAACAAGGACCAGCCGAAGAACCCGATGCTCCTCGAGGAACTTGGCGAGCTGCCAGACAGGTGGGTGTGGCTCTAGGGAAACGCCGTGGTGCTACTGTAGTGTGTAATCTAATTAAACGGGGGACTGTCCAGATACCGCGTTACCAAAGGTGGAGAGGATTTCGTGCTTTACGACTCCTACGACCACCTGGACGATGACGACGAGGAGGAGGAGGCTCGCAGAAACCGAGTCATAGTATTCGCTCCGAGGAGGAATGTGGAGCTGCTCATGAAGAGTGACATGTGGTTTATGGACGGCACATTTAAAACTGCGCCACATATTTTAACCCAGATTTTTTCCATACTTGGGCTTGTCAAACGGCCCGGGGACGCAGTTGACGACGAGGCGGTGGAGGTAGCTGTGCCCCTTGTGCTTGCTCTGCTCCCCTCTAAGACAGAGAACCACTACGTCCAAGTTCTCCAGGAGGTCCAGAGTGCAGCAGCCAGATTTAGAGCCACAGGAAACGGCCCTACCCGCGTGATGACAGATTTCGAGATGGGAATCATCAACGCGGCCCAAAGAGTGTTCCCAGAGGCAGAGGCAAAGTGCTGTTTCTTCCATCTGGGCCAGTCAGGCTACAGAAAGGTGCAGAGCTCCGGCCTCCAGGAGGCCTACAACGACCCGGCGGACAGAGCTGTCAAGGAGGGCGTCCACAGGATGCTGTCGTTAGCCTTCGTCCCCCTTGATACCGTGGAGGAAGCCCTGGAGATTGTGAAGCGAGAGGTGCCGAGGGCAGTCGATGTTGTCACACGGTACTTCGACGACACCTACGTACGAGGGCCAGCTGGACGTGGGGCACGTCGAGCCCGGAGACCACGCTACGTTCCAGCACTCTGGAACATGTACGAGAGCACGCTACGGAACGAGCACCGCACGAACAACCTGAGTGAGGGCTGGCACAACAGATTCCAGGCAAGTGAGGTGCGAGTAACAATACCCCTTGCGTCTCGAGCATGGGGTATGTCGGGCGCGGGCGCTTTCGGCCAGGGGTATATCGGACCATTGTTGTTGTTCACAGCTGGTTGTAGCCAAAAATCACCCATCCCTTTACTCCTGCCTGCATGAATTTCAAAAAGAGCAAGCCGACACCGAGACCATTCTGCACGAGATGCGACTCGGCCGCAAGGTGAAGAACCTGCCGCGGAAGAAGTGGAGGGACACCCAGCGTCGCATCAGGAACACGGTGCTGCAGTACGAGTCCTTCAGAGAAGAGGGAAGATTGGCCGAATACCTCAAAACCCTTGGCCACAACTTCAACCTGTAAACTTGGTCTAAACTTCCCTGTTTTCTTTGGGAACTTTTTTTGGGGGGAAATTGATTTTTGGGGAAATTCTTTGTTGGGAAAATAATAAATTGGCAAAAGAGCACGGTGGGAAATCCTTCCTTGGGAAAGTGATTATTGGCAAAACAGGAGTTGGGACGAATTTTCATTGGGAAGATGCGATTGGGAAAATGGGGCTGTAACCGTTCAGTGGTGCCACACAATATAGAGCAGCCGTTACAATTAATCATTGGGAATTGACGATGCCGGCCACTACATCGCTACCGAAGTGACCCCTGAAGGCAGGAAACTGTTCAATGACAACACGGTAACTTCTAAATCAATGTTACCTTTTGACCAGTTTCGGTTTTAATCTACAGCATTGTTCTTTTCATTATTTCAGGTGACTGCAACTACCCACAGGAGAGGTGTAGGAGACGGATTTTATGTAATACAACGAATTTCGGCCGTGCCGGTTTTAAGCCCTACGCTCTGATTGGCTAGCACCGTCAGCTAGCCTCCACCCCGCCTCTCCCCCTCGTCCTGCCCGCTTCCGCGCCGAGCGGAGCGAGAAGAAGCCGGCCACTTGTTGTTTTGTCGCCTAAGATGGACGCCATACGCGAAGCCTACGGCTACGAATCCTCTGAGTCGGACGAGGAGATGATCATGAAGATATCTCCCCAAGACCTCTTTGGGGTGAAAACTCTGTCCCATTGTGTCGTGGATTATTATCGAAGGGCGAAGCTATGCCCGATTTCGTACCGGCGCGAGGCGATTCTAACCTCGTCGCCATGTTGGTTTTCACTGCAACTAATTTTCCTTTTTTTCCTCTCCAGCAGTGTGTCTGTGAAACTAGAATCAGTGCCGAAATTTCGCGAGTGTTCCGTTACTCTAAAACCGCGGTCTCGAAATGTGTCGCGAGTGTACTGTGTCTCAGTGTTTCCTTGTTTGTTGCGGAGGCTTCGCCGCCGCTGTGTGTCGATGGAAACTCCGTTTCTGTCACTGTGTTTTTCGCCTTGTTATTCGCGACGATGGAAACTCCGTTTCTGTCTTTGTGTTCTCGCCTCGTTTCTGGCGACAATTTAAACTCTGTTTCTGTCAGTGCAGTGCTCGCCTTGCTTGGGCTAAGGCTGCGCGGATTATTTTTCTCTTCTAGTGTTTGACGGCGTGCTGCGCTGTGTCCATTGTGTTTTTTAGATTGCAGTAAATTCCTTAGTATTTTCTCTCATGTCGGGCGGTTTTGGCGTGCCACGCCGTCCCGAATCAGTGAAAGTTTGGTTATGTTGATGTTGTTCATTGAGTTTGGCCAAAGTGTGTGTGGGCGGGTGGGTTCGTCGTCAACTTCTTCACCATGAATGAGTAAGTCAAGCTGTGTCAACAGCTCAACTGGCAGCATGTGTGCGTTTCTCTAATTGCATTTGCACTTTTAAATGTTTTCAAGAGATTTTTTTTAGTGTGTCGCCTTCTTTCTCTGTGCTTTCGTTCACCAACCTAAACTGGCAGTTTGCCTTCTAAGCTTCCATTTTGGGTTCGTGTTTTGCCATTTTCTATGTCATGAAACTTATCCTTTTGTACCCTTAATGGTTTCAGCTTCATTCTGACATCTCTAGCAGTGAAGATAGCACCTCCAAAGACCGTGTAGCACCTCCAAAGACCGTGAGGAAGGCGAGTGCACGCCATCACCTGTGCCCTCTCCATCTGATGATGTGAGTACTATTTTTTTTTATTGTCAATGTCCTTAATGTCCTCAAGTCTCTGTCTGTGACAAAATTGTTATTTTGTATGTTCTCAGGTGTTCGTGCCTCAGGAAGAGGACGCTTTCTCCTCCCCACCGCGGTATGACGTCCCTCCTCCATCCACTGACCCCCTGGGTCTGAAAGAAAGTTTCCCTCCTCCCAGGAAGGGTCTGTTACCCACTCCCCCCAGGGAATTAATGTCGATGCCGGACCTAGGCAAGGCGCCTTGGTACTCGCCTCCTAAACCTCAGCCTCGTGGTGTAAGTATCGTATCTTTTCATGTGTTATTATTCTGATAATCTGTCTTCCCCTTTGACCCTGTCTTACTATATTTTGTGTTCTCTTTCAGCCTGTCTTCAGTCGTCTGGGCAAGCGCGTGAGGCACGAGAAGCGTCGGTGCAACTATCCTCATCCGTCTCGTGGGGAACGACGCAGAGGGCCACCCTCCCCTCCACCCTGTTGCTGACCGTTTTGTTTTAATTTTTTGATTCTGTGATTATCAACTGTGATTATTGTGTGGTTGTGTTTGTGTAGATGTAGCTGTGTGAGTGTGTTGTCTAAAAGTTTTGTTTTGTTCCTTTTTTGTGTGGTGGGAGTGTGCGTGTGTGTGTGTGAGTGAATGAAGGGGAAGTATGTTAGTGTGAGTGACTGTTTTTTCTAAAATTTTGTTCATACGTGGGGTTTAAATTATTCTTTAGTTTTTTTGTTTCGAGTGTGTAAAATTTTTTTTGTATGGGTTGTTTTTTGGCGAGTGAGTGTGTGAACTAATCAATCTGTCATTTTATTTCTTTGCCCACCAATCGATTGTAATCATATTTTTTATTGTTAATCATCGTTTGTTTTTTTTTTTTATTAAATTTATGGGCTTTTGTTCTCAATCCTGTGTGACTTCTTCCTATCCCTTTCCGAAGATTTTCAAACTTTAATATCTTTTTGACTATGGCCTTCCAGACTCTCAGTTCTTGTTTCAAATCCAAGTGTTAGTCATGCTTGCATGAAATTAGGATAAAGAGAGCTAACATGTTGATTAAATACCTGACTTTTTGACTCATATTAGTGTTTAAGAGGAACTCATTTTTTTTTATCTGTTGATTGACTCTTCGACTACCATTTTCTTTTGAGAAGCTTTAATTTAGTCCAAACCTGCTCTCTGCAAAGTTTCTTGAAGAAATATCCACTCATTCTATCATTTATCCTATCAGAGAGGTTTTCCGTCTAGTTTGGAGTCGCAACTGGTTCCACTTTAGTGTGAGGTGCAATTGACATCTCAGAGTCCTCCAGTAGTCTTTTTATCCAAGCAAGAGTCTTTCTGACTTGAATCTGAACAAAAATAATTTTGAATTTCCTTCAAAAAGTTGGGTTTTTGGCCCGTCCCGTATTTAAAAAAATACGAAGGACGGGCATATAGTATGATGCTTGCTGTGCGTCCGTCCGTTCGTTCGTCCGTCCGTGGACTTCCCGTTGTCCGATCTTCACCAAATTTGGTATGCAGCCTCCTTGGGTGACCCTAAGAACCGCTCGGTGGCAGCAAATCCGATCCGAGCCCCGGGGGCGCTGCTGCAGGTGCATCATGGTCTACATGGGGTGCAGGAGGATTTCGGCAACGGGTACAGCTAGAAGGGCATGTAGGGGTATTTTTGGAATCGGGGCGACGAGACAAAGCCAACGGTGCTGGTTTCGAGCAAATCTGAGAAGTTTGGACCCAGGTTCAAATCCCGGGGGGACCAAATTTTTTTTTTTAGTTTAACGTTGTTTCTTATGTTTTTGAGAGTGCTGATGACGAAAATGATATCCATTTTGACCCAGACCCACGTTTAAAGCCTGTAAGAGTTAAACATTGGCGACACTCGTTAAATTTAAAATGTACGGGACGGGCCAAAGTTGCCGATCTGTATCGCCACTTTTCCTGTTATTTAGTCATAGCAGTGCAGTACTCATTCACAAGGTTATAAGGCAAACTAATAAGAACTAACACACTTCATATGATGAAGAGGCTTTGCCATGAAGTAAACTCAGTACACTTTAAAAATCTTTCTTGAGAAATCATGAGAACATGTTCTATGCCAACTAACCTTACTTGCCAAGTTTTCCGAAGTTGAGAATATTTCCAATTCATAATATCTTATGACAGAGTGCTTCGACACTCTCAATTCTTATTTTAAATTGAAGAGTGAGTCACACTAGCATAAATTTGATTTGATAAACAAAACATTTCCATAAAAATGTTGGCTTTTTAAGTCTTCCAGTATGTTCTTGAAATAGACATAGGAAATCAAACTTTTTATCTCTGTGGATGCATGAATGGCCATGAATCTTATTGGAGAAAATTTGTATTAGTTCAGAGCCACTATCTGCAAAAAACTTGGGTTAGTACGGCCTTGTACTAACCCAAGGCCGTACAACCTTTGGTAAAACTCATCCCCAGCTGCCTCCACTGCATGTCGCCTCACATTTTCCACTGTCCTGAGCGCACATTCGGGGTCATTTTCTGAAGTCATCCGTCTGAGATTTTCATGGGTGCGCGGCAACAAGGCGTGCCGCAAGTGTGGCAGCCAGCGCGCCGAGACCCTCGCCCACATCCTGTGCCACTGCCCGCCGGCCCTGGCCGGGCCCATCACCGCCCGGCACAATGCAGTGCTGGACTTGCTCAAGGAGGCCACTGTTACGCCAGGAGATGTGTACCTTAACCGCTGCATTGACTTTACCAGGCTTGGCGTAACGCCAGCGGCGGCGGTGGCGCGACTGCGGCCAGACCTGGTCGTGGTCAACGAGATCGCCAGGGCAGTAACCATCGTTGACGTGGCCTGCCCCTTTGAAGGAAGTCCCGACGCCCTCCAACTCGCCCGCCAGCGTAAGCATGACGCCTACAGTGGACAGGCTACCTGCGTTGCTGCCGCGGGATGGCGTGTGCGAGTGGAGGCACTCATCGTCGGCGCTCTCGGATCCTGGCCCCGCGAGAACCAGCGGGCCCTTGAGGCAGTCGGCGTGCTGCGAGGCCAACAGAAGGAACTGGCCACCACCATGGTGGCGGCAGCGATCCACGGCAGCACGCTGGTCTACAACTCCCACATGAGCCGAAGTTAAGTACCGTTAAGCACCACCCCCACTTTAGGGTGTCCCTTATAATTCAACTTCAATATTTTCGATTGCAACCTTTTTAAAAAGTTTCGTTTTAGCGCGTTGAACTCTTATTTACAATCTGGAGTCGATCGGATGATATTTAACCATGCCACAGCCCCGATAAACATTTAAAACTTTTAAATCTCGAGAAACATCCGACGATGCGGCCCACCGCTCACTGCAGAGAGCTGGTAGTGGTTGGGGAATACTCTTGGGTCGGGGTGGAGGCGGCTGGGAGGCCGGGCGGTAGCGAAGGGGAATACTCCACCACTCGACAGGTCCTGGCACGTCACCGGCCGGCCGGACGGTCGCTTCTAGTAAACAAACGCGCTGCGTTCATCCACGCCTGGGGTGACTCCGTATTATTTAGTCGCGAGTGACTTTGATGTGTGTGAGACAAGATGCCAAAGGAGAAGAAATGTCTTCGGCAGTCGCTGTACCTCATAGACCACAGTTGCAGTGAGATCACAGGAGCGCGGCTTCCGTCACGGCTGCAAGTTTTGCGTTTCCTTCTTCACTGCTTGCATCCGACACCACAATGTAATGTATCTCTTCCCTCTGCAAGTGCTACCGTAGCTGATGAAGTTATCAAATTTTGGAGTAAAGCTCGCATCCCAATTCGTTGCAAGCCATTGATTGTTAAGCAAGTGAAAGGACTTTACCTTGAATGGCGCTCTCTTCAGAAGACGGCCAAGCGCCGTGATAAGACTCAGTTAGAGAGGGAGAAAAAGTTCCAAGACTTATTTGACGATTTGTTCGATGTAGCTGTATCTAACGCAATGAATATAATTACAAATGAAGAGGATAAAGACTTTTTGAGGAATCAGAGAAAGAAGGGTCGAATAGGATGCATGCTTGTTAAAGACAACAAACTTTATCAGAGAGAAAAACGCTCAGCTGCGAGAAAAATGATTGAAGAAGAACGTCACAGAAAACATTTATTAAAGAAAGGTATGTTTAACAAAAGAGTTTTACTAGAACGAAGGAAAAATATTGCAAATATTGACAGAACTTTCCACGGTATTTCAAACCATGCGTATTCATTAAGATTATTGCAATATTTTTTCTGTCTTTTACTCTAGTTCTTACGTGACAGGAAGTACATGTCTTGACATTCTTACAGAGGAGTCTATGGCGAAATCCACTTTAGACGACACGGGTTCCTCTGCATCCATTTCTTCGGATTCCTCTTCTCCAGGCCAGTCGGTCCAAGAACAGTCCAAAGTTACTGAGCCAAAGAAGAAGAGAGGCAGAAAAAACATTGTCAGCCCCGATTTAGCAGCCACTTTGGATACGACTAATACAAGCGTGAGGGCAGCTACCAAGATAGTGTTTCAGACAGCCAAAGGACTTCAGTCTGATGTTTCAGAGCTTAACATCAACAAGAGCTCTATGCATCGTGCGCGGACATCACTTCGCGAAAGTGCTGCAAAGAAAGTGCGTTCCGAATTCCAAGCATCTCTGAAGTCCGGCACGAAGCTTGTTCTACACTTTGGTGGAAAAAAAATGAAGACACCTGGAGGTGGCTTGGTGGAGCGGCTGCCTATTCTCGTCACGGGACCCGGCGTGCAGGAGCAGTTCTTAGCATCACCAAGTCTCAAAAGCGGTACTGGGAAGGAGCAGTCCACGGCGGTCTTCGAAACACTCGAAGATTGGTCCTTAAGTGAACTTATCGAGGCGATCTGTACAGACACAACTTCAGCTATGACAGGTAATTCCAGTCTTTACTGTCTTGCATATTTCTTGATCCGTGCTGCTTTTACACTTTCCTTCCTTTTCAGGAGACAAAAATGGAGCAAATATTCTTCTACAGACGCTCTTGAAGAAGTTTTTGTTGTACCTAGCATGTCGACACCACATGGCAGAGGTAGTACTGAAAGGAGTTTTTGAAGCCGTTGTCTCTGTCTCCTCTGGCCCTGACGTAGCCGTTTTCCAACGATTTCGAACTGCATGGCTCCAAATCGACCAATCGAAGTTTACGACTGGCCTCCAGGATGAGAAAGCAGCTCCATACCTGAAACAGAAGTCAACAGAATTACTACAATACATTCACACAAAGCTTAAGGTAAATTAACCGGACTTGAATTCTGCTCTCTAGAAAACTTACTGCGTTTTTTAGCCGATCGCATTTTCGTTTTTCCAGGAGAAACAAAGTCGTGGTGACTATCAAGAACTTCTTGAGCTGACATGTATTTACCTTGGTGGTCGACCCCCAAATGGATTTAAATTTGCAAAACCTGGCGCAATTCATGACGCAAGATTTATGTCAAGGGCAATTTATTCTCTGAAGATTCTTCTTTTTAAAGGGCAGTTTAAATTAACTGTTAGGGAGGAGAATAATTTCAGGGAAATGTGTATCTTTCTTGTGCTCTGTTACGTGCAGTATTGGTTTAAGGTCCCCTGTGCTGTAACTGCCCCTCAGAATGACCTCTTGTTCATTCAACAGCTACTCAAATATGAAAATATCAGCAAGAAAGTTTCAGATGTAGCTGTGAAAAAGTTTTCTGGTCACCTGTGGTATTTATCTGAACAGTTATCAGGCTTAGGATTGTTAGACGAAAGTGTCCCATTAGATTGTAAAAAGAAAATGGTTACGAAAATTTTGTCAGACCCTGCCCCTGAGGGTGAAAAAAATGTTCGTGATTGCCGCCCGAAAGTTAAGGATCCAAAGTCATTGCTTTCAAAGGATTTGTCTCACTTTGTAGGTCCCAACACTCTTTGTCTTTTTAAAAGATTTGGTTTAGAGTGTGACTTTTTAAAGGAGCAGCCCGAGCGCTGGAAAGATCGCTCAGACTATCAGGAAGCAAAAGAGTATTTTTCTTCGTTGAATGTTGTCAATGATGTAGCCGAACGCGGTGTTGCACTTACTCAGGAGTATCTTTTAAGTGTTAAGTCGGAAGCTAACCTGCAAAATTTATTGATTGTCGCCCACAACACTAGGAAAAATTCAAAATGTACAAAGGAATCCTTGTCTGTTAATCTTTATTCTTAAAAGCAAAGTTTGCAGGATAATTTGTCAATTAAACTTCTTTAAGCATCATATTTACCTGTTCTTTTAAATAATTTTCTGAATCCAGAATACCTGACCATTCGGTCGCTCTGTGGCACACTTTAATATCATCCGATCAACCCCGGATTGTGAACTTAGAATCTACATGCTAAGATGAAACTTTTACTAGCCTGGGGAAGGCCTTCGGCCTCGATGCTGAGCTACTTTTATTTGTTGATCCAATTGCATTTATGGTAAACCTTCTGAATGTTTGAAGCTTCGTGTCTCGGAATGTTATGCGAACATGTGTTGTGTAGACTTTGTAGACCTAACCTAACCAAACCTACCCTAATGTAACCTAACTTAACCTAACGTAACCAAACCTACCCTAACGTAACCTAACCTAACCTTTCGTGACAGATCTTCCTCTACTCTTGACAGATCTTTCCCTACTCTCAACAGATTATATTCTCAAACTAAATGGTCCAACCAATCCTAACCTAACCTAACGGGTCGTGACAGATCTTACTCTACTCGTGACAGATCTTTCCCTACTCTCGACAGATTTTATTCTCAAACTAAATGGTCCAACCAATCCTAACCTAACCTGACGGGCTCGTGACAGATCTTACTCTACTCGCGACAGATCTTTCCCTACTCTCGATAGATCTTATTCTCAAACTAAATGGTCCAACCAATCCTAACCAAACCTAACGGGCTCGTGACAGATCTTACTCTACTCGTGACAGATCTTTCCCTACTCTCGACAGATTTTATTCTCAAACCAAATGGTCCAACCAATCCTAACCTAACGTAACGGGCTCGTGGCGTGTGGTACTACCACTATGGACTATGGAGCTTAGAGTATGGAGCTTGGACTATGGAGCTTGGACTGTAGAGCTTGGACCGTAGAGTTTGGACTATAGAGCTTGGACTATAGAACTTGGACTAAAGAGCTTGGACTATAGAGCTTGGACTATAGAGCTTGGACTATAGAGCTTGGACTATAGAGCTTGGACTATAGAGCTTGGTCTATGGAGCTTGGACTATAAAGCTTAAACGATTGAGCTGGGACTATAGAGAATGGACTATAGAGTTTGGACTATAGCGGTTGGACTATGGTGCTTCGACTATGTATACGCATATGAATATAGTAAAAATAAACAGAGGAAGATACCTCTAGTAAACTAAAGGTATCGGGGGGGGGGGTCGGACAATTGGGCTATTCAAAATCCCAAACAGGGTGCTTCGCTTCGCTCAGCAAAAAAAAGTTGCGTATGAAAAATCACGATATTTCGTTTTGAGCACAAATAAGGGACACCCTACCCCACTTCTGTACTGGCTTACGGCCCTGCTTTTACTATTTTAAACTTGTCTTTTTGGTGCCCTAAGAGCACCTTCTAAGTTATTAATCATGCTTGTTTTACTCCTTATCTGCCTAGCGCTGACATGCGCTCTTATTGTCTCACGGCTGTGCTTAAAGACATGTCTTGCGTAACCGCGGGGCAAGTCTCGCGTAACACCCCTTAAGTGCACCTTAAGTACACCCGCCAGTGGTGCTGAGCTTTAAAGCTCCCCCCCCCCCCCACTCCCACCCCCATGGCTATGCCACCCTCTTTTAACGATTTTGTGTTTAAACTGAGGCCCCCCTAGCTTCTCTTAGTAATGTTAAGGCATTTGGCCCCTTTAAAAAATTAGCTTGAACTTTGCTGATGTGAACTGATGCGCTGTCTTTCCTGTTCCAGGTCTTCAAGGCGGGGCACCGAACCCACCTCGGGGGAAATAGGTGTCCCGTCCGCCCGGCCTGGAACGGGGAAGTCGGCGCACCGGTAGCTTATATCACCCCCAAGAAACCCCTAATGATTGTACATCAAGCAATGCTCTACTTCTTACATACACCCAACGAGTTTCTGCCCCTAAAACAATTGTAACAAAAAACCCCACCAATAAAAACCACAATATATGAGGCAAAAACGGCACATCTTGCCACTAGAGAACGTGCTCCTGAAGCCTCCTAAAGCATGTGCTGACAGATTGTCCGCACTTACTGCTACCACTGATCCAGTGAAGTGGACATTTTCGCCATTTAGTGTCACAACATCCAGACCGTCTTGTTGTAGTATGCGCAAATCTGCAAACAGACAACTCAAGAAAACATCATATGAATACTGCTTCACTAATGACCACTTGGCAAGAGCCACCAAATGAATGTTGGCCAGTGAAGATTGCCTGTGGGCTGCTGTATTCAGTACAAGGAAATACACCACAGACAGTTTGTGTCTTTTACTGTGGCCTTGCAGAGGGTTCGTAACAGTGAGGAGACCGAGACCGTTGGGACCTGTTGGAGTAGGTACTCTACTGGTCGTAGTCTCTCGCCTACTTTAACTTTTTACCAAAGCCAATTACGAAGAAAGCAAAATGAATGACGTGGCAATTGAGATGCCCGAGGAGCAGGAAGAGGGCTGGTACGAATGGGTCATTGAGCTGTATGAAAGGTAAAGTCTCTTGTGCCGCGTGCCAAAGATCACCTCACGCCGGTAGCCGCTATTGACCTCTCTCTGCTCCACATGTTTCGCGCGTGATGAGATCCTTGTTCGCGCATTGACTCACATTTTAGCGGTTTAAACCCCAACATGTGGTGTTTCAGTTAGATTTATCAAGCGTTTTAAGTACGAGAAAGTGCAAAACAGCTAGAAACATCTGTGGTGCTGCAAAGGATAGGCAGCCCTTCACAGCAGCTCAGCCCCTACCTTACAGCATGCCTGCTTCCCATTTACAGAATTGAAGGATGGATCTTAACTGCCATTTTCGGAGGAGCCTTAGCAGCCCACTTTATGGACAAGCATTTGATTGTAGACCTCATTGGCGTGCTGGCAGCATTGATGAGCGGTAAGTTAACACTTTTGTTACTTACATGAAATCCTCTGAAAACATAAGCCCAAAACTGTTACGGAAAGGCATTTTCACAATCCTGATGTCTCATTTATTTGTGCTGGAAAGTGGTTTCAAAGTGACTAATCCATGAGTAAATATTGCGCACATGGAGTGCGCTAAGCTGACTCGAAATGCAAGAGACTTTTTAAACATTCAGTTGTTTGCCTCAGTCACCTCACGAAAACCAAATCAGTTTTCAACCTTCAGCTCCTGGCAAATTAATACTAAATGAACATAGCTAAAGTTAGGATGTTGGTCAAATTTAAAAGTAATGCAAATAAAATATTTGTGGTATTCGTGAGGAGACTTTGGTTAACTTAAGCAAACAAGTGCACATGCCTGCCTGGCATGCAGCAAAGAAGTGTGTGCCTTGCGGTTGACTCAAGCGTGTGCTTGGCACACCCTTTATTTTGCCTCTGCAATCTTACAGTGAGCTACTTCAGGCCAAAACAGCTGGTACAAATATTTTAGAAAGTAAGACTTTCACTGTAGAATAACGTTAAAGCTGCAGTCAAATTGCAACCAGCCAGTTGTCGAGGAGTCAAGATTGCTCCCGACCATAATACTATCACCGTTGTTTACCTGCCGGTCATGCGTTAATGTTTATATCCTAAACTTGATACAACCATTGTGGCCTTTAAGTTTCTGTTTCCACTGAGTTACAATTAGTTAATCGTTAAAACCTTGAACTAGTGGGTCTCGAGTTCAATGGATTCCAGGCAAATACTTCAAGTGGTTAAACTTGTTCACACTACATTATCTCTTAAAATGCTTTCACCAAATCATAATGTTTCTAATGTTTAATTTAACTCACCTTTTAGAAGAGCATTAACTTGTCATGATTCAACCTTTTGTTTCAGCTGCACGCCGCAGGAGGTGAAGCATTACAATGATTAAAGGCACATTTTTTTGAAACCTGATTTTTTGCTTACATTGCCCGGTGAAGAATTACAATGAATAAAGGCACATTTTTTTGAAACCTGATTTTTTTCTTACATTGCCCATCTGTCTAGACAGTCACTTTGCCCCGGTCTGAGCTCTGACAGCCAGCCTAGTTTGGGTTAAATTTGAACATCAGCACTCCTAGATCTTTGAATAAGAGACAGCTAGCTGTGAGTTGGAACCCCAAACTTGAACTTGTCTAGGTTGGGTTTAATTTGAACAGATGTTGTGCAGATGTTGCCGCCAGTTCAGGACACAACGGCACAGGGCGAAGAAGATACCTGCGTGTGCTGCGCCTCACATAGGCCAGTGCGCACTTGCATGCCATGTGGTCACAAAGTGGCGTGCCATGAGTGTTGCCTTAAATTGTACTCGACTTTCAAAATCAGACCAGACGGGGGTGCAGTTTCACAACGCTGCCCAGTTTGCAAGTGCATCCTTGGTATGGTATTTTAGTGTGCACTAAATAAGGTGAACCATGTTGTTCCACACCTTAACTTGCAAGTGCGGACCATTCTTGCCTCACTTGAAAGTGTAGGGCGAGAGTGGTAGTTTGTCACACGTTTGATGGGATTTACTTGGCTTTCAAGTAGGCCAACGTCGATTTAAATTTCTTCGCCTTCCCTTTGGTTTAAAAACGTCCCCTCAATTTGCTCAAGCAACAATGGCTTCGGTTTTGCAAGGTCTAGACTTAAAACATTATGTTGATGACATAGTCATAGGTGGTAAGACGTTTAGTGAAGCTCTTTCGTTGTTTGAATCAGTGTTACAGCGTTTCAGATCCAATAATCTATTGATGAGGCCGGATAAAACTGAGTTGTTTCAAAAGTCCATCTCTCTTTTAGGCATGAAAGTTGCAGGTGCTCAAGGTGTAAGTCCAGATCCAAGCCGTTTTCGTCCTTTATTGGCTTTAGATAACCCTAAAACTCCTAAACAGGTTAAGTCGTCTATTTGATTTCTTTCTTATTTCCGTCGTTTTATTCCCAATTTTGCTTTAAAAACTAAACATATGAACGAAATTGCTTGTGAGAAAGTCCCTTTCTCTTGGACAAAAACCGATACACAGATGATTCGAGATATGTATAATCATTTACTTAAACATGCAACTTTAAGTCGTTTTAACCCTGCTTTGAAAACAAAATTACATGTTGATGGTTCTAAAGTTGGTATTGGTGGTTTCTTGTCTCAAGCTAAAAGTAAATACTTTTTACCGGTTGGATTTTTTTCTAAGGATCTCAAAGTGTCTCAAAGAACTTGGAGTGCTTATCACATTGAATGTTTAGCTTTGTATGAGTGTGTTCGTTATTTTGAAAAAGAATTACTACTTCTCGAGAAATTTACAGTGGTGACGGATGCCAGTTCATTAAAGTATTTACTCCAGATGCAAGCTCCTAAAGCACCTTTTGACAAATTCATTGCATATTTATCTAAATTTTCTTTTGATTACGAATTGGTTCCTTCTGAACGAAATAAAATTCCAGACGCTCTTTCTCGGTTGCCTCAGCCTCCAGCAGGTTGTGATGTAATTTTGCCTCCCACTTTAACAACTTATTTTACTCCATTACAGAATAAAAAATCTTCAGACGCAAGTGTTTTGTGTGCAACCTCGTGTGTATCCAGTGGTAATTGTGATTCTGTTTCTTCCCATAATGATCACCTTCTACAGGTTCAGACCCGTGCAATGAAAAAATTGGCGGACAGTGTTGCAAACCCATCTCAGGATGTCTCCAGTGTTGCCAACCCTACTGCTTCTCGTGTAGTTCCACTTGTTTCATCTACCATTCCTAATCGTGATTGTGGTCGTGTTTCGCCCTCTCATGGTTCCCCTCATTCCATACTACATTTTCCTAATGTTAATCACCAGATTTTTGATCCAAGTTTAAAACCAATTTCTTCTCTGTCCGGAAAATATGCATTCCTAGATAATGATTTTCCGTGTGTAGTGCAGTATAAAAATGTGCCTTATGCATCTGTCTCAGAGGCCTTAAAAACCATAAAAGTTGTTCCAGAATTCAATTGGAATTTAAGATCGATTCAAATTCTTAGAGATTTATTAATGTCTAAATTTTCGGATAATCCTGTTATGAAATCTATGTTACTTGCTACAGGTATGCGTCCTATATTTTTGCCAGCACCAAATTCTTCTTCATTTCCCATTAGTTTTAGTCTTTATTTAATGCGGACGCGTGAAGAGCTACGAGAGAAAGAACCCAAACTTGCAAAACAAATTTCTGAAAATTCTACAGTTGTCTCTAATGAAGCTCAACCTAATGTTTCCGCTACTAAAAATCAAGTCGTTCTACAACCTCCTGTTTCTCCTCCCTCGATACCTAGTCAAGATGAAATACCTTTTCCAACTTCTTCTCCACATCCTTCTGAATCTAGTTTTCAAGAAGTTGTCAATAACTTATGGGATCCTGATGAACCAACTATATCGGAATTTACTGGTTGTAATACTTTCTTAAATAATTCTTTTCCTTGTGTCATTAATTACTTTGATAAAACTTACATGTCTATCGATCATGCTTTCGAGTCATTAAAAGCCACTAATGAGGTAGATCACAATTATGTTGCTTCTGCTCCAACTGCTTCCGTAGCTAAACTTCGTGGGTCTGAGATAGTGTCTCGTCCAGATTGGAAGGAAGAACATATAAACATTATGAAAGAATTGGTACATCTTAAGTTTCTACAAAATTACGATCTTGCAGTATTATTATTAGACACCGGTTTAAAATTTTTGGCATTTAATAATAAAGATCATGATAATATTTTTGGTTTTTGTCAGTGTGGACAGTGTCCTGATGGTCTTAATCTGTTTGGTGCTTTTCTTATGCAAATAAGGGCTAAACTTAGGTCTTGTTTACAGCGTTCTAGTTCCAATCCTTTAGATTTAGATTTACAATTTTTCAATAGTTTTTTACTATATTAAATGTTACTGTTTTTTTTTTTTTAAATTTGTTTCTTCCTGTCACTCGAAAATCCGTATCGTTTTCTCAAAAAGTCTTTTCTTGAAGTACTTGTCCTAATGCCTCCATCACTTCACACAGGCTTACCAATAGCTGCACTAGAACCGTGCAAGCGTGGCGAGCCTGCTGGAAATAAGGCCACGTTTTTTCCCGAGAAAAATTAAATATTAAATGATTGTCTAAAATCACGCTTCTGCTCGTCGTCAAACTTTCTAGACGCGTAAACAAAAAAAAAACATTTTTTTTTCTCCAAACCGAACACTTAGGACTATTTCAACAAATCGGCTCTAAAACAGAGAGGCAGCTTCCGTGGCCCAGACGGAGCCGAGCCCCGTGCTGTGGTCTGCCGGGCTGTCAATGACGCGTCTCGAACCTCCCCGCCCCGCACTCCGGCAGGGCAGTCTTAAACAGCCAGACACAAGCAAAGGACGGGACGGCTCGCCAGGCCTGCGGAGCAGCCTGACCTGGCCCAGGCCTCTGGCTGTCCGCGCACAGGCATCTTCAAAATAGGCGACTGCTCTGCCGGCCTTAAAGAAATGGGATATGTAAGAGAAAGGTGTTGACGTGGCATATTTTTATAGCGGAACTCAAAAATATTGTAAGGAATGGAACCGACAGCTTTGGACACGACGCATTTCAAAGACGAGTGCCCTGGGCTACTGGTCACCTCATATCCCAAACCTCCAGTTCCATGGCAACACCGCTAAACAACGTTTTTGGGTCTCTCTTCTTGATAACCCATTACTTTCGATAACATAATGTCCAGGCACTCACCTCCATGACCCAGCAGAAGGGAATGGCTGACAGATGACACCGCCAGCCACCCAGCAGACGACACAGTGATGCCAACATAGGTAAGAAACGATGTCTATTATACAGAACTGCCACGCCGGCGCATGCACTGCCGCGCGTTAAATTTTTATTTTCTTAAGTTTTCGCCCAGTGTCGGTCTGTCTCTTTTTCTTGCAGCACGTGCTTGCAGGCTACTTGGGGGTGTTAGGAGTTATTTTATTTTGATAAAACTCTCCCAGTGCATTTCTTTCAGGGAAATGGAAAGCAGTCAGGAATGGTTACAGGCGGGATATATGGTGTACCACAACTTGGAAAACGGAGAAACAGGCAAGTTCTAGCTGGACACGTGGTTGCTACAGCCATAACCTCTACATCGGTGCAGCAACAATTTTTGTTTTTTCGTTTTTGCCTCAGACATTAGCGATGAAATAGACGGAGAGTCGCAAGTTGTCCGGGACACACAAGGAGAAGTCGTCTCCGTGGACCATCTGTCCAACAGGGCGGGTGACCTTGTGACAATGAACGACAACGAACTTGGAACGGCAGTGCTCGTTGTTTGCCTAGGAAGCGGAGGAGTAAGAGAGCATGCAATTGCTGAAGCCCGCTGATACCTGTTAGCAAGCATACACTTAGTGGCCGTTGCAAGGTGGGACTTAGTTAAACAGTACTTCTATGCTGTGTTTTTCAGATGGATCATTGCTGAGTTTCACACTCTTGAAGGGGAGGGCTTTGAAGTTGAAACGTTTAAGGGTGAACAAACACCCAAAGATGCTGCTCTTTACGAAAATGAGGTGCTGACATCGGACGCTGAAAGCGATTCTGGAATAATGACCATACTGCGAAGTAGAACTGATTCGGTAAGCATTCACATGCTACAGTGCATGACCTTTCAATAACTATTTTCTAATCAGAGATTGCAATTTGTTATCGGTCTCTTCTGTTTCAGCATGATAACAATGTTGCCTAAATATCGCACACTTAATAGCACAGAATCAGAATCTTGCTGAAGAATTGCAGAAATTGAAGGAAGAGCTAAAGAAGGCACGAGATCTGCGAAAGAAAGTCGAGTCAGAAGTGAGGTTTCAAAAAGACACACTGGCCAGGCCACTCCTAGCTGCGCTAATCCACGCCTCTCGGACGGCGGGCAGCGGTGGTGATGCGGTAGCAGCAGCAGGTACGATTCGTCCGTGTCAAGGTGGGCCGGGGCCACCGGCCGGCAGCATCGGCCACCCGGCTGCAGGTATGCGCGCTGGACTTTCCAGCTCGCCCCGAGGAGACGGTGGCGCTTTGCTCAGTGGCCGGCCCGCACCAGAACCGATTCTGGCGGCACTGCTCACAGCGGCAGGAGGGCCGTGCCGCCACCGTCTCTCTCTCTCTCACCGTGCTCCAGACCGCAGCCGAACAACCAGCGGACCAGGATGGTCAACCGGCGCACCGTGAGGACGGACATGAGTGCCCCGTCCTGTGGCTGCCGCAGACGCGGACACCCCAGCGGGCTTGTAAATGGGCGCGTGTTCGCAGGGTATGTCAACGGGCGGTTGCGCGTCACCAGCCATTTTCCCCCGGGCTGCAACGGCGACCGCTTCAAATCGAGGGCCAACAATTTTGACGTGGCCCAGGTGCCGGGTCGGCGTTTCATCCTCGCCATGACGAACCCGCATACAGTGTGGACTCAAAGGCGTAACATCAACAACATCGCCAGGGCGGACCTAGTCCGCGACCTGTGGGGTGCAGTCATGAGCCACTCGGCGTGGCGGTGTGCTGTCATCGAGGCCAACGGTGACCATAGGCAGACGGCCTTGGCGGCCCGCGTCGTAGTGCCTGGCGACGTCTGCAACATCTGCGTCATGGCGGGCGTCAACCGGGTGGTCTTGGAGAACGTGGACATTGAGTGGTGAGGTGTGTGTGTGTTTAGGGGGGGGGGGGGGGCTCTTGGTTGACGCCCATTCCGCCATGGCGCCTGCCCAGGTGAGTGCTGTGCTAGCGCTCCTGCCGGCGGCGGCTACGCATCTCGCGGCTCGGCCCTTTCACTTGAAAAAGCCGAATCTTTTCCGTATGCTCGGTAAGTGACAAAAGAATGTACGAAATCGTGGCCGCAACTTATGGAAAATTTCATATTTCCTGTTTTTTCTTTCAGGTAAACTTGCTGAAATCTGCGTGGAGGCGCGGACCAATTACAACACGAATCAAAATGGTCGGCAGATAACACCATGGAGGCCTATTTCCATCTTGCTGAATGAAGTGAGAGTGCGAAACGCAGGCCTGCAAATGCAAGCCGGGACACGGACACCATATGAATACATCATGTGGTGCCGCCAGTCCATCAGGGACACTCTGGCGTTTGTTCGGAATGGAAGGTAAAGCGTAAGCGTGCGCAAGCAGAAGCACGTGCACAGGCACGCGCACAAGAACAGTAGGACGAGGAGGACGAGGACGAGATCGTCTCTTCCGAAGACGAATCAGAGTAAGTTAATATTTTCAAATTTAATAAAATTTCACAATGACCCACTCCAAACAAAGAATACAGGGCAATGATTGGGAAAAATACGGATCCAATTTTGCAACGTTGCAAGACTCTGGTAACTCCTTGCTAGAGTGTGAAGAGGGCTGGGGAGGTTACGAGGACATCGACTTGGCATCATCAGCAGATGAGAAGGAAAATGAAGAAGAGGTGGCAGAACCATTGCCTGATGCTGCTGTTGATGATGTCAGGAACCACCTCACCTGCCCCAAACCGGGCTGCGGTAAAACATACCAGGGCAGGACCGTGAAGAGGCAGAGGGAAAACGTTGAGAAGGAGCACAGGGAGGACCAAGACATCCAAGATCTCCACCAATCCCTGAACCACGCCCTTGCTAACGCCCCTCTCCTCTCTTTGGCCGCCAAAACGCCTACTGCCCCTTCTCCAGCAGCAAGGACTCAAATTAGGCAGACCTTGTGGCGGACATCGAGCAATGTGGCCTCTTGGATGAAATTCGTAACAAGATGATCGGCCTGGCTGACTCTCTCGTTCATGACACGACTAATCAGGTTGAGAGGTTCATGAGCCTCCTTTCCAAGCTGAACGGCGGCAAGCGCATTCCCAATTGGAAGGGTGGGAGCTACGCGTATCGTGCCAATGGGGCGACGATAGCTCACACGAAGGGCCCCGGGTGGTTTGCGAGTTCGTCGAAGCGGCACCTGCAGGAGAACCCCGGCGAGCGTGTGCAACACCTTGGCGCGAAGCGGACGAGGCACCGAGGGGGCAACCGATCAGTATGTGAGGGGACACAAGATTTTTGAAGGGAAGAGACCTCGTCGGGTTTCGCAAGGACCGATTTTACGCCCAAACACTGACAAAAGTTTTCGTAATTTTACGACAAATTTGATGATGAATGCTTCTTAATTTTTACGAATGCTTCGTAAAATACGTTCAATGAAACATTCATAAGAAAAGGATTACGAATCCTTCGTCATTTTTTAGGAAAAAATTGCCTGAAAGTGACCGAAAAGTACCCAAAATCTATGAGTTGTTCGTAAAATAATGAACCATACATCGTTAAATTGTTCGTAAATTTACGATTTTACAATAGGAAAATACTGTATAAGGATGGCACGGGATGCGCTTCGGGGTCGCCGAACTTGCATCATGAAGTCCTATTGAACGTCGCCGCGCTGGGTTTCACTTCCAGCTGTTGGAACCGCCGCGGATGCGCGGCGGAGGAAATATTTCACCGGGGCGGGTCCCGTTGGCGTGCTCGAGACTTGCTGGGCGGGGATGGGTGGGGCAAAGTGTGCTCGGGTGGGACGGACCAGGCGTGGGATGCACTGCCGAACAGGGCGAACCAAGCGTCCAACGAGCGCCACTGCTAGCCTCTGCCGCACTTCAGTGGGGCGGCGTAGCGGAGTGGGTTGAGGGCGGGTTCGACTCCCAGCTGAGGCAACGTTTCCTCTTTCTTTGGATGTTGCTATTATAAAAGGTTGCACTTCAGGCAGGTCCGCCACACCGCACCGGGGCCGAGGTGTGACATTTTAAGTTGGACAGTGGATGATTCAAAACTAAAATACTTGTGACCTGGATACATCTTAGAACATTGAACCGGCCGCCAGCTGCCGAGCCCGTAGGAAGGACGCAGAGCCCAGAAACCCTAAGGTATACGGGTTAGTCTTCTGGTCCTATACTTGACATCAGTGTTGGTCCAGTGACTAAAAGTGGCAAAAAAACTGCTGGTGACACGTATGCCTTTGTTATGGTTGCACTTCATGTGGTGCGCTGAATTTGCAGACACCTGGTTGGGTTGGGAAAACACTTGGTAACGGGATAAATACTGTATCGTGAAAGAGAATATGACACAGCTGTTAACGTCACGGCCGCTTTAACCTCACTTTTTTTTTTTCATTTTTTCATCAAACAGGCACATGTTTCAGCGGTATGCGTTGCCGACATGATGTCCGCAATGTTTCTGAATCGAGCCAGGCCGGTTTTGGGCCGCAATGTCGGCAAATGAACGAATAGAGAAGAGTCAAAATCTGTTAGTGGGCGGCTGAGGCATGCCCAGCCGACAACCGCCACCAGGGGGCACCATCGTACTGCGACCTCGCGCGCGGAGTATCGCCGTGAGGTGGGTCGGTTTCTATTGTCCACCATAGTACATCCTTCCAGCACGGGTTATGTTATGGTGAGTCCGTTCTGACGTCACGACAATGTATGTAATTTTAAAGACTTAATTTTAAATTTGGGTTGCGTGACTGGCACTCATAGTTAAAAGATGTTTAAATTATAACAATGAGTGTGCTCTCCTGTATGAATTTAAAAATATATCAGCAACCAAGACTGGGCAGGGAGTTAATAAAAACAAAAAAAAATAGGTTTTGTGTGACTATCACTCATAGGTAACAAAGTTGATTAAACGAAAAAATGAGTGTGCTCTCCTGCTTAAATTATAAAATACATAAGCAACCCAGAGTGTGCAGTTGCGTGTGTGTTCCGGCTTCCGGCCGCAGTGCTAGGCTAGCCTCTGTGCGGAAAAGGTGTCGTCTGCTCTCGCCCGCCGGCCGAGAGGTAGGCAGCCCTCCACACGCCTCCCTGTGGAGGGTGGCTTACGTCGCGCGCGCAATGACTAATTACTAACGCCCCGTTATCTCGGAAACGGTGCATTTGCGCCCAGTACTTCAAAGGGTGAAAAATGATCCCTTTGGCCTACGAAATCAGCCCCCTGCTTTTGTACCAAGTATTGGGAACCACCCTGTATAAATATTTTCCAGCAAGAGTAAGTGTTCACAGTCCAGGAATTAATCAATTAAAATTGTCCTGTTTCCATAATATTGCTTGTGTCATCATCTTTTTTCCTGCTGCATGCACTATTGCATTTTGCATTTTTATTGAGTTGCAAGGGAACGAATGCAACAGACGCACGGGTACACTCACAAAATTGCAAGGCAACTGATGCACCTTAAACGCAGGGGTACACTCGCAGATTTGCAAGGCAACTGCCTATCTTAGTTATGCAGTTTGCTTTGTTCAACGTTTGGTTGCACAGATGATTAATGTACGCACTGCTTGCAGAGATTTCTGACACTGGGCGTGACGGTGATGAAACCCCTAACAAGAAAAGAAGTAAGGGCATCATAATGGGAGAACCCAAGGTAGACTGTGGATGCATACTAATTACATGTGGTTTTATTGCATATTTAGCAAACAGGATTGAGTACCGACTTGCAAAGTTGGAGGTCAAGATCGAAACGCTTATGAACCAAATAACCGCCCTTAGTAACATTTTCGTGGCCTCTGAGCCACACCTGGTGGTAAAAGGGTTCAAACTTCCCCTGAAGACACCCGAATTGCTGGCTTACTTAGAGGTGTCTTCGCACTGCAAGCCAGGAGAGGCACAGCAAAAGGATGAGATTACGTGCCAGCAAGCCAACAAAGCTGCTTTGGTGAGTAATTGCACCACTTGCAGTCCTATGTGCTCCTACACGGTTGTAAGGCAACAGCCCTAACTGAAATTTCATTTCCACAAAGTACCCTAAGGTTAGGTTAGGTTAATGGTTGTTAATGTTAGTGGCACTCTTTCTCTCTGCTTCACTTACTTGCACACTCGACCTTCATGGGGTTCAGTGGGACACGTTATCTCTTTGGTTAATGAGTGGACACAGTTGACACAACGTTAATCCCTATTTTTTATTGAACATTTTGAGTTGATTAATTCTCTCACCACACTTGATCCTTACCTAACCGACCCTAATCCTACACTCCTCACCTACCGCACTCTTAATCCTAGGGATCATCGATGATTCCCTAATCCCTAATCCCTAAATACCCGGCAGCAGGCTTGCCAGACCGGGCGCCTTCGCGCCCGCCGGGCGCTTTCGGGTCCCTCTGGGCGCCTAAAAATTGGCTTCGGGCGCCTGGGCGCCTGACGGGCGCAATGGCACGGAGCAGAATTGTACCATTCTGCTCCGTGGCAATGGCTCTGAGCCGGGCGCATTCGGGCGCGCTAGGCGCGCCCGAAGCCATCCGAGCTGGCCCGAACGCGCCAGAGCGGTCTCGGCCGTACTTCGGCAACTTCGGGTGCACTTCGGGAACTCTTCGCCACATCGCGATAGCCAACAGTCGGCTCTCTCGCACCTATACGGGACGCCCCACGAGTGCGAGAGAGACAGAGCGACGAAGGCGGCCCTCGGGATCAGTCAACAAGCCGGGCGCCTTCGGCCGAGCTCGGGCGCGCTCGGGCGCCTTCGCCTGCCGGTCGCGTTCGGGCGCCCTCGGCGCCCGATCCGGGCGCCTTCGGGTCGACCGTACCTGGCAAGCCTGCCCGGCAGCACCATCATCGATTATACTGACTCATCTTGTCAGATACTAGTAGGTTCTATCCACAACATCCCATCGGCAGTGCACACACTTTTCACAAATTCAATCAATCACACCCGATCAGTCACCTCCGTTCACCCCCCCCCCCCCTTCACCCACACCCTCTCTTCCCCTTCCGGCCAGCCACCCTTCGTTTTCTTCTTCTTCGCACTAGCCTCGGTGGTCTAGTCAGGAGGTGCTGCGCTCCAGCGGCTAGTCGCGGAACTCGTCCGTCGCCCTGCGCGCGATGACATTTGACACCCCCAGTCATCTGTGGGGCCGGCGCGCCGCTGGACGCGCTAACATTGGTTGCTGATGTCAGTATAGATTTAATTTTGGGAGATGGTTATTTCGGTAAAGTTAAAGCCGATTTGTCTTATGGCTCTAGTGAAGCTACTTTCTATTTTAAAGGTACATCAGTTACAGTCCAAAGGTTGGCCGTTGTTTCCAAGCTTACTATTCCTTCTGTCCCACTACCTTTTTCTCTATCTCATTTTGATGAGTGGACTCGTCTTTCAATAATTCATGATTCTGGAGCCCATACATTCCATATCCCTGATAGTACTAGGATGTCACTGGGAAGTCATTTTGCACTTCCACACTCTTCCCAACTCTTCCAATTTTGTCCAAACACTTCCACTGACTTCCTCAGTCATCCAAATGACTTTCCCACGACGTCTTCTGACTTCCATTGACGCAGACGGGGACTTTATATCGAAAGAAGAGTGGACGAACGCATAGCGTCAAAGAGACGAAGATGCGTGGCACATTCTGTTACAAGGTGTGGCCGATGATTTTGTGAGTGATATCAAACACCCGTGTGAGTTATCTGTAGTTATCTTCTCGCGTGTATCACACGTGTTCATCTTTAGTTATCTTCTCGCGTGTATCACACGTGTTCATCTTTAGTTATCTTCTCGCGTGTATCACACGTGTCTACGCTAGTTTTGCAATGTTAAAATTGAATCCACGCCGTGCTGACGGCCAACCTCTGCTTGCCGAAATGCAGGAGACAACGCGACTCAAGTGGAAGGCATTGGAGATGCTCTACTTCGACTTCTCATCTGTAGATATCGCCACACTGTTTGGAGAGTTTTTCACGATGAAGAAGACTGAAGATGTGACCATGAGGCAGTACATATCCAAATTTGGTGGCATCATGTATTGCAGAAGCTAGCGTGAGGCTACCGGACAACGTGAAGGCGGGCATGATCCTACCGGGGCTCCCACGAGATAAATACGGCAGTATTATCGAGCAATTCCGAGTTGAGAACAAAACTTTGGTCTATCTCAATGTAAAAGACAGGCTTGTGAAATTTGGGAAGCAAGAAGAAATCGAGAGGATGAGGACAGCGCGTGAGGACGAGGCGGTCGCCAACGCAGTGAGGGTGAAGAGACTCGAGAGAAAAGACTTCAAGAATAAAAAGAAGAAGGAAGATTTCAAGAGACAAGAAGGAGTATAAGAAGAGAGAAGATACCAAAACAAGAAATATAATTAGATGTTACAAGTGTGGTGAATTAGGACAGTTCTCGTGACTGTGGAAATGAGGTAAAGTGTTTTAAGTGTAGTAAATCTGGTCACAAGTCACCTGACTGTCCAACAAATAAGAAGGCTGTTTGGGCTATGGTGATACAAGGCATGGACCCCCACGCAGTGTACTTGGATTCATGTGCATCTCACATGTCTCCTCACAGTCATTTATTTTTTGAATTTTCAGATAGTAGCCCTGTGAAAGAAGTTTCTCAAGGGGATGACAGCCCTCTTAAGGTAAAAGGTGTGGATAAAGTTGTATTAATTGCTAATACAGGGTGCGAAGTTACATTCGAAAATGTTCTGTATGTCCCGCAGTTAGCCACTACATTGATTCTCCTTGGCAAACTGACTGTTAAGAACTTTAAATTACCTTTTGAGAATGCCGACTGTAAAGTGATTAGAAATAATGAGTTAATTATTGAAGGCTTTAAGAGTTGGAAGCTATATCAAGTTAAGGAAGGAGCTGGCGCAATACCTTATCCTTTCTTAACTTGATATAGCTGGAGGTGTTCACAAGTTAAAAGAAGAAAAGGAATCCGCTGCGTGCAAGTGTGTGAAAGGTGAAGAATATGTTGGGGTTGCATATAAATTAACTGATGCTGCCAATTAACTGGTGCCGCCAAGTTGTGACATCAGAGGATGGGGCACGTTAATTTTAACTATTTGTGTAAAATTAATGTGTTTAAGATTGCCAAACCTGGCAAATTGTCATGTGATGCCTGTAACAAAGGAAAGTCCATTAAGCAGTCTCACCCCAAGTGTGCATACAGGAGCGCTGATAAAGTACTACACACTAAATCCTTATGTACTTTTTTGTACATAGTTATGCACGATTTTGCTCATGCGTTTGTTATGCATAATATTATACGTTGTTATGCATAATTTATTCATAACTATGTATAAATTATACGTTGTTATGAATAATATTATACAGAAGCATACGCATGTGCAAAATCGTTCATAACTGTGTACAAAAAAGTGCATAAGGATTTAGTGTGTAGTAGTGATCCATAGTGACGTAGCTGGTAAAATAACCCTATCTCCTGGGGGAGCAAAATTTGTTGTCACTTTCATTGATGAATATTCTAGATATTGCACTGTCAAATGTTTAAAATATAAAGATGAAGTCCTTGCAGCATTTCAGAATTTCAAGTTAAACGCAGAAAAGTCCAAGGGGTGTGAAGTGAAGGTGTTTCAATCCCATAGTGGAGGTGAATATGTAAGTAATGAATTTAAATTATTGTTTGAGAAATCTGGAATTGTACACAGGAAGACGGTACCCCACGACCCAGAGCACAATGGTCTTTCCGAAAGATACAATAGAACTCTGTTTAATTCTGTGCGTTGCATATTGTTCGATTCCGGATTGCCCAAATATTTTTGGGGTGAAGCTGGTATGACTGCCTGCTTTGTGTTAAATAGAAGTCCCTCTGTTGCGGTTAAATTGACAGCAGAACTGTCGGGTGAACAAAGATGATATTGCCTGCGAAGAACCCTGGACAGTGTCCCTTCACACCATCCCAGTTCAAATATGTATGGGTGGCGGAAGGTATACCCTGAGAGGTAACATTGCCTTCCAGCCGCCCAGTATAAATGGCGATTCGGCGATCGATTCAGGCTTAGGCCACTACATGACCCATTCTTGACGGCTAGGTGGCCGATGGGTCCTGATCGATGACCTGAGATCGGGCGAGTGGCCACGTGACAGGTTTTTAGGGCTGCATCCGCGGGGGCCAAGCCGTGGCCCTTGTGGAGACAAGCCCACGCCAGGACATTTACGAGTATTTGGGATTGCCCAACCTAACTTTGAAGCCGCACATAAATGCTCTGCTGGGGTCGGACACACTAAATGTTGATGTAGAATTTTTTGCGGGTCACTTGCACGATTTTGTGCATGCAGGGAATTGGCATAATATTATGCGTAAAAATGCATAAATTTATGCAAATTTGTGCACAATTTAATGCTAAACGTCACGCAGGTTTAAAATTATGCATCACCACGTACAAAACTCTACATAAACATTTAGTGTGGACGAGGCCATTCCACTTTATGCAGGATAATGCGTCCATTCATACGTGTCGTGTTGTTGTGTTGGCAACGTTATAGTATTGTAAGTCGGCAGTATTGGAGAGCTGGAGAACGTTGTGTGCGTTTCCGGTGTTGTCAGTTAGTGTTCGTAATAAAATGGCGTCAAACCAATCCGCCTGTTTCAATTTATATCAGTAAACATCCTAGCGAACTCATACCAAATAAGACTAATAATTGTGGGAAAATACCACAAAGTGGCTGACGAGGATGTTGAAGTATAAAAGTGCAAAAGTTCTGAAGATATAGCAAAAAATTGAACAAGTGTTTGTGTGGCGTCCCCAACCGCGTAGAAGTTACAATGGCCGGACCCGGCGCCAGTTATTTTGGAGGTTTAATAGAGCCTTTTGACAAAGAAAAGCATGATGTAGGCAATTATCTGGACCGCTTTGATCGAATGTGCAACATAGTTCTCACCACGCAGCGCCCCGTGAGACCGCATCGCCCAAGTGAAGTGGACGACGAAGAGAGGATGGCTGAACTTTTGGCTCAGTACGAGCAAGAAAATACCTCGTATCTCCAACAGCTCTACAAATTTGAGTTTCAAAAAGTTCCTCCCAGCAAACCCCACTGAGCTAACCCTGGCAGCTCTGGAAACTAACTTCAAGGATTTGTATTCGCCTGAAGTTCATGGCACAACTGCTCAACTCCGCTTTGATGAAAGAAAACAAAAAGAAGATGAAAGATTTAGATTTTATCTTGGACATCCAAAAACTGGCTAAGAATTGTAATTTTGGAACTTATTACGATAGAGCTTTAAAAATCATATTGATGAACGGAGTCTGCTCAGAGAAACTGAAGTGGGAGTTGAAGAAGGCGGCTCCAGCCAACTATGGTGATACAGTGAGGTTAGTTCAAAGACTGGAAGCAGTAAACTTGGACGGCAAAAAAGTGAAGTCTGCTGTGGTAAACAAAATACAAGTCTCAAGTGATGGTGATACCAGTCACAAATCAAGAGGAAATTTTCGTGGTCGTGGAAGAGGTTTTCCACAAAATCAAAACTCAACTTCAAACCTAGGGTGGCAAAATCAGAACAGAAATTATCAAAATTCTGGTTTTCAAAACAACAGTGCTCAGCCGAACTACAATCAGAGAGGTCAACGCAGAGGTTATGTTCACTCCAATCAACGTTCCAGAGGCCTACCTAAAGGAGAACCCTCTACTTGTCGTAGATTAAGCAGAGGCCAAGGACGACGTCGATGGGTTTTGCCTCCAGGCCAGTGTCACCGTTGTGGCCAGTTCCATGACCCCAAAATAGTTGCTTCCCAACTGAGTGGAAAAAAGGAAATATAATACCCGTACCCAAGGTGAAAACTCCAAAAGAATGTAAAGACTATCGCCCAATAAGTATATTGTGTGTATTGGGCAAAGCTTTAGAGAAAATAGTACACCAACAGGTCTGTGCATACCTTGAAGAAAATAAATTGTTTGCAACGTTCCAGTCTGGTATCAGGTGAAACCACAGTACAGTGACTGCACTACTCAGAGTAACAGATGATGTAAGAGATGCTATGTAGTACAGGCGCCTTATGACACTTCTTCTGGTTGAATATAGCAATTTCCCATACCTGTACAGTACATATTCTCATAACGTCGAGACCTGTCTACATCTGAATATGAATCCGTATGCTGCGTGCACCCAATAAACCGTACCCTGGTTTCTCGCTCACTTGGTTCCTGACTCTGCTGGAGTGTGGTTGTATTTCCTCTACTGGACAATATATCTGAACTTTATCAACTTGAACTAAGTTTCCTCCAACCCTGAACGCCCTCACACAACCTGAAATCTCAACAGGTTATGGGCCCAGGATACTGTGCGATTTGACTAATCTCTGTTTTTTTCAGTTTGTGTTTGTTTTTGTTAAGCCGGCCGGCACCACGTGAGCGTGGTTGTTTGTGTGTACACTAGTTTTGGTCTTTGTATTTGTGAGAACGGACTGATCACCCGATATCTCTATTTGTGTGAATGTTGTGAGCAGCCCTTGTGGAATTAAAGTGCTCAGCCCAGTCGAGGAAACGTGTGAGCAGCCCTTTGGGAATTAAAGTGCTCAGCCTGACTCGTAAAATTTGTGTTGTGAGCAGCCCTTGTGGAATCAAAGTGCTCAGCCCGGTCAAGGTAAAGTGTGAGCAGCCCTTTGGAATTTAAAAGGCTCAGCCTGACCGTGATCAAATCTGTAAACACGCAGCCCTTTGGGAATTAAAGTAGCAAGGCGTAGGCGGACGTGATAACCGACCACAGAAAGAGAGGTTAACTGAGACCTCACGTGGAGAGAGGTTAGGATGACCTGTTGATTTTAGTGTTTGAGTTTCGATGACGGGAAGTTTTTGATGCAAAACTTCTTTCGGGACGAAGGCTGTCTAGAGGTGTTCACAACATCAGTTGGAGAGCTGATCCAGGCGGTGGGTTTGGATGCCCCTGGAGACAATGCGGCTGCGAGGAAACGAAAGGAGGAGAGAACTGCAGTCCTGGAATCGAAGGAAAATCGATGCCGTTGGTTACTTGGTGTGGGTCTGACTGACCATGTTGAGCTATTGAAGGACAAGGACAATGCAGCTGAGATGGGCTCTACAAATCGAAAAGCGTACATTGTATGCTCTACCTGGAGCATGCCTGCAAGCACGCTACAGCTAGCGCATGCCTGCCAGGCACCCTTTAATAAGTGATAGATACATCTAGTGCATAAGGGATAGGGAGTTGTCTGCTCCAGTTAGCGTGTACATGGCATGTATGCACTTATTAAAGCGTGCCTGGCAGGCATGCGCTAGCTACAGCCTAACCTAACCTAACCTTGTCTATCAATAAGAAACCAAGCTAACAGGAATTGAAAGTTAAGAAAGACAACTACCACTTCCTTATTATTGAAATGTGAAAGTAAAAGTTTACTTTGAAGAACTGGTTTATTTATCAAGAAACAAGCAAAATAGAAATACAACAACAACTACATTTCTGTTGAAATGTGAAATAAAAAAAAAAAACTTTAAGTATTTTATACATAAAGAAGCGAGCAAAGAAGTGAACAGAAATTGTGAGTTAACATTTACAACTTCTTATACTTTATAATTGAAATGTGAAAGTAAAAATTTTATTTGTCGAACTGCAGTTGCAGAAACCATGGTTTCTTTATCTGAATTCAAGCAATGAAACAGTCATTGAAAGTTCAAAAATGCAATCTCTACTACTTTACCAATTATTAATTGTGACAGAACAGCTAAGTTTATCAATTTAACAAATTGCAACTGGTCCTTACAGTCTTTTATTCTTAATTGACAAAGACTACAGAAAAAGAATGTAAAAATTGGATTTCTTTTTAATTTTTAACTTCTAAACTGCTTGTCAACACCTTGCCATGCAGACAGTGAAATGTTGAGATATCTTCTCTAACTATATTAACTAGAAACGATGAGACTCACAATTATCCTACTAGAATTGCAGCTAACTTAGCTATACATTCTATAAACACCACCAAATATGGTTCTTCTAGCATCATGTAGCAGGCTATCACCTTGCATAATGCTATACCTTTGCATATTAAAAATACTACCAGTTATCCTGTTTTCAAAAAAAGTGTCAAATCTCTGTTTTATGATAAGATCATCTCTGCTAATTCAAGCTGTTAATGTAATTTGATATCACTATTTGTACTCATAACCATGATGTATTCAAGTGTGATCTAGTCAATTCTTGTACACACAGCACGTAAAGAGCCCAAGCAGAGCATTGCTCTACGGGAAGCTTAATCAATCAATAAAAAAAAATTAAACATTTCTGCGAACGGTTCCCAGATTGTTTACATTACTTTGCAGCACCACGCTCACCCCACTAGTGCCAGACGTTTCTGCTGTGATAAATTTCCACAAGCAGTGTAGTTTTTTATTTGAAGCCCATGAGATTTTCAGCCTCGCGATGTATTTAGCTTTCTTCTAACACCATGTTCCATCACAGGATAATCTTGAGAGTGTGAGCAATGTTGACTAAAGCATAACTATAAGGGTCTAGGTATTCTTGCAGTCTTTGCTTTGTCAATTTGCCCTTAACACGTGCAGCGAGCTCCGCTAGGCCAGGGATATTGGAAAAGTACAGGCACCTTCGGAAAGTTGGCGCAAAACTACTGCTACAAATTGTTTCAGGCTGGCATCCCATTTCTGAAATCAGGCGCTGCCTTAGATAATTTCTTATTTTGGCAACATAAATACTGCGAAATGCAGTTGACTCTTCATGGTTCCATTCACGGCGTGAAGCATTGACCATGCTCAAATCACTGGAAAAAGGGGAAATGTGTCCAACACTTTGCAAGTAAGATTTGAAGAATATAGACTAAAAAAGGAAGAACCCATTACCTGCATGGTGGCCCAGCTATCAGAATGTGAATAAAACAATCAAAAATATCAAGGATATTTTCATCAATTTTTCTCAGGTCACCCATGATACAATCTCTCCAGGATATCTAGTTCTTTGGACCAGGATTGCATCTGAACAGACCTCGGAAGAGAAGTATGTGTCCACATGAATGTTACTGAGAACTGAGAATGTACAGGCCAGTGGCAATTCCGTCACAAAGACTAAAAACACGAGGGCGTCTTTTACAAACTGGTTGAACCTGGCAAAGATATACATGATGTAATTAATGAAAAAAAAAGCAGCTGCTTGCCACACTGTGGGAAAAAAAATACTGAAAGTACTAGTTCTTTCACAGCTCTCCTCCAGGATTTTCACTGTCAAAAGACAGCGATCACTGTGGTTTGAAGTGCGGGAAAGAACTGTGAAAGAATTAACAGTATTTTCAGTATTTTTTTCCCACAGTGCAGGAAACAAGGCAATACCATGAACACACTTTATATGGTGTAATAAAATCTGCTCTTACTTACATAAAATTTTAAGTCTCATTGTTGTCTGGAGAAATGGAGAGGTACTTTCAAAGCACCCAAGTTGATAATGACAAATACAACGCCCTGTTGTAAGGTCATTTCATCTTGCTTTCATCCTTCTACATTCCCAAAAGTGTGTTATTTGAACCTCAGAAAGTAAGATATATAAAAAAATAAATTGATGAAGAGAACAAAGTAACCATTACTATCTTAACATAACTGATTGCTATAATTCTCAGAGTAATCGGACAACATATTCTGGCCAACCCTGAGCAGTAGTAGAATAAGTCAAAATAAGATAGAGCCAACATCCTAAAAATCCGATTGACGAGATTTCAAAAGCATATTAAAAACTAAAAATATCAATGCCCATTTTTTGACTTTAAGGCATGCCACTGAATTCTTTAAACAGTGTTTTGTGCTGGGCCAAAACTGCGAGGAGCCTAAATAACACTTTGTACGACCCTATGACAACAAGAAAAAGATGAGGTCAGAATAAAATTGTGATCCTAATCACAACTGTCCCGTTGTTTGAGATGAAAACTGAACATGTTAAAGCTGCATTAGATAAATATAATTCTTTACTTAAAGCCAACTGTTAACAGTTTGTCTGAGATGAAGACTGAACATGTTAAAGTTGAGCATTTGGCAGCTTGACTTTGTACGAGCCTATGACAACAGGAAAAAGACGAGGTAACAATAAAATTGTGCAATATCCCACAAAATGTTCAGACTACAAAAGGTTGGCTCTGCTCAATACACCAAACAGTTTTAACACAGCTTTTGTCATTTCTTGAAAGCTTACCAAAAAGGACACAGGAAACAATTGTTCTTTGGTCACTTGTTCATTCTTCTTCCCAGATACTAACCTAATGACCAACCGTGAAACAAATTAATCGTCTCAAAGAAGGGAGAGGAAACGGGATGAGCAATGAGCTTATTGAGGTTGCACCTATGTAGTCAAATGTCCTTCTGCACTCTGGCGTTTAGCTTGTAGTCACTGAGAGACATTAGCTCCCTTTGACACGAACATCAGTCGATTTTGAATTTCACCAACGTGTCCATATATCTGCGGTTTCAAGAGACGAATTGAATAATATGCTAAAGTAATTAAAGAAAAGTGGGGTTAAATTTACCAGGAAAAAAAAAACAATAGTTTTAGGGGAGTTTTTTAAAAGATTACAATGCTAGATAGAGTTTGAAGCAGGCAAGGCCTCATGACATTCTGCGCACTGGAGTCCTAGCAGCCCCACTTACATGGTGAGCACTAATCACTGATACTCTCATTGTGTTGCTGTGTGCTCTGTGGCTTTTGACTTCATAAAAAATGTAAAATCAAAATTGCACAAGATTTCTCTATTGCATTATTGTACCTCTGCATTGAATTCCTGTGTCTTTCTTTCTAGGTAGCTCATCAACTGGGTACAGCAGCAATGGCAGTGTTGCGAGTGTCAATTGGGCTGAAACTAGGGTATGTATAAGATGAGAATGCAGAAGGATAGAGCAGCTTCATGTGAAGTAAAGTGTGAGCCATTTTTAATATCTATTCTGCTGTTTTATTTATTTATAAAACCCTTGCGGTATTTTAAAACAAATAAAATGGTACAATTGATACACTTGCCTTCAAAACATTTTAACGCCAAAGGTCCAATTTGAATGTGCAGTCTTGGTAAAGACAGTTTTAGCGTAGATAAATACCATGAGTACAGCAGAGTTAAAGCATCTGGTTGTTCTAAACTGACTCTTCAATAACCATCTTTTTCTGAGGAATTATTTGTACACAACTTACAGAAGAAAATGGCAAAAAAATATTGAAAATAGTTTGCATTTTACTCTGCATTGTGCTCCCTTCCATTAAGGTGTCAAGTATTTTCTCCCTCCACCAATTGCCTTTCTCATTCCCATTTCTCTTTTTCTTCTGTTCCTTTTAAAATTTTTCTTCGAATTAAAATGGAATCTTTGTTTTGAATATTTCAGATTCCTTGGCGGCGAAATTATACGTACAGCCAGCACACGGTCTTCCAGCTGGAGGGCATCTACCAAGTGAGGGATAAGGATGGGATGTTTAAGATCCCCGACTTCCTCAAAGCCCTGGCCGTGGGTGTACTTGGCCGACAGGAGGCCGGGCGGATGCGGCTGAAAGATATGACCAACGGGAGCGAGCAGTTCCCGGATGAATTTATTAAAGCAGTGGAGGGTAAGCATTCGGCTTTTTTGTCTTATTTATTCTTATGTTGCCCTCAGACATTAATACTGATATTTTAAATTATTTTTTTACAGACGAGATGTCTGTGCGCCTTGAAGGGTTGAAACACTCCGACGGGACGAGTGTCTACTCCACTGCTTCCTTGGCCAGGACGCTGATGACCATCCCAGCTGCCCTGTCGCGGGCGTGCCAGGGCCTCAACGGGCCAAGGGGCGCTGCGGCCGTCAAGAAGGCGGCGAAGGAGAGAGGGGAAATAGTGGAGAGTGCCTTGGAACGGTACAAGATGGTCCAAGACGAAAAGAGACAAAGGAAGAAGCGGGCCCAAGAAGATGATGCCGAGAACCTCACCCTCCTCCGCCCGGAAGGCCGCAAGAAGAGGGTGAGTTACTCGGCTCCTCCCTCCCCGCCCCAGGTTTCGACGCCTGTCACATTGCCGGGCCACAACCCTTTCACAATCAGAGGAGCGCCAACGAGAGCAGCGCCAACGATCATCCCGGGCGCGCGGAACCCTTCGACGTCCTCCATGGGCTTCTTGACAGAGGCACAGGCTGTCCTCGCAGGGGACGATATCGTGCCGGGACCGCAACCGCCACCGCTCAACCGCGTCAATACTACATCATCATCACCATCGTCGCTGTTTCCTATGAATTAAAATGTTAATATGTCAAGGAACTGGTGTGATAATTTTCCCATCCCAGCAAAGCGCACGCAGCCAAACAGGCATGGAACACTTTAAAAACAATTTGGATACTGTATGAAAAACACACAACATACACAGCCAAAACAAGTGCTGAGCACATATACCACACGGAAGCAACTAAAAGTTACCTGTTCAGGGAGTGCACACCGCACACAGTGAGAACTGCTTTGAAGGCGCTCTGGCCACAAGGAGAGAACGGGGAGCACCCTGTTCGGGGAGTGCGCGCCGTACACAGTGAGAACAGCTTGCAAGGCGCTCGGGACACACGGAGAGAACGCGGATCATACTGCCGAGTGCTTTCAGTTGTGCGTGAAGAGAACACAGAAGAAACAGTCGTCTGACAGTTCGCTTCCACAGTGCAAACATCTAAAGTCCCAGTCAGTTCCGTGTTTAGAGCGTCGTGAAATGTCCCAATCCACACACAAAGTACAGCTTGCTGCGGTAGCGAATACACAGTAGAAACAAAGGCAAAACACCTTCAACTGTGTTCGACAAACAGGGAAGGAACAAGAACATTTCCGCCTGGGTGGGGGAGGAGGAAGAGCTTGAGAAGGTGAAGAAGATGCCAGACATCTGCCTCGAGCTTACAGATGCAGGTGGCTTGCAGCTTCATCGCAATCACAAGTTCTGGTTCCAAATCCAGGGGCAGATGGCCATCACAGGGCGCGAATATTGTAAACTTATTGTATATACTGATACTGATTTTTTTGGGGAGGTGATCAAATTCCTTCCCACAGACTGGAATAAGTGGGTTGGAACTTTAAAAAAGTTCTTTATGGACTGCGTTTTGGTAGAGAGATGTATCAAACGCAGAAAGAGGTGCCTTACTTGCCGTGACCCCGAGTGGATCACTGGTAAGCATCCAGTAAAAATACTAAAAAACAGAAAAAATGTGTTGTAAATTGTTTGTGTTGTACTTTTTTTGTTGAACCCTTATTTTTGTTGTATATATTTGTTCATATTTTTAGTTTACATTTTAAATGTTACTGTTTTTATTGCTGAGCGAAGCGAAGCACCCTGTTTGGGATTTTGAATAGCCCAATTGTCCGACCCCCCCCCCCGATACCTTTAGTTTACTAGAGGTATCTTCCTCTGTTTATTTTTACTATATTCATATGCGTATACATAGTCGAAGCACCATAGTCCAACCGCTATAGTCCAAACTCTATAGTCCATTCTCTATAGTCCCAGCTCAATCGTTTAAGCTTTATAGTCCAAGCTCCATAGACCAAGCTCTATAGTCCAAGCTCTATAGTCCAAGCTCTATAGTCCAAGCTCTATAGTCCAAGCTCTATAGTCCAAGCTCTTTAGTCCAAGTTCTATAGTCCAAGCTCTATAGTCCAAACTCTACGGTCCAAGCTCTACAGTCCAAGCTCCATAGTCCAAGCTCCATACTCTAAGCTCCATAGTCCATAGTGGTAGTACCACACGCCACGAGCCCGTTACGTTAGGTTAGGATTGGTTGGACCATTTGGTTTGAGAATAAAATCTGTCGAGAGTAGGGAAAGATCTGTCACGAGTAGAGTAAGATCTGTCACGAGCCCGTTAGGTTTGGTTAGGATTGGTTGGACCATTTAGTTTGAGAATAAGATCTATCGAGAGTAGGGAAAGATCTGTCGCGAGTAGAGTAAGATCTGTCACGAGCCCGTCAGGTTAGGTTAGGATTGGTTGGACCATTTAGTTTGAGAATAAAATCTGTCGAGAGTAGGGAAAGATCTGTCACGAGTAGAGTAAGATCTGTCACGACCCGTTAGGTTAGGTTAGGATTGGTTGGACCATTTAGTTTGAGAATATAATCTGTTGAGAGTAGGGAAAGATCTGTCAAGAGTAGAGGAAGATCTGTCACGAAAGGTTAGGTTAGGTTACGTTAGGGTAGGTTTGGTTACGTTAGGTTAAGTTAGGTTACATTAGGGTAGGTTTGGTTAGGTTAGGTCTACAAAGTCTACACAACACATGTTCGCATAACATTCCGAGACACGAAGCTTCAAACATTCAGAAGGTTTACCATAAATGCAATTGGATCAACAAATAAAAGTAGCTCAGCATCGAGGCCGAAGGCCTTCCCCTGGCTAGTAAAATTTGTTTTTTACTATATTAAATGTTACTGTTTTTTTTTTAATTTGTTTCTTCCTGTCACCCGAAAATCCGTATCGTTTTCTCCAAAAGTCTTTTCTTGAAGTACTTGTCCTAATGCCTCCATCACTTCACACAGGCTTACCAATAGCTGCACCAGAACCGTGCAAGCGTGGCGAGCCTGCTGGAAATAAGGCCACGTTTTTTCCCGAGAAAAATTAAATATTAAATGATTGTCTAAAATCCCGCTTCTGCTCGTCGTCAAACTTTCTAGACGCGTAAACAAAAAAAAAAAAACATTTTTTTTTCTCCAAACCGAACACTTAGAACTATTTCAACAATTCGGCTCTAAAACAGAGAGGCAGCTTCCGTGGCCCAGACGGAGCCGAGCCCCGTGCTGTGGTCTGCCGGGCTGTCAATGACGCGTCTCGACCCTCCCCGCCCCGCACTCCGGCAGGGCAGTCATAAACAGCAAGACACAAACAAAGGACGGGACGGCTCGCCAGGCCTGCGGAGCAGCCTGACCTGGCCCAGGCCTCTGGCTGTCCGCGCACAGGCATCTTCAAAATAGGCGACTGCTCCGCCGGCCTTAAAGAAATGGGATATGTAAGAGAAAGGTGTTGACGTGGCATATTTTTATAGCGGAACTCAAAAATATTGTAAGGAATGGAACCGACAGCTTTGGACACGACGCATTTCGAAGACGAGTGCCCTGGGCTACTGGTCACCTTATATCCCAATCCTCCAGTTCCATGGCAACACCGCTAAACAACGTTTTTGGGTCTCTCTTCTTGATAACCCATTACTTTCGATAACATAATGTCCAGGCACTCACCTCCATGACCCAAAAGAAGGGAATGGCTGACAGATGCCACCGCCAGCCACCCAGCAGACGACACAGTGATGCCAACATACGTAAGAAACGATGTCTATTAAACAGAACTGCCACGCCGGCGCATGCACTGCCGTGCGTTACATTTTTATTTTCTTAAGTTTTCGCGCCCAGTGTCGGTCTGTCTCTCTTTCTTGCAGCACGTGCTTGCAGGCTACTTGGGGGTGTTAGGAGTTATTTTATTTTGATAAAACTCTCCCAGTGCATTTCTTTCAGGGAAATGGAAAGCAGTCAGGAATGGTTACAGGCGGGATATATGGTGTACTACAACTTGGAAAACGGAGAAACAGGCAAGTTCTAGCTGGACACGTGTTTGCTACAGCCATAACCTCTACATCGGTGCAGCAACAATTATTGTTTTTTCGTTTTTGCCTCAGACATTAGCGATGAAATAGACGGAGAGTCGCAAGTTGTCCGGGACACACATGGAGAAGTCGTCTCCGTGGAGCATCTGGCCAACAGGGCGGGTGACCTTGTGACAATGAACGACAACGAACGAGGAACGGCAGTGCTCGTTGTTTGCCTAGGAAGCGGAGGAGTAAGAGAGCATGCAATTGCTGAAGCCCGCTGATACCTGTCTCGGCTTGTGAAGTGGCATGGACCGGCCCAAGATGGGTCTTGTGCCTTAGACGTGGCGCAAATGGCTACTCAGACTCAGATTCTAGACTTTTTTGAGGGGCTGTTCGACAATGGTATGTTTCCTTGTTTCAGGTATCGTCATTCCTTTATCCTTGAACCAGCTAATGACCAGACGATGACCTCTCTTTTGCTTGCAGAGAAATCACCCACAGAGCCTTCCGAGGAAAAAGATGATAGTGATTCCAATGGTAAGCCCTCACCACTAGTATGACGCACTATTCTACTACTATTCCCTAAATTCCTTCCATATATGTTGCAGAGACTTGGTATTCAGAGGCAGAGAATGACCCGTCATGACAACCCAACCCACCAACACTTGGCTGTGACATTGAGAGTGCTGTGTAGTCATGCTTTTTCAGGCTGATTTATTTTAATTATTATTATTTTAATTATTATTGTACAGAAGACTTTTTGAAGATGCGACTATAATTGGCACAAAATGCCTCTTTGACAGCATCTGGGGCTGGGTACTGCCTTTAAAACTTAATGGGTTACTTTTGACTATGAATTTCAATCATGGGACTCCATTTGAAAAAAAATTAGATTTTCAGTGGAACCTTCCCCTAACAAAATTATTGTAAGTCATAGGACTCAGATCCATGTTATTCTTAAAACATTTAGACCAAGATTTTTATGACATAAAGCAATAATGGTTTACAATTTTAAAACTTAAAATGTTTATTCCACCCAAGACAACCTCCATACAAGTTACTTACAAGAACAAGGAAACACAAATGCTTCAAAACAGGAGTGCTTCTGCACTTTTTAACACACAGTGCAAGACCACCAGTGAGAACACAGAAACACTTCAGGTGTTCACATATTTGATCAGTAATTTTACTACTACTGAAGCTATCAAGTGGCTGTATTTTTGCACAAGCCCAAATTAGTGAGCCAAGGTTTGTGCATCATTTCTATTCAAGTTGCCCTTTAGACTTGGTCAGGATAGCTTCTTTAATTTTAAGAAACATTTCAAGCAGCAAGCAATTTTAAAGAAGAAGTTAAGAAATGCTATTACCACGAACTTTTACTTGTGATAAAATAGGTGAGTTCATCAATTCAAAAAATGACACGTCCAAAATATAAAAAATAAAACTGTAAGTTTTCTGAGGCAATCGAGACACACATGGCCTCAAAAAGGAGCCGTTTGTACATATCATTGATGAAAACATCTTCCTTCACTTTACACTGTGTGAGTGGGCAGACATCTCTATAAGTTAGCGAGTGACACAGAAATTGGAGGAATCTTCTCAGAGAGTCTGGAACTTCATAATTGAAGCGCTTTCTGCGCAAGCCTAGATAGGAATAATAGTAGACCTTTAGAGCTTTTAGGCCGGGCCTATGACCCAGATAATAAGCACAATCTTGAGGTATCACCAAAAATAAAATGGGCAAATCACAGGAATTGCAGCAACTGCGTCCAGGCATGACAACAAAGAGAGGATGTCTGATGGTTTGAAGCAATTCGTTGGGGTGAAAGGTTGGAGTGTTGACGCTTACCTAGAATTGAACAAAGAGAGAAAGTCAGTATACAAATGACATTCTTCATAATAAGGGAAGGAGCAGCAAAACCAAAATTACACTCACATAACGAATCAGATCATGATTGGTTAGGCGTAGTGCCCAGTCTTAAATTTGCGATTTCCTTCATTTTCAAGCAGCTTCACAGGGTGAATTCGTCACGCAAAATATTGCTTTATTTTTGGATGCCACAGAACGCATGGAAGTACCCCTGTGGTGTTAATTAAACATTTCAACACAACTTGCGGAGGACTACTTTTCGGCGCGCAGCCAATCGGCGACCTCCGTGGGGTACAAGCCGGCTTACCTCTGCGCAAGCCTGCCTTTGTCTTTTGGGTGAGGGTGGCTGCCACTGCGTTGCTCCCCAACGTCCAGAGCTATATTTATAGTCGAAGTTCTTAGTTTATAGTGCATAGTGTACAGCGGTATTTCACCGGCCGTCAAGAGGAGACCACCATTTACCGCCGCGGCTGTTCGTGAGTCCCAACTGGCCGGATACGCTGCGTGAGAACGGATTTTGAAAGAGAAGCAAAGAGCTTGGTTATGTTCCCGCCTATAACCGCTTTGTTCTTTCAGGATTCCCGTTGGCTGCAGATTTGTACAACTTAAACAATCGTGATGGCCCTCCAGTGAGTCCTGCGCTTGAAAACTAAGAAGGAAACTGAATGCTATATCACGGAGATCCCTTGTACTGCACCGCAGTGCCTCTTTGTTGCTGATGGTTTGCAACATTTCTGCAACCACTTGGGAAGATTGCACTCTCACATGAGAAGTTTCAAGGTTACTTGTTTCTTAGAGGGTTGTGGTGTCACTCTCAACCATGCTGCTAGTGTTAGGGCCCACTTCCAACGGCTGCATCCTGACTTGTGGGAAGCCTCTGGGCCAGAGGCTATTGTTGGGCGTATCGTACCACCTGAAGAAATCTGCAATGAGCCTGCAGGGAAGGAGTTGCTGGCAGAGGCAAATGATGAAAAAGTGGATGAAAGACAGGTTCCAATGACGCAGTTCAGTACAATGATGACATCATTAAGGTCTGCACTGCCCTCTGCATTTCTTAAACTGCAATATAAGCATGGGGTTCCATCTCGTGTGGCCCGAAGGATCCATGAGGAGTACATGAACATGTTTTGCCTTTTGTCAAATGGCAGTAACTCTTCACTGGCTCGCTATGCTGCTGCTTCAGAATTTAATGGTAACGATTTCAAGGCCATGTTGAGGTGTATGGAGGTGAATGATATCTGCCGTACTTCGACTTATACAGAGGCCGAACAATTAAAAAAATTAGGTAATGTGTGCCCAGAGGAAGTTGATTTCCGTCTAGAAGCTGAGAAGGCTCCTCCTTGTGCCAACGCTCTTGAAGCGGTGCAACTAGATGAGGATGATGTAGATGCAGTTGAAGGATGGGGTACTGATGCAATAGATGATGCTGATGCAATAGATGATGGCAGTGACTCTGACGAATCCGCTCATTATGAAGATTCAGATGAAGAGTCAGACATGGAGCAACAGCAAAGCAGCAGTGAAGAAGATGATCCTGATGATGGCAGTAAGCATGTGTACAGTATTCTCCCGCAATAGGTCGACTCGCAATAAGTCGAAGTCAGGTGACAGTCCCTGCTTACGCAGGCCGGCTCGACCCTCGAGAGGGGATCTCTGGGTCCGCGTCGCGCACCCGCACCCCTACCTGACCCGACGACTGGAGCCGACCCCGCCGTTAGGCGTCCTGCTCAAGTTGTCCCCACTCCTCACTGCCCCAGCCCGCCGCTATTCCTGGATATTTCCCTTCGCTCGGCGTTAATCCGTTTCTAGGGAAATTCTGACCATCTCCTCGGGTCCAGAGCATCAGTGAGGTGCGCTGTGTGCTGTGGGCTTCAGTTTGACTCTGCCTGCAGAGCTGCCAACAAGTCGATTCGAGTGCCGCCTGTGCGTCCGGACGAAAAGACGTTCAAGATGTTAGCTCTAGTAGTGTTCGTATCGTCTGCACTCCTATTCAGTATTGTCGGAGTGCTGGCGAAGAAGCTACGACAGAATAATGAAAACCGACCGCCTGCAGGAAAAAAGCCAAAAACCAAACGAACAAGATTGAACCTGGAACAGAAGGTGAGTTTTGCCTAAAGTCGAAACCAATCCGAGGCGTGGATGTGATGTATGTCACAACAAATACTTTTAGTGTGCATCATCGCATGGCCGCGAACCCTCGCACTGGCGTCAAAGTTGGCCACGACACCGCCACAGTGGGCCAGAAGACCGTTGAGGCGGCCAAATTATAGCCGCATTTTGAGCTCCAGAGTCACTAAATCGGACTCGAATAGTAGAACGCATAACCCCACCGATGGATTCCTCGTCCGACGAGCAATCCATTGGTGGGGTCACACGTTCGATTTGTGTTTGATATAAGCGACTCTGGAGCTCAAAACGCGTCTAGAGTTTTGGCCGCCCCAACGGTCTTCCGGCCCACTGTGCGCCGTCACTTCGTACATTTGCTGCAAAAAATGACATTTTTTCAGGTGGAATTAGCTGGCCGCGTGGCGAAGGGGGAGACTCTCGAAGCCGCTGCCAACCGCTACAACGTTAACGTTGAGACTGCGCGTCGGATATTTAAAGACAGTGCCAATATAAATCAGTTTATAGCCAGGCCCCAAGACGCGAAGTTGAAAACAATGGAACTGGTTTTATTCCTTGACAAAAACGGTTCGCCCCAAGAATGTTTATGTTCTGTCACCTTTGTTTCCAATTTTATTTTTGTGGACACGAAATGAATATCTCTGTGCACCAATGCCTTCCTTAATAATTTAAATAATGCTTTGGTCCATGGTAAAATATTAAAATTTGTTGAAGTAACTCTGTTTTTGGGACTAAGTACTTTGCATTTATTCCGAGATCTTAAGACATTCCTGTTAATATTGAGACACTTTTTGCATTTTCTGATACTGATGATGTAGACCTTGTGCCAGTTACGACACTCTTGTGTGTTTCTTTTCGATTATTTGTCCCGCTTCCGCAACCCAGCACGTGTGACGGTAACGGAGCCAGCGACGATGTCGGGACGATGCACATCGTCGTGCCCCGCATCTCCGCGGTGTTCCACGAGGATTGGGTTAGGTAAGGTGGGAGCCTGAGCAGCGCGCCGTGCAGCTACGGCAACTGTTCGATGCCCGGGGCTGGGCATCACCGTGGAGGCCTCCGCGGACGACGACGCACAAGACGACGCGGTGAGGTCGCGCTTCAGTCCCTGCTGGGCGTGCACCATGCACAGGAAATAACTTCCCGGCGCAAAGGGCCCCACAGTGGACGACGTCAACAACCACGTTGTTCTCTCCATGATCAAGGCCTCACTTTACGCCAGATTTTATTCCTCCCGCGAGTGCTAATGAATCAGTCCAGGTCAAGAGATGGTAGCGGCGCGCCCGCGGAGAAAGACTTGCGGGGATGAAGAACCGCCCTAAGGCTGGCCGTCGAAGATTCACCACTTGGGAGCAAGGTCGGCTGCTGGTGCGGGCGCCGCAGAACAAGAAGAGGGCCTGCACCACGGTGCTCCGGGAAATCTTGCCGAACCTAGGAAGATCCTGTTCCTTGGAATCTGGAATACCTACTGCAGCTTTTGTGATTATTACAAGCGTCAGAAGAAGGACGTTCCAGATCACACATGTTGGAAAAACTGGAACGGGTGTGGCAGGTCCATGGAACAGAATACAATCTGTGAGGGACTCAGCATGAGTGATGCTGTGCACAACCTACAGTTTCGGGTCTACATCCGTGACGGTGATTCCAGCACCTTCGCCAGCATCATGAAGAAGTGGCCGCACGGCCCTTTGGTGAGGAAAGTGGAGTGCTCGAACCACGCAACGGTCATGTTCAGAGGAAAGTTGAACATGCGTTACTAGTGATAGTCCGATTTGTACCTTGTTTGTTCCAGCTAAAAAACTGCTTTTGTTAACAGGCCGGGGATGAAAATGAGTAGAAAGTCAAATTGTGAGAATGATGACTGCGATCTCATGAATGATCTTCATTCTCTATTTTTCCCCACTACTTTTGAGGAATCTGAATCAACTGAACCACAACAGTCAGGAAGTGCTCTTGTCTTGACTTAACAGGAGTCTCCTGGTTATTCTTTTGGTAAGAATGACACCGATGACAACATTGATGACCTCCTGTTGCTGGCTTTTTCAGATAATCTAACAGGTGAGCTGGCCTCACTCATCTCCAGTACTTCTACACATCCCCGACAACATCATTCTAAGATATGCTCCGACTGAAGAAGCGCTGACTTTGGCAGTTGTAGATTATTCTGGTGATGTTAAGGTCAGCGGTTACATTGGGAAAAAATGTTGGATGTGTCGTCAGGATTGTGCAGAATGTGCAAGAGTAATAAGAATTAAGTCTGAGACAATAGAGAAGTGGCATAGATTTACTGAGCTGAAAAAGTATTACAGTGTGACTATATGAAAGTACAAATGATCGGGGACCGTGAAGTATTGGTAACAGAACATGGCAAGACTTGCAAATATCGACTTATATATTCCAGTTTAAACTGAGTATCACTGGCTTTGGTGACTGGGAGCAAGACTTTTCAAAGAGAGATCTTGGGCACTGTCAATGACAAACGGCGCGCACTTATCTCCTGCCCTGAATAGGGATGTAAAGGCCAGTAATATTACCGGTAAAAAACGGTAAAATACGTTAAAATACCGTATTTTACGCAGACCCCGGTAAAATTGGTATTTTTCGGTATTTTTGAGATATTGGCATATTTGAACAATTAAAACACGGAAACGGGTATTATTCAAGATACAACGACTTTTAATTGGGTTTTTGAGGTGCTGATGGACTCAGGGTCGGATATGGATGACGCAGATGAACATGAGATCGTGCCGAATGAGAATGTGACTAACCAGCGACGTATCCTATCACCCACTCCGCCAACCCCCCCAACCGTTCCCATACTCCAGCTAAACGTGCAACCCGTGCATCCGTTGCCAGCACTAATGCTACAAACTCCACAGGCAGTGGCACTACTGGTGGTAATAGGTCTTCAAAAAGAGAGGCGTAATTAGGAATTGGGTTTTTTTAACTTTAATTTGACTGATTTTGTACCCGATCTGGGCTTCCTGTGGAACTTTTCCGTTCTTAAATGTAATTATTGTTCCTGTACTCGTGATTGACATATTGTGGCCGTCAATAAATAATTCATGACGATACCCTTATAATTTTGTGTAGTTTCCTCACAAAACACTTCCCGACGAATATTTACAGGGAAATACACGCAAACATCGTTAAAACAAAAAATAGCCAATTTTACCGAATTTTACCGTAAAATACGGTAAAATACCGTATTTTACCGTATTTTACGTAACTTTGAATCTTACCGGTATTTTTGCATCCCTAGCCCTGAATGTGTCGTGTTGGCCAAAAGACCAGGCTAAACAGGCTAAACAAAACTTATGAAGAAAAGAACTGGCAAGCCCTTGGAGTAAAAATAAGTGGAACCTTCAACAAATGGACACAATATGTTAAACTCACATCTTACCAAGGCAGAAGAATAATTTGCAATCAGCTTATCGGGTCACAATTGATCCATGTTCTAAATGTTCTTCACTCACCAAGACTTTTCATCCAGAAAATCCAAACTGAAATGAGTAATTTCTTGTGGCAAGGAAAACATTGGCTTCATCAAAACTATATCTACGCATCCAAAGAGAAAGGAGGATTAGAACTGATAAATCTTCATGCCAAAATTAATTCTCTGAGACTTTCCTTAGCAAATGCTATCATGCAAAATCAAAATAGTGAAGAGCCTACAATTCTATTTCATCAGTATAATCTTTCTATGTATGGAGATATTTCCCCATCCCTATTTTTCTGCCAAACCAAGCAAGAAAAAGAAATCATCAACTTGGAAGCTATCTATCAAAGTCTACTGAACGCCTGGCACAACATAGATCCAATTTTGACAACTTTAGTCTTCCCTACTTCAATACTCAGAAAGATGCCACTCTATGGAAGCATGATAAGTGACCAAAAACATTTCCAAATAATTCCAGAATGGAAAAAGTGTGGATACACCACCTTGGAGAAAATGCTCCGAGAAGATGGAACATGGCAAACGCTCAATCTCCAACAGTATTCAATGTCAATACAAAGAAGATTAAGCTAAAACTACAATCAAATTAAGATTCATTTCAGTAAGAAGATAAAGAATCAACAACTAGATCAAGATCATGAATCAATAAATTTCAGATTCAGGGCACCAGATCAAGAAAAAATCCCTAAATTTCCATCAACAAAGAGAGCAATGTATCTTGCAAGTCTTCAACCATTAATATCAAAACCTCAAGTCTAAGGAAAATCAAAAATCATAAATAAGAAGATAAATTGGAAGTCCCTCTATGCTTATCCAATTGACAAGAGAGATTCTGACGCTTGTTGGAGGTTGTCATATGATGCTTTAGCAACACCGAAAACAGCTTCAGGCCCGAATGCAGGCTATTTTGGCCGCGAAGAGGGAAAGCACGGACACGGAGGAGAAGCGCGCTACGCTGGAAAGGGACACCGTCGGCCAATACAAGATCGATTTATGGAAGGAATGGCACAGCAACAGCCTTTCCGCCTCCAAGTTCAGCAAGGTGTGCACACGCATGGCAACGACGAAGTGCCACAACCTTGTGAAGGAATTCACGAAGCTCGACGAGGACCGGGAAGGGGGCAAGGGCCGGGACAAGACCCTTTTAGCCCTCCAGTTTGGCCTCACCTACGAGGCGCGGGCCGTGGAGATGTGGGAGGAGCAGACCGGCCGGAAAGCCGAAGAGTGCAGCATGTTCGTGGACAAGGACGCGCCGTACCTTGTGGCGTCGCCCGACCGGCTCGTGGACGAGGACGAGCTGCTGGAGGTAAAGTGTCTGTACTCCAGCAGCTTGAAGAACAAGGAGGTGGTCCTGTCCGAGGTGGAATGTTTGGCAGAAAACAAGCTCGGTGAGTGCGAGCTGAAACAGAGTCACCAATACTACTACCAGATTCAGGGGCAGCTCAACATCACAGGTATAGAGACACATGGTACCTGGTTCTGTACAATAGATATCATGAGAGAGCCGAGAATGATATATTTTACGAGGACATGAAAATTTTGACAATCAAAAAAAGTGTAAGCTTTTGGGAAAAGGCTAGAGGCTAACTGATCAAACTCTAACTAAATTGTATGTTGCCGGAGCTCGCGGATTCAAGACTTGCTAGGGGATTGAAATGCCGCGGGCCGCAGTACATTTTGGAAGCAATAGAGGCGCAAAGCCGGAAACCAAAACCCCCACCCAAAAAACCAAAGCTAACCAACCCCTCCAAAAAAGCAATTGTAATCCAATCCAAAAAAGTAGCTTCTCCTGGAAAAGCAACCAAAGTAGTCCAAGCAAAAAAATTAATCTCCCCCAAAAAACAAAGACTAAACTAATCCCAAATAGTACACCCTGTACAAGAACAAAAGTACCCCAACCATTAAAAGAAAGAGTTCCCTCACAAAAAACCACTGAAGTGGCCTCAGCCCAAAAATTAATCCCCCTAAAAAACCAAGCAAAAACTAACCCAAGGCCAGAAGGTAATCCCCCTAAAAAAGCTAAAGTAACACCATCCCTCTCCCCAAAAGTTCCCCCAACTAAATCAAAGAAACTAATAAACGAAAATAAAAAGACTCACATATTTCCTTGAGCTCGTACTGACAGTGTTCGTTGTGTGTTGTTTATTGTGTTAAAATTACTGTATTTATTTTAGTTATACCACGTTTTTCTGATGGTGCATGCTTAATTTTTGTACAGATCAAGTAAATGACTGTTCAAATTTAAGCGATTGTATATTTTGCTTGTGTCATACTTCATTGTTGTAACACTGTTGCATTGATATTTTTTTATAATTGTATTTACCCCTTTTGGCGCATAAAATAAAATTTAACTACTAACTAAAATGTGTTATTCGTATAATTTCTTCCTCCAAAATGTAAATAGTTTTGCGGAAGGTAGAGCTGGTTGGTCTGAACGGCCTTCCGGGCGAGGGGCAAGACTAGCCGCATGCACTTAGGCCATGCACCACACACGCCCCTGAAGTGCCAGCAAAAATATTAACACACCACCACCCTCCGCTCACTGTTCCTCTATGCCGCTGTCGACTTTCAGGCTGAAATTCTAGGTAGTGCCTGAATGGTCTATGTCCACGCGGGACTCCGCGTCATAGTTCCCGGCGGCGGCTGGTACTGCTGCGCGCACGGTTTGAATCGGCGGGCGAGCGCGCCACAGCCCTCAGCGGCCGCGTCCGAGAGGGCAGCATTCCGTCCTCGCCGCACTTCCTCGTTCCGCTCAAGGAGCGAGCGACGTGCTGGCCTGCAAGGCAGCCAGCCTGGACGCGGCCGCCGGCCGATCGGTCTGTCTGCAGCGCGCTGCCGAGCGCAGCCAAGCCGCAGCCTGCCCCCCGGCCCCCGCCACCACCCCTCGTGCTGTGCGGGCGGGTATCAAAGATATCCAGGAAAGTCGGGGGCTCCGGAGTGCTTGTGCTTGCGCGGACATACACCATTTCCGCCCCGCGTGGAATTTCGCGATGAAACTTAGTGGCTGTGTGGAGTATTGGTTTGCGCAGGGAATGACGTATTTCATTTTCTCCGGAGGCTTCAGGGGGCTTCGCAGCGGATGACCAAAGTGAACGGCGATTTTCAAGGTTTTTCAAGGACCCTGCAGTGGAAATTACGCCCTCGTGGCAAATATCAAATATGTCATTCCCTAGGGGAGGTCAACACAAACCGAGGGATACCTCGGAAATGTCAGAAAAATGCATTTTCTAGAAATGGTGTATGTCCGCGTTTGCGTATTTTCGTAACTTTCCCCTGCTTTCCCGGAAAAACTAAAATCTTTTTCGAGAAACCGATACCAGGGCGTTGATGTACTCAGTGAGATCTTTCAAATGGTGAATTCACCAAATTTTTTTTGGTCGGGGTCTTCCGCCTTAAGCGGCTGTCGAGCTCAAAACGCGTCTACAGTTTAGGCCGCCTAATCTGATCTTCTGGCCCAGTGTGCGCTCACGATGCGCCCCGATGCCTGCCTGCTGTAGCCAAGACACAGTTTCTGGGAAGCCGGGGTTGCTAACCCCTGGCAGCTGGAGGCCACCACCCGCGGGGAGTCCCAGGCAGGGGATTATGCCGCGCCACCGACGTCGGCAGGCGAGCACATGTAGCCCCAGAACCCGCGGCCTGCAGGGGGGAAACCCGGCCCGCCCGCAAGCGCACAGTGGGCTAGAGGACCGGCGCAGGCGGCCAAAATTCTAGACGCGTCTTGACCTCTAAAGGAGCTCGAACTCGGATTTGAACTGAACGTGTGACTCTTCTTTCGGATTCCTTGTTTGGAGAGGAATCCATTGGTGCGGTCGCCTGTTTGGTTTGAGTCTTGTTCCGCTACTCTGAAGCTCGAAACATCTTAAGAAATGTGAACGCTTGCGCAGGCCCTCTGGCCCCCTGTTCGGCGGGGGCTCTCCGTGCTCTGCGAGCTCCTTTATTTGAACATTATTACACAAATACACTGCAAATCAAGGTGTGGGACAGGCATGCACTAGATAACGTGGGACAAACTGTCACACGCTTGTAAGTGTGGGACAAAACTGTCCCACGTGTGCAAGCGTGAGACAAACCGTGTCCCACGCTTACAAGTGTGCGACGAACCGTGTCCCACGCTTACAGGTGTGGGACAAACCATGTCCCACGCTTACATGCGTGTGACAAAAACGTGTCCCACGCTTACAAGCGTAGGACAGTTTGTCCCACGCTTAAAAACGTGGTACAGTTTGTCCCACGTTATCTAGTGCATGCCTGTCCCACACTTGGATTTGCAGTGTAATTAGTCTAAACGATTCGTCAGTTAGCTTTTGCCCAAAAGAAACGTGTTGCTCAGTTGAGCGTCTACGAAGCATCGCTTCGTTATACGAGGGAAACGAAGGCATTCAAAAATCTACGAAGAAATGCTTCGTATTACGAAGCAATTCTACATTGCCTTCATTTTCTTGGCAATTACGAAGCAGAATCTTTGTAGACATTTTTCAATGTACAGTTTTAGAAACGAAAATATTGTTCAAAGAGCGGTAGGTTTCGCTGCCGCCTGCCGCTAGCGATGCAACGAACACCACTGCAATTCCATTGGTAAGTTTGCTTGCCACTCCAGTGGCGCTCCGTTTTGAATGCCAAAATTTTGCATTCTGGGCCGGATTGGCCTTTTAAAATGCCAAATTATGGCCGGAATTTTCACCAGAATGCCAAATTCTGGCATTCGAAGAGGCCAATCCGGGCCCAGAAGGCCAAATTTTGGCATTCAAAACGGAGTGCTACTAGAGTGGCAAGCAAACTTACCAATCGAATTGCAGTGACTCCGCCATTTTCAATACAGTTTCGTTACTACACCGAACAGATCGATTGGGCGAAAACCGGCCGATAAATAAGTTCCCTTTATAATAACCTCTTTCGTGCACTACTGAGAAAGCCAATGTTACCCAGACGCGGGCACCGCGTCATGGAAGAAGCCCAGTCAGAATTAGGTATTCGAAGACGTCGATTCGTCAGAGAACCGATGAATAATCAGTCAATTCTAAGTCGAATCGATGTCTTTTCGAACAATTAATTCTGTCTCCAGCACGCACTGAGCCCTGTGACGTAGAAGTGAGGCTGAACTGACTAGAAGAGAAGTCCAGTATGCACAAGCGTGCCATGAAGCCTTGTCCCTACCTATCCACTATGAGTGCACCAGCGGAACTGGTAGAAGAGAACTCGAAAAACCGACCCTGTGCCCTTCAAAATGGCCACCTCATATCAAATCCACTGCGACAGAACACTCCGGTGAACTGTTAGTATGCCGGCCTACACCGTAACTTCAGGAAAAGGGCTCACCGTACTCTTAGCACACTGTACCGTGCCTGAAAACTGAAAATGGTTGAAATGAAAAACGAAGTATAGAAATAGATCGGCCTGTACGAGACGAGCAAAAAATGTCAACATGCATGTCATGGGCTGAGACTCAGAATGGGAAAAGTATTGGCCACGAAATGTGTTTAGAAAGTCCCTGAACGTCAATGAAGGCCAGTAACTTTCCCAAATTCGAGTCCACTTATGACAGATCTTCACATGTTTTGTTCGTCCCTTCGATACGAATCTATTAACACACTTTGTTTCCCATTTCGTCTTTTATGTTTATTTTGACGTACTGGATGAACTGATAGTTAAGTGTGGCGAATACTGTAACTAAATATGTATGCCCATACAAACCAGCAGACTTCACTGCAGTTTTATTGACTGCCTTGTAACTCAATGCGTGCCAAACGCACAGCACAGATAGCGAGGCGTGCAACTAGGGCGTTCTCTGCGATTGACTTCCGGTGCAAACTTGATATTTTTGTACAAATTTCTTACGAGGCATCACAGGGGTTTTCTTTTTTTTTTTCAGATAAACTTTCTGTACAGATTTTGCACGCAATTTGGTACAAAAATGGTGCAGTTTTAGTAAGAAAATTGGACGAAAAGTTCATCTGCACTATAGGCTGTGGTGTCTCGTACAAAATTGTACATAACATGTAGTAAGTGGTGCGTGCCCAGCACTCGAGCTTGCAGGGAAGACTATTGAGACAAGGAATTCACAAAGAATACGAAAGCTGGCCAAACGTGCAGCACGTGTTTTGAAATCGAATTCCGCTCGGCCGATGCACACAACGACGGCAGTTCGTTTCGTTCCGACGGTGCTACGCACACTAAACGTCTGACGAATATTTTCGTGCAAACGAAATCAGGGATGGATTGGATTAAGCTTGAAATGCGGATGATTTCATCTGTATTACAAAGACTTCTTGGTCCGAACCTTACGGATAATTTTGTTGGTACACTGTAAACTTCTTGAGGATACACGTAATCTGTATTACGGACAGTTTTGTGCAAACGTAATAACGGATGGATTTTATTTATAACACGGATGATTTTATCCGTATTGCAAACAGTTTTGCATCCGTAACATACAAACATATCCGTAAGGTACGGACGATAAAATATTTGTAAAACAGATAAAATCATCCGTCTTACGAACAAAATCCATGAGGAATTACGTTTGCACAAAATTGTCCGAAATACAGATACGTGTGTCCGGCAGAAGTTAAGAGTGTATGTTACAGGCACGAAAATCTTTGTGACACGCGCGAAACCATCCGTATTTCGACCTTAACACATTATCCGCAATTACGTTTGCACAAACCTGTCCGTATTACAAAAACATGGTGTCCGTGAGGAGTTTAGAGAGCGCACTCAAGAAACCGAAGTGTGCACGTGGAGCCAACCTGCCAGGGAAACGCCCGCCGCAAATGATCCTGCCAGCCACAGGCCTTACCACAGTGTGCGTGGCGTGCCAAATGCTTCCGACAGCCTGTCAGGTCCGCTGTGTTCGGAGTGTGGCTTGAAGGTGCACTGCTGGCTGGCGATTCCTTGAGCACTTGCTACAGCAGCCAAGCCAAGTCCGCCTAACCAAACTAAGTCGGTCGTGGCGTGTCACGCTGCATTCCCACTGATTCCGACGGGCCGTTTGGTGGCTCTGTCTCACCGGCACTCCCACGGCCCGTGAGTCCGAGCGAGACAGAGCGACGGAACGACTCTCCGGTTAACAGTCGCACGGTGACGGTGCGCCGACAACAGCAGGCAGGCAGAGTGCAGCCCTCGAACCAACGAACCTCGATCGCCAAGCATCAGTTGGGGTCATTTGGGAACACAGGTGAAGATGGGATCGCTGATTCTTGGACAAGATTTCACGTTTTCGAACTCATTCCATACCAAATGCGACTTTACATATCGAAACTAACATTTGGTGTGGCGTGAGTTCGAAAATGTAAAATCTTGCCCAAGAAACAGCAGTCCTTTTTAACGCCGTGCCCCAAAATTGCCCCACCTGACCCACCAGCAGCACAGAGAGGCAGCGCACTCACTGCAGCCGGTCGCGGAAAACTCACACAACCACAATTACGACGCGGAGGACTTGATGTTTGCTGATTCCGAGCACTGCTTTCGTCGCTCTGTCTCTCTCGCACTCACGTATCGTCCCGTAAAGGTGAGAGAGAGACAGCGTTGAACCTTGAGAGCAGTGCTCGGAATGTACCTGCTGGAGGGCCCCGGGACTGGTGGCGGAGACAACTCCACGCTGCAACTGGCCAGGCTTGCCAGGTTCGGTCGACCCGAAGGCGCCAAGATCGGGCACCGAGGGCGCCCGAACGCGCCCGGCAGGCGAAGGCGCCCGAGCGCGCCCGAGCTCGTCTGAAGGCGCCCGGCTGGTCGACTGATCCCGAGGGCCGCCTTCGTCGCTCTGTGGCTATATCAAGTTAAGAAAGGATAAGGTTTTGCGACAGCGCTGGCGCTGGCGCTGGAAGGTGAGGGGCAGGGAGGGGGATGGCTGCGTCTGACTTGAGCTTGACCGCCTCCCTGCCCCTCACCCTCCAGCGCTATCCAGCGCCAGCGCCAGCGCTGGCGCAAAACGCTCTCCTTCCTTAACTTGATATAGCTTGTCTCTCTCGCACTCGTGGGGCGTCCCGTATAGGTGCGAGAGAGCCGACTGTTGGCTGTCGCGATGTGGCGAAGAGTTCCCAAAGTGCACCCGAAGTTGCCGAAGTACGGCCGAGACCGCTCTGGCGCGTTCGGGCCAGCTCGGATGGCTTCGGGCGCGTTCGGCGCGCCCGAATGCGCCCGGCTCAGAGCCATTGCGCCCGTCGGGCGCCCAGGCGCCCGAAGCCAATTTTTAGGCGCCCGGAGGGACCCGAAAGCGCCCGGCGGGCGCGAAGGCGCCCGGTCTGGCAAGCCTGCAACTGGCGAGAAACGACTGGCAGGGCGGAGCACTCGGCGGCACAGGCACTGCAGTGACTACTACCACCGCACTGCGCCCGCCGCCGCCCGCGATGCGAGCCGCACAGGCCGGACCGGGCAGGCTGCAGGCTTGCCAGACCTTGCCGAGTGCAGAGTGCTCGTGTCGCGCGCCTTCGGCATCCTCGGCCTCGCCTTCGACACTCGACCCGAGCGCGCCCGAAAGCGCCTGGCGACTCCGAACCACTCCGAGACCGCACCGTAGCCGAGCAGGGTTGCCAGATGGAGCGCCAAATCGGCGCTCGGGGGACCCGAGTTAGTGGGTCCTATATGGGAAAACCCACTGCACTTTTGGTTAGAAGCATGAAACTTTGCACACTTGTAGTTGGGTGCCTAAGGGTCAATTTGCGACCGGGAGGCAATCGATCCGTCCCTTAGGACCAAAATGGCGGCCATTTTTCCAAGATGGCCGCCAAAGCGCGACTTAGGCCCTTATCACCGACCACTTCTCCGCTCCTTATCCGATTTGGATGATCCAAAAATGCTTCCCCACTAAAGCAGACCCGTAGAATCCATTTAAGCCATCGCCGGATTCAAAATTCCAAAATTTGACTGAGAAATCGATATTTTTTTAAAAAAATATTAGTTTAAAGAAAACAACAAATTGTTGCTTGTTTGCATTTAACTAAGGAACGGACCATAAAAACGCAACTTTTGCTTAAGTAAACATTAAAGAACACAGTTTGACAAGCAAAATGAAAAAAAAATCATCTCTCTGCGGTTTAAATTGACCCCTTGAGGTGACCTCAAAGGAGGTCATGTCACACTCAGTATAAAATGCGAAAGTGACACGGCATGCAGATTTCGATGTTCTGGGGCATGCATTCGCCACCGATCTTACTTCTCACCGTAGGGTCACCTCCCCGATGACCCGGTGTGACCCCCCCCCCCCCCCCCCGTGGCGTCGGAAGGCAGGATTGCCTACCTTCCAGGCGCAGTCGTCAAATTTTAGGTGCTTTTTTGTTTTTTGGGGCGCCTCGATAAAACAATCATTTTTTTTGCGGCCCCTGATTGTCGAGCAATAAGGCAACAATAGGGCGGCTGGCTAGCCGCGGGCCACTAACAGCCGAGACTGTCCGCCCCCGCCTGCCTGCCGGTCCGCGTGCACCAACTGGCAGCCTGGCTTGAGGTATTTGGCGCGTAATTCACGGTGTTATAATTTTTTCAACATTTTACTTCTTGCTATGAGATTCTGTCTGTGTTAAAGCCATGGCGTCTCCCACAAAGAAACGCGTGAGGCTCGCCACGGCTGCCGTGCTTGCGGACCGTGCGAGTGCAGAGAACACCCAGGGACAGGTCGACTGGAGAAAATGCTGCCTATGTCAGAGTGAGTCAAAAAGCCTGGGACCGCTCAAGTGCCCTGCGCAAAACAGCAACAAGGATTTAAGGAGCACAGGCTACAAAAACCTTGCGGCCAATCTCGCAGCATTTTCTGACATAGGCCACCTTCCCTCGTCAATTCCATACCATGCCTTATCAGAGGCGGGGGCGTCAGTGGACGCTACTTTAGAGGCTCACAGTGCAAAGTGGCACAAGTTGTGCGAGCTCAAGGTGAACCGGACCGAACTTACGCGACTTAAGATCAGGCTGAAGAAAGCTGAGCAGCAGGCAGCCTTGCTTGAAAGCCCCGTTACCGTCACCCCTGGCAAGCGCCGGCTGACAAGAGCTTCTGGGTCACCTGCCCTGTCTGTAAAGCCCTTAGATTTTAAGTGCTTTGTGTGCGGCGAGGCTGATACTTGGAACCAGCGCCTGAGCACCGTCTCCACACTTGAGGTCGAGTTACGAGTTGCAGAGGTACAGAAAAAGACATCTGACGTGGACCTCAAGGCACAGCTTGCCGCCCTGTTCGCGGACGGACCACTGCGCGCCCAGGAGGCCAGGTATCACACCCCCTGCCTGGCGAAACTGTACAAGTCCGTAAGTCACACGACGCCCGAAGTCGAGCAGGGGACAAGCGAGCGGCAGTCCTTGAGAGCTTGCGAGGCCATTGCCTTCTCAGACGTGGTTGCGTCCATTGCGGATTCATTGCGCATCAGGGGCACTGACTATTTGTTTCCGATGAGTGTGTTGACTAAAACTTACCAAGAAAGGTTAGCACACATAACAGGAATGGACGTTTCGGCCCTCCCTCTAGTTCACACCACGAGGCTTCGGGAAAAAATAGCAATCAGCTGTCCATACCTGCGTTTGGAAAGGCCTTCCCATGAATATATTTTCATGAAGGGTAGTTTTGCACCCGTTCTTGTCCCACAGTATGAACTGGACAAAGATGTAATTGCATTTAAGCGGTTTGTCCGTGAACTACGGGCTGAAATGGAGGGCAACTCCGTACCGTTCAAGGGCACGCTGAGGCGGGGGGAGCAGTAAGGTCATATGGAAGATAGGTCAGCGCAACCGAGATGCATGCTGGGAGACCGGACCAGCCGGCAGGCAGGCTGGCAGGCAGGTAGGCGGTCCTCCGCTGCAGCCGGCGACGGATTAGCGACGGATTAGTGGTCCGGTCTCCCAGCATGCATCTCGGTTGCTCTGACCTATCTTCCATATGACCTTAGGGAGCAGGCCGTGGGCACGCCAGCCACCTTGGGGGCCGTCAACATGCTGCTGTACGGCGCCAGCGCAGCCAACATGGACAAAGCGACCCAGCCAGCCCTTTCCATAACTCAGCTTCTGCAATATAACTGCATGCGGAGGCAGCCGAGGGGTGTTGGCGTCCGGCATTTACTAAAAAGAGAGACAAGTTTGCCCGTATATCTGTCTCTATCCACCTATGCCAGAACACGGAGCGCCGAGGCCGTTGACGAGTTGCACGCTTTGGGCCTGGGCGTCTCGTCAAACAGAGTCTACCAAATCACGTCCGCTCTTTGTCACCTGACCGTTCGGCGGGCCGAAGAGGAAGGCTTCTTGTGCCCCGCGGAGTTGCGGCGCGGACTCTTCACTGTCGCCGCCCTGGACAACGTGGATCACAACCCCTCCAGTTCAACGGCGCAGGGTTCATTCCACGGTACGGGCATTTCCGTATTCCAGGTGCCAACTGAGCAGTGTCCTGGCAACCCCCGCACGTTCGAAGCGGCGTTCGAGCACATCCCTTCGAGCACGGATGTCCCTCAACTGCCCGAGAGCTATGCTTTCGTGAATGCTGCGGTGCTGCGGTCGCGCCGTCCCGCTTCGTCTCCTGCACTCCCCGGCACTCTCGAGGCGATGTCAACGCAAGGTAGCGAGCGAGCGGTCCGCGAGACTGCATGGTTGGAACATGTACGAACCTCATTGTTGGAGTGTGGAGAGGGCGAAACCCCGCTCAATTTGTCGTGGGCAGCGTTCAATGCGTCACGTTTCAGCCCGGAAAGTGACACGTTGCCCATTATTAATACGCTGTTGCCACTGTTCCACGAAGTGGCACAATCGCCGTCAATGATAAAACATGGATTTAAAATTGTATCAAAAATTACGGAAATGGTGAATCCTAGCCAGACACCCGTGCTTTTCATGGACCAGCCATTGTTCGCAATGGGAAAAATCATTCAATGGAACTGGCCTGACACTCATGGGGAGCACAAGATAGTGGAGATGATGGGAGGGCTCCATATTGAACAAGCCATTCTTCTCCTGCTTGGAAAAGTAATGGAAGGATGTGGGTGGGTTGAAATTGCCGCACAAGCTGACTTGGCCTCTGAGACAGGTGCAGAGGGCTTGTTAAAGGTTCACCACATAAAAAAATCAAGGTCCGCTCATGAAGCTACTGCAGCTGCGCTCCACATCCTTATGTATGAAGCGTTCAAAGAGTCGGACACCGGTGACATGGAATTTAATGAATGGGCAGTGCAGAGCTGTTCTTGTCCTACATTTCTCTTCTGGTGGACCGTACTACAATTAGAAGTGCTCTTGCTGCGTTTTGTTGGTTCTCTGCGCCGTGCCAACTACAATGAGTACCTCAGCAGCATAAGGCAAATTCTGCCCTGGTTTTTTGCTTTTGATAGAGTCAACTATGCCAGGTGGCTGACAATACATTTAAAAGACTTACTGGAACTACCTACGACCGCTCCTGATGTCGCGGAAGCGTTCTCCAGGGGCTACTTTGCACTTCCAAAGACTACAGCACCTTTCTCCCATATGTCACCGGACCAGATTCACGAGCAAAATAACAAGCTGATTAAGGGTCATGGAGGTGCAATTGGCTTAACACAAGACCGGCAGTCACTTATGCGTTGGATGCTGGCCGGTCCTGAAATCAAAAGACTTGTCAATGAGTTCAGTCCCCTGAAAAACTTAAGGGCCACTGCCAGTTTAGAAGTCCACCACGAGCAGGATCAAGCTTTTCAGGTATAATTTAAACCGCAGTGTTACTTTTATTAAATTTTTGATTAATTTTTTTTTTTAAATTTAGGTTTCATTCAGAGAGAAAGTTGATAAACTTGTGGAAAGCTTTTTAGAGCGAGGCAATCCCTTCCTAGAAAATGACAGTGATCTCATAAATATACACTCCCGGGACGTTCTTGGTCCAGATGCCATAAAGTCCCTGTTTCTAATGGAAAAGGAGGGTATTGAAGCCTATTCCAGCTTTGTAAGGGAGGCCCTTGTGGACAAGACGCGATCAGTGTTTGATCCCATAAAGAGGTTCTCGAGGAAAATTTTTACAGCTGCCACAAAAAAAGTTGACGGGCACCTTTTGCAGATTAAAACTCTGCGAATAGATGCTCAATTATTTTTGCGCCTGTTTATTATGAGTGAACGGCGGCAGCTGGATTTGCTGGAATTCTTTTCATACGAGAATCAGGTTTGCCCTCAATTTGTATCCAAGAATGGTGCAGTGCACGCACCACCGGTAAAATAAAAATAACAGCGTAACGTTGTTTCAGGTTTGCCCTCCATCTGTGTCAAAAAATGGCGGCTTACGCCTACCGGATAGTAAAAGTGACATTATAACGTTGTTGCTTGAAAATATTAACATTACTGGGGCACAGCCTGCTGGCCGCGACGCACTGATAATTGATGCTAGTATCTTGCCCCATATGTGTGTCCCAAAAATGTCCAGGACATTTTCAGATTATTGGCAGAAAGAACTGAAACCATATCTGCTGTCAGAATGTGACGGCGTAAAACGCTTGGATCTGGTATGGGACCAGTATTCAGGAAATCTTAGTCTGAAACGGACAACCAGGAGCAAGCGCGGTGCAGGCGCTAGGCGACAAGTGCTTCCTACAACCCTGTTGCCAAAGAACTGGAAAAACTTAGTCCAAAATGACGACAACAAAACAGACTTATTTAAGCTCCTTGCTCACAGTTCACTTAGCATATCGTCTGACATGCTGGTTGTGACCAATAGTGGCTCCACGTTTGTAGCATCTCAGGCCTCTGGAACTGAGCTGGCTGGTCAGCCCTGCTGCCTTGAAGAGGCTGATGCAAGGATCATCCTCCACGCAGCTGACGCCTGCAAACATGGCGCAAAAATATTGTGCATAAGATCAGTAGATTCAGATGTAGTTGTCATTGCCATATCATATTTCTTTAAACTGCAACAGTTAGGTGCCGAAGAGCTGTGGGTTGATTTTGGAACAGGGAAACACCGAAGATTTCTCCCAGTTCACGAAATAGCTGCACACCTTGGGCCCTCAAAAGCCGAAGCTCTTCGTGGATTTCACGCGTTCACTGGGTGTGATACGGTTTCCCAGTTCCACACAAAGGCCAAAAAATCGGCGTGGAAAATTTGGTCTACATTTCCCGAGGTAACCCAGGCCTTCCAGGACCTTGCCAGGCCCTCCAAGCATTTACCAGTGGAAACATTCCGCCTGCTGAAGACGTTCGTGGTTAGGCTGTTTGGCGGTTCCAAAGACATGCAGTCTGTGAATTTTGCTAGGTTTTTCCTATTTAAGGAATGCAAAAAGTCCTTGCTAGATGGACTCCCGCCTACCCAGGGAGTACTGCTACAACATGCCAAAAGGGCTATGTACCAAGCAGCGCACCTGTGGGGTCAGGCCACTGAGGTGCACCCCATCATACCGACACCAAGTGGGTGGGGGTGGACCGACAGAGCAGGAAATGGTTGGGAGCCATTTTGGTCAGCGGCCCCCTGCATTTGGTCGAAATGCAGGGAAATGCTCGTGAATTGCGGCTGTCAGAAGGGCTGCAAACCGAATGTGTGTACCTGCCAAAACCAACCTGGAGGAAGGCTGCGGTGCACCCACTTTTGCACCGGCTGTCGCGGGATGTGCGAAGAAAATGCGTAAGTGTCGCAGGTACAACACGAAACCGAAACGGTACAATGGTAAGTTTACTGTTACTTGGTAATTGTTGCTACAGAGACGCGGCGGATGCGTACGAGAGATCCAGATAGCACGATTGCAGCATGCGGCCATTAAGTCAATGTTCATTATGTTCTTAAATAAAAGAAAAATGTAGAAACAAAAGGAAAGCACCTAAAATTTGACGACTGCGCCTGGAAGGTAGGCAATCCTGCCTTCCGACGCCACGGGGGGGGGGGGGGGTCACACCGGGTCATCGGGGAGGTGACCCTACGGTGAGGAGTAAGATCGGTGGCGAATGCATGCCCCAGAACATCGAAATCTGCATGCCGTGTCACTTTCGCATTTTATACTGAGTGTGACATGACCTCCTTTGAGGTCACCTCAAGGGGTCAATTTAAACCGCAGAGAGATGATTTTTTTTTCATTTTGCTTGTCAAACTGTGTTCTTTAATGTTTACTTAAGCAAAAGTTGCGTTTTTATGGTCCGTTCCTTAGTTAAATGCAAACAAGCAACAATTTGTTGTTTTCTTTAAACTAATATTTTTTTAAAAAAATATCGATTTCTCAGTCAAATTTTGGAATTTTGAATCCGGCGATGGCTTAAATGGATTCTACGGGTCTGCTTTAGTGGGGAAGCATTTTTGGATCATCCAAATCGGATAAGGAGCGGAGAAGTGGTCGGTGATAAGGGCCTAAGTCGCGCTTTGGCGGCCATCTTGGAAAAATGGCCGCCATTTTGGTCCTAAGGGACGGATCGATTGCCTCCCGGTCGCAAATTGACCCTTAGGCACCCAACTACAAGTGTGCAAAGTTTCATGCTTCTAACCAAAAGTGCAGTGGACGGCTGCTTTTTGTCCCCAAGGGGTCCCACTAAGTGGCGCGACTTTGCATGATCGGTGGCGACCAGTGGCGATTTGGCTCGGCCGGCGGATTACGGACTTTTCCGCGCTCCTCGGCCGGCCCCAGCGGAAGTTTCCACAATTGCGACGAGAGCGCCTCGGTGGCGATCTAGTGCAACCTGCAAATAAAAAATAAAAAATCAATGTTTGATAAAGAGTTTTTGTTTCTATTTGTTGTCAGGACTCGGGTAATGAGGGGGCCCCTGATGAACTTTTTTCCACGTTGCACACAACGAGTCCGGAAGAGAATGTCGTAGGCTCGGTATGCGGGATCCCATTCAGTCAGCCTAGGGGTGGGCGGTTACTGGATTTTGATACCGGTTAACGGTTATTGATATTAACCGGTCTCAATTCAAATGCAAGCTGCAAGCCACTACACCACCGCCATATTAGTACTATCGATTGCACTTCGATAGGAAGACTTAAACTCGAAGATCGCAGATACCATAATCATGAAATCATAACTAAGGTAGAACGAATCAATAAAGCACGGTTCCAATTACAATAATTAACTTTAAAAAATATTTCTTTGATTTTTTTAAGGAATGCAAACGTTGAGGCGGTTTAATTCTTTATTTCTGTTAGTTGGCGCTTGTCCTAGCTTGTCCCAAGATGCACTGCGGCCCGGTGCGCGTGGCCTTCCTCCTCTTTTCTTCTTTCACCAGCCAAGACGCCCGACGCCGACGCCCGCCAGTGCCGTGTTGATTATTTCTAGTGATTTTTATAGTGATAATGAGTTCAAACAGTGAAAAGCTGGTTCTGGAGGGCTTTGCTTTAGTTCGAGAGCTTAGAATCGGCCATAAAGACAAGAAACAGGCGTTTCCTTTAAGCGCAATAACAGCACATAGTACAGTCATATGGTGAAAAAAGGGGCCGTTTTCTGGAAATAATTCGCGACAACATGAAATTTGGTGGACTTGTAGAGCTCGACAAGACCTACAAAATGAGCCATATTTCGAGTTTTTTCAACGACGGGTTTTTAAACAACCGGCGTTCAAAGTTCAAAATTTTGGCCTTTTTTCAAAAATTTATTGTGGGCTTCAAAATTGGCGTAGAGAGATGCGGTTTGCGTCATCGCACGCGGAATGAAATGCAGATTCCGAATATATATAGGGTTGCCATATTCGGCGTTCAAAATTGAACACAAAAACCCAAAAACCTCGAACTTTTGTGTTTTTTACCTGTTCAAAATTTAAAAAAGGCTTATTTTCATGAAAACTAGCGACTAAAGTGAAAAATTACTATTTATAAACGTTAAAGAGAGTTCTTTTCCGGACATTTTGACATGTGTACGAGCTCTGTAGCTCAAGTAGGGCCAGTGCTACGGCTGCCGGAAGTTACCCCTGTCGCTGTCCGACCGGGCGGCCCGGCCAGCGCTACCCGGCTGGCGCTCCGCCGCGCCCGTACAGACTGCGTCAGGAACTGCCGCCGTTTCAAAAGTAAGACCTAAAAATAAAATACTGGCATCGTTAGAATCGGGGGGAAACGCGCTACTTGACTGCTATTTTCATTATTATTAGTTTAATGGTACACACACCACCAAAAGTACACGAAGCTGCTTGAGAAATATGGGGACCAAATCAGCATAGTTACTTCTCACCACGACAATGCAGTGGTGTCGTTCGTGGAATGTACCGAGGACATTTATCCAGGGCGTGGAAATGGCCAAGGATATCGTGAAGCGATGCTCGCGCCTTCGGTGCAGGGGTTACGCACTTCGTCGAGATTATGAAAACCAGGCCTTTGTTTTTAAAACGCTTTGCACAGATAGAAAGAGCATGAAATAAAGGGTGCATTAGGCTTATTGCCTTTCTCGATACTTCCTGTTTTACCCATAATAAATTGAAGGGTTTTCACCGAAAAACACGAAAACTCGAAAATTTAGGAATAATCTTGGCCGCGCCATCCCAATGTAAAAATTGCCTCCCTTGTGTGGGCTAAATTAAGGGGACTCAGGCACGCCACTAGGCCTAATGCACCCTAAATTTCATGCTCTTTTGATCTGTGAAAGGGTTTTGCAAACACCGACCTAGTTTTCATGATCTCGAACAAGTGCGTAAACGCTGCACCTCGCTCGAGCATAGCTTCACGCGCTTACTTCGCCGTTGCCACCCCCTGATTTATCACAGCCGCCTTTAAAGATCAAGGGAATGACTCAGACCTGGAAAAAATTAATGCTGCAGCGAAGGTAATCTTGAGGGACATAAATGCTATGCCAACCAACAGTGCAGCATATCCGAGTGCAGCTGAGATAGAAACGTGAGGGAAGGACCTCATTCCAGAGTCACTCCTGCACTTTTTGAATGTTGTAATGTCTTCCCGGAAGCGAGGTGAACAGTCAAAATATGACCGGAAGTCCCTTGCTTTAGCCAACATGATCATGGCCGCAGCCCGCCCGATTAAATTTGTCTCACCCCTTCTACTTGCGCTTGCTATGCACATTCACCGCAGCTACGGCGCCAAAGAACTGATACTAATTTTGAGTGCCCTAGGTGCTTGTGCCACATACGGTGAAGCAAAAAAGTTTGAAGACGCCATTGTTTTAAGCATCCCACCTCGCATCGACCCCGGCTCCTTCATCCAGTTCAGTTTTGATAACGTTGATTGTAACGTTCGAACGTTAGACGGTCTGCGAACGTGGCACTGCCTGGGAGGCATCCGAAGCGTCACCCCAGCTTCCGGCGTTGGCTGCGACCCGGTACTTCCCCGTTCCAGCTCTCATCACACGGCGCAGGAGCGCGGGACTTTTGGTGTCATTCCGATTAAAATATGCAGATTTGTCAAAAACCAGGGACTGCGATCTGTTCTAGTACCGGACTGCACCCCAGATTTGGAGTGTCTGCAAGCGTCAGCTGTGGTTAGAGATGCTCGCTGTTTAGACTACCTGTGGATGCTGGGAACCATATTTCGAGGGCATGCAACTCCAGGATGGAGTGGCTACATGGAGATTTGCAGCCAGAATTTGCCCTTTGAGACGAGTGCTGTTTTCCCTTTGCCCTTTATTAATTTGGACCCAAATAATCCAAATGCACTGTTCACAGCCCTAGATTTTGCAATTAACGAAGCCCTGAAGCACGGACAGAGGTTTTGCTGTATTGTTACATTTGATCAACCTCTATACTGGAAATCTATGGACATAGTTCTGCAGTCCAATTCTGAAAGCCCCCTGCGAAAAATATTTCTTCGCCCAGGCGGTTTTCATTTACTCATGTCATACTTGGGGTGCATTGGATATTTCATGGGCGGAAGCGGCCTTGAGTCACTATGGGAATTAATATATGCCAAAAATACGGTGCCCCACATGGTGTCAGGGCATGCATATGCAAGAGCAATTAGAGCCCACTACTTGAGCCAGCTGGTTTTATTTTTAGGTCACATACTTTTGAAACGGCGGCAGTTCCTGACGCAGTCTGTACGGGCGCGGCGGAGCGCCAGCCGGGTAGCGCCGGCCGGGCCGCCCGGTCGGACAGCGACAGGGGTAACTTCCGGCAGCCGTAGCACTGGCCCTACTTGAGCTACAGAGCTCGTACACATGTCAAAATGTCCGGAAAAGAACTCTCTTTAACGTTTATAAATAGTAATTTTTCACTTTAGTCGCTAGTTTTCATGAAAATAAGACTTTTTTAAATTTTGAACAGGTAAAAAACACAAAAGTTCGAGGTTTTTGGGTTTTAGTGTTCAATTTTGAACGCCGAATATGGCAACCCTATATATATTCGGAATCTGCATTTCATTCCGCGTCCGATGACGCAAACCGCATCTCTCTACGCCAATTTTGAAGCCCACAATAAATTTTTGAAAAAAGGCCAAAATTTTGAACTTTGAACGCCGGTTGTTTAAAAACCCGTCGTTGAAAAAACTCGAAATATGGCTCATTTTGTAGGTCTTGTCGAGCTCTACAAGTCCACCAAATTTCATGTTGTCGCGAATTATTTCCATCAAAAATCACCATATGACTGTACTAACAATGTTTCCCTACTGCCGCCGGCAGACTTCTCGCCGAAAAGTTTTAAAGACTTTGACCCAAGGGCAGTGTATTATTTAAAAACAGACGCAGGAAGTGTGGATGGAGCTGTCCATGGCTATTATGTCCAGATCGGCTTTATGGCAGGTGAGTTGTCTTGGGGTTAGTTCGTACAGTGTGCTGTTCGTCGGCCATCTTAAGAGCAAAACATTCATCTTCATAATTTTTTGTGATCTTGCAGCTACACTACAAGAACTTCATCAATGCCTATCTAAACATATATCTTGGGTGCCTTTTCCTGAAGTTGATAGTGATCCAGAAACAACGGATACTGAAAGTGGGACACAACAACTAAAAGATCCAAGGGCTGGTGCTGTAAGTACTAGTAAGCAGACAGATTAAGTGTTGCTCGGAGTTACCTTAAGTGTTACCTACTGACTAGTGCAATTACAATCTGTTTTTTCTTTTGAATTTCAGAAATTAAATGGCGACCTCAGGGATAAGCAAAGTTTGCATGCATTGGAGTCATTTTTACGGACGAATCCCAGTCCTGAGCCTCAAGCCTCATCGAGCACCGCTGCACTTCAGACTGACGGCACATTTGACAAAGAAGCAGAAATTCTTCGCCTTCGAAAAGAAATAGATGAGCACAGGCTTAGAGCTTCATCGTATAGCGGAATAGGGACTCTTTTGTCAGATTTGAAATCTGAAATGGAGGGGCTGAGAACTGAACTGACTACGACAAGGTCGACAGTTAGTAAATGGGAAACTGGTGTTCCTGATCTTGTGAGGAAAGAAGTGGAAAATTTTTTCACAGAACAGAGAAGTAAGTTGCTCCACCGCAGTCATTTGCGTGTGGTGGAATGGTTGACAGAGATTCAAGTCTTTTTTAACCAAACTAAGTTCTAGATTGACTCATTGTGTCCTGGTGCCTGAAGAGGACATGTATGATTGATTTCCCAGTGCATATTACTAGTCATGCTGTAGGAACTTTATCTAGTCTTATTAGTTGTTATTTTTACAATTTGTGGTTATATATTTTATTATTTTTTTCTTTTTAACAATATGCTTTGGAATTGCTGTCTGAAAAACTTTGGTTGATGAAACCAATGCAATAGGTGCTACCATAATTGGCTCATTGTACTTGTGATGTTATTTGTTATCATGTTATTTGCCGTTTAATTATAATGTACTACTTATTTTTGTTTTTCTTTCGTCTCAGAACTCTACAAGAAACATGGCAAACGGCTTGGCTATGAACAGGAAGATATTAATAATATTGTACCACAGGTCCCTGCTTACTTAGCAGATTTGGCTGCTAGTATGGATAGAACAGTTAAAAAGTAAGGGCAAGTTCAATTTTTATCAGTTTATCTGGTCAGAAGACATGACCCGCCTGCAAGACATTGTACTTTCTTTCTAATTTGAATACTTTCAGATCTAGTTCGGACTGTGGAGATGAAGAGAATGACGAGAAGAGGAAGAAGGACAACGACCCAGAGGAGCAGAAGGGCCAGGACAACCAGGAGGAGAAGACGGACAATGACACGAAGGAGAAGGAGGGCCAGGACGACCAGGAGGGGAGGAAGGACAAGGACCGTAGGCTCTCACAGCACCAAAACGTGTGCTGCGCGCAATGCGAAGCGTGTGGGTTTGTGGATGCAGGTGTACCTCAACTCACCTAATTGAGGGTGCAGTGTAAAGAAAAAACTGAAAACACAAAAAAATCATAAAACGACAAAACTCCCTAAAAAATTAAGCCAATGATATCCGTCTGATTAGGCGCTACGGGAGACAGCAAGCAGGCCCGATGGGTCACCTGGGGACAGAGCGCAGAGGCCTCCCAGGCGATGCAGGCCCGATGGGTCACCTGGGGACAGAGCGCAGAGGCCTCCCAGGCGATGCAGGCCCGATGGGTCACCTGGAGACAGAGCGTCTGCCTCCCAGGCGCCCGGCGGCACGGCACGGAGTGCGCCGGGCCGGCCTACCTCACAGGCGCCCGGCCTCCTCCCGCCCCTCACAGTACAAATCGCCCCGAACGCCCTCGGGGGTTCGAAGGCTAGGTTAGACCCACCCCCTAGCTTAGGTTAGGTTGGGTTAGAGCCCTCATCTTCACCTCCAAAAAAATCCACAAAAAATGACAAAAATGACCCATTTTTGACCCTTCCCAAGGTTAGGTCAGGACAGGTCACTTGGGGGAATCAAGATGGCGGGGGGTCACCTGGGGGCATCTTTACTACTACCAACCGACCACCCCAACAACACCACAACAGCAAAAATAGAACACACGCTACACCGACCGCACCACTTCCGCTTCCGAACCAAACGCCACACCGCACCAAGCCCAACCAGCCGAGAACGAATTGCCATCAGGAAATTATCCGAATCCAGCAAAATTACCACAATCAATCCGCCATTCAAATCCAAACAACGATTGCAAAGGTACGTGTTACTATCTATATATTGAATTATGTCACAGTTTATTATCACAAACGCCACTACCAAACCATTGGCAAAACCCAATCGCACTATAACCTTCACAAAACACCACATTTCACAAACATACAACCAGATCACAATATTGACCAATTCCCCACATTTAGAGCATTTCAACGACTCAGTCCATTCCAACACACGTTGCGACAAATTGAAAATCAACACAATTATAAACCCATGCATACCCGACTTTATCCCAACCCACATCACACAACTAATTTCATCATCTCCTACACAACAACCAATATCCAGGCTTAAGTAATTACATTGTTCATGTTTCTTTTTCAGATGTCACAGTCTGACAATTTTGACCCATTCAAGGAAGATGAAGAGGTTGATATATCTTTCGCCAGGCCTCGAGGACTAGACACTCTAGACCAAGGCGTAGCATACGCCATCATCAAACTATTTCCTCAACAAAGCAAATTCGCAGAGAATGGGGTTAAACCAATGAATACGGTCGTGGAATATTTTGAGAATGGCCTCAAATTTCAGACTTTACTGCCCAAAAAACATAATGATAAATCAGAACAATGGTTCAAAGCAATGAATGCATTGGCCGACCGACAGATGGGCCCCAAACTGGTCGTCTATGGAAAGCCATCAATGGGCTTTGAATATCAACTTCTTCGACACACACAAGGTAATCTGTTTTCAATTAAAATACATATCAATAATTTGCTGCAACATGTACTAATTATTCTTTTCAACCCCAGCCGTCGACCTAACACGACTGCAAACAGTAAAAAACATAATGGAGCGAAACCGAACTACTCCTACCAAGCGGACCAATGGTGATACTCCACCTACAACCCCAACCAAACAAATGCGTAATGACGAGACTGCTTAAATTAATAATTGCAAATAAGATTATTGTTGCATTCAAACATGCTCTGGATGTTCATTTCAATGCTCAGTTTCAATGATCAAAATTGTTCATTGTGATGGACTCCATGAGTATTTAAGAAATGTGATAACAAATAGTCTTATTGTATCCTTTGTTTTAGTTAAATTTATGATAAGATTTTTAAACACATTAGTTATTTTAATGTGTGTAATATAAGCATTACATTTTTTCTTTCTATGGACATGCAATGAGCATACAACTTTTAATAATATTAGCATGTCTCAATCATTTTTATAATCAAGCTAGACTTAAACTTGCATGTAATATTCAGCATGTGACTTTCAAATAGAACAGAATTATCATTCAACTATGCATTGGATATACATGACATTGCATAGTTGGAATTATAATACAAGTCTTCTATTTGAAAATGCACATGTAGACAAATATAAAGGAATTTTCTAATAGGAGTCATGTATTATATAAATAATCCAACTCTGTTAATTCGAACGATGCAATGTGATGTATTTCCAATGTACCTGCTGAATGTGATATTGTTCCTTACGATAGTTTCAACGAATAATAAGAATAGTGATTTGAACTTTTCAGTATTAACATTAAGCAAGATCTCAGGTTGACGTGCCATTTTTACCATTGATGATCTCAGGACTTTTTTTAATTTTATTTCACATTTTAGCATTTAAGTCTTATTATATCATTTGTTTTAGTTCAATTAATGATAAGGTTTTCAAACACATTTGTTGTTTCAATGTGTGTATTATGACCATCACATTTTTTTTATTTCTATATAGATGCCATGAGCATCTGATTTATATTAATTTTAGCATGTCTCAATCTTTTTTATAATTAATCAAGCCTTTAAGTTACATTGTACAATTCAGCATGTGACTTTCAAATAGAACACAATTATCATTCAACTATGCATTGGAAATAAATCACATTGCACAGTTGCAATTATAATACATGTCTTCTATTTGAAAATGCGCTTGTAGACAAATCTAAAAAGAATTTTCAAATAAGAGACATGTATTACATAAATAACCCAACTGTCTTATTTCTAACTATGCAATGTGATGTATTTCCAATGTACCAATGTAGGAATTATAATTAATTCGTAAAATTAATCATATAATTAATCCTACAACATAAATCACAATGCTTGCTTGTATACATTCTCCCGCCATGTACATTTCTCATACCTTGTAAATAAGGTCATTAGCTAATTATCATAGTCACTGCCTGTGTATAATTGTTCGTGCACCACTGCACTCCCACAATGCACCCGGATGTTGGACTCCAGCCATCTTGATAAAAACTCTGGACTCTGCACTTCCTCTCCAGTACCTACTGTGTGTAGACGTGTTTTCTTCCGCCCTGATCCTTATCACTTTGCATCCACCCCGCAACCAGTGAAACCTATAAAATAATTACAACAAAACTGTGATAAACTTTCTTTTAATATCTTTAAAGTCTGTGCGAACCGATCACGCGTGTGAAGTGCAAGTGTGAGGTTGGAAGTGTGCATAGCGGCTTGCTCCAATGCCACCTAAAACCAACCGCCAGCAGAGCTAGCAGAGTGCCGACGAAGGATCTACGTCCACAATGCCGGCCCGTCAGCCCCTATCATTGCCTACCATAGAGAAGTTGAAGGGGGCTGAGAACTGGACGACGTGGAAGATGTACATGGAGCTTCTGCACTGCTAATCCAAGTGTGAGACAGTCTCACACTTACAAGTGCATACCAACATGTCTCACGCTTACAAGTGTGAGCCACATTTGTCTCACGCTTGCAAGTGTGAGACACGGTTTGTCTCCCACTTGCTGCATATGGTTCCGTGTGCTTTAATGCCACGGAACGCAAGCTTGCATGTGTGAGACAAACCGTGTCTCACACTTGCAAGCGTGAGGCGAACCGTGTCTCACACTTGCAAGCGTGAGACAAACGTGGCTCACACTTGCAAGCGTGAGACATGTTGGTATGCACTTGTAAGTGTGAGACTGTCTCACACTTGGATTTGCAGTGCATGAACTATGCACTTTGTAACGCACGAATTTGTACGTGACAATATCGGACAATGCACGATCTAGTGCGCGGGTATGCAGAAAATCGTGCGTTGTTGCGCACAATTTTCTGCGCAACGTAGTACATGTTTTATTTCGTGCGTTACGTATGCACTAAAACCTACATACTTATTTAGTGTGTATGAAATGTACACATTTTTACGGTTTTTTTTCTGTTCAAAGAGGGCTTCAACTAGCCGTGTGGGAAGCCGCGGCCGACAGGAGACCAGCCGAGGCTCGGAGCCGGCGGGAACTAGTCGCAGCCGGAGCCGGGAGGACAGCAGCAGCGGCGGAGCGCAGACCTAGCGCAAGTCGGACGCCGAAGACAGCACCGGAGCGAAGAAGAAGAAGCGGACGACCTCGGGGTCATCCACTCGGGCAGACACATTTCAAGTGTCCTCCCTGCTGCCGGCTCATCAGAGGGTAAGAATTCTCATTTAAATGGAATAAGCATTTTAAAATTTATTTTTCTGGACCTACATTTTAATACTTTTTTTCCGTTTTCTGTGCAGACAGTATAAGGCCGACACCCGAGTTCCGATGCCCCTACTGCTTAAAATTAACGTCGCAGCGGGACGTAATGACGAGCCACCTTGCAGACGAACACCTCGAATACATTGAGGCTAACGAACGGTCCAAGATGACGACGGCTTTGAGAAGGCTGGAGAATCTGCGGAAGCCCGGCGTGCGGGTAATGAGCCACGACCGGGTGCACAGACATCTCGAAGACCTCAAAGGACTGGTTGATACCATCACATTTGATCTGATTGTGGTATGCGTCACTCGCATATTGGCCGAAGCCATGGTGGTCATAGAAACGGAGGAAATCTTCGTAGCGAGACGATACAAGGACCTCAAGCAGGTGTATGAGGAATTTCTTGCGTGAGTATACGCTATTTTGCCATGTTTATTTGTCTGTAGACGAGACAGAATGAAAATGACTAATTTATGTATTTTCCATTTTTTCGTTTTATCTTAGTGAGTCGCACCCTTACAGTGCAGAGCCCGAAGAAGAATTCCAACTGGACCAGGGAGAGGCCGCCGAGAGGTACGCTGAAGCGGGTGTCGAGACGTCGGACGAGGAGGAGGAAGATACTGATGAAGAGGACGAGGGAAAATCTTCGAAATCTGACTCCGACTCCGGCTCTGGCTCCGGCGAGGACGGCTCTGAAGGGGAACAAGAAGGAAATGAAGATGAAGATGAATCTTGAGTGATTCTAATGTGTCTTCCCTGTTCAAGTCCTGTAATTATCATGATGATGATTATTATTAGTTCGAAGAAGATGAAGATGATTCTTGAATGTTATAGTGTTTCTAATCTGAGTTGCATCTGGTCAAGTCCTGTGATTTTCATTAATACACTGCCGCTCAAAATTAGCGGCCCATTTTTTAAAGCGCGGCGCCGTTTCTATGTTTTTCGAGCTGGGATGCTGAAATTTAGAAGGCAGGTGCCCCTATTGTTCTTCTTGAGCCCTGCAAAGTGTGCGATCCGTGCGCCCATCGTTGCGACCTGTGCCACCCCTTCACTGCATAGGGGTGTAAAAACCGAGATAAACATGTCAAAATTTTTGTCTTTTAATGATCGGAAACGGCAAATTTGCGGTGTACCGACTCAAATGAGTCTCCCCTTTACAACTGTGCAAGCGGAATCGCAATCGGACAATTCCACCCCTTTCCACAGTCACCCCCACCCCCTCGAGGGGTTGGTTTTCAAAAATGTTTGAAACCGACTGCAAACGATCCAGAAGCCTCTCCTGTACACGGTACAATTTTTCTTTTTCGATTCCGACCACCCCCGGCCGTACCACCCCCACGGAGGACCCACCCCATTTTGAATTTGTGCCGTTTCAGCCACAAGGGGGTCAAATTTGTGTCCCAAAATTCATGAGGACACACCTTGGGTGCGCACAAACCCATTCGGATCGAAAAATCCAGATCCGGAAATTTTCATTCACCGCTGTAGGGGTGACCACCCCCTCTCACCCCCTGCTCCCCCGAGAGGGGCAGGAAGGTCGTTCAAGGGTGGCCCCGGCCAAGAAGACACGGCTCAACCATTCCTGAAATTTTCGAGTCGATCCGGTGCACCGTTTACCCTCCAGGGCGAAAAAACCGTCGAAACCAGCAAAAACATCCCTCAAGTTCACCCTTCGTGAACGCCGAACTGAGGAGGGGTAGCGGCCAAACTCCAAGTGTCCCATCTCGGCACAACCCCTCTCTGCAACCCCCTTTTCTTTCACTCCGCTGCGGTAACGCCCGCGCCCATGCCAACGAGGCAAACGCGGTGATGCACTCGTGCGTCTTCCGCCACCACAGCCATGCGCCGGCGAGGCAGGCAACTCGTCTCACGGGCTGCGCAGGTGCGCCAACGTACTGAAGGCGTGCGCGCGCGCCAGGTCACCGCTCTTCAACAGGGCCAGTCCAGCAATACAGGAAAAATGCACATGGACGCGCACGAGTCATCCCCACCGTGCTGCTGGACTGGCCCTGTTGAAGAGCGGTGACCTGGCGCGCGCGCACGCCTTCAGTACGTTGGCGCACCTGCGCAGCCCGTGCGACGAGTTGCCTGCCTCGCCGGCGCATGGCTGTGGTGGCGGAAGACGCACGAGTGCATCACCGCGTTTGCCTCGTTGGCATGGGCGCGGGCGTTACCGCAGCGGAGTGAAAGAAAACGGGGTTGCAGAGAGGGGTTGTGCCGAGATGGGACACTTGGAGTTTGGCCGCTACCCCTCCTCAGTTCGGCGTTCACGAAGGGTGAACTTGAGGGATGTTTTTGCTGGTTTCGACGGTTTTTTCGCCCTGGAGGGTAAACGGTGCACCGGATCGACTCGAAAATTTCAGGAATGGTTGAGCCGTGTCTTCTTGGCCGGGGCCACCCTTGAACGACCTTCCTGCCCCTCTCGGGGGAGCAGGGGGTGAGAGGGGGTGGTCACCCCTACAGCGGTGAATGAAAATTTCCGGATCTGGATTTTTCGATCCGAATGGGTTTGTGCGCACCCAAGGTGTGTCCTCATGAATTTTGGGACACAAATTTGACCCCCTTGTGGCTGAAACGGCACAAATTCAAAATGGGGTGGGTCCTCCGTGGGGGTGGTACGGCCGGGGGTGGTCGGAATCGAAAAAGAAAAATTGTACCGTGTACAGGAGAGGCTTCTGGATCGTTTGCAGTCGGTTTCAAACATTTTTGAAAACCAACCCCTCGAGGGGGTGGGGGTGACTGTGGAAAGGGGTGGAATTGTCCGATTGCGATTCCGCTTGCACAGTTGTAAAGGGGAGACTCATTTGAGTCGGTACACCGCAAATTTGCCGTTTCCGATCATTAAAAGACAAAAATTTTGACATGTTTATCTCGGTTTTTACACCCCTATGCAGTGAAGGGGTGGCACAGGTCGCAACGATGGGCGCACGGATCGCACACTTTGCAGGGCTCAAGAAGAACAATAGGGGCACCTGCCTTCTAAATTTCAGCATCCCAGCTCGAAAAACATAGAAACGGCGCCGCGCTTTAAAAAATGGGCCGCTAATTTTGAGCGGCAGTGTATTTCTATTATCAGTTTTTTTGTTGTTTTTTTTTTCAACTCTTTAAGCGGCTTTCAGCATTTGATAACTCAATAATTAAACCAAAGAGTCTGAAACAGTCTTTTTTTTTTTGAAATCCGATCCTGAAGAAAGCAAACACAAATTTATGAACATTACAGATTTTTTTTGATTTTTTTCAATTTTTAAGTGAATTTTGAACTTCTTTCTTTTTGTTCTACCAAGAGGAGGAGGAGGGAAGAAAAACAATAAGAGATTCTCAAATCATTCAAAATTTATTCCAACACATTTCTTTCCCTGCACCAAGAAAATAAAATTTACATTAAATGCTGTTCATACCATGTTGTAAAGAAACATATTTTTTTTTTCTCGCACTTGTGATAAACACAGATCAAAAACAGATCATTTTTAGTGCGTCAAACACATCTGGCTTTTGACAGTTTTTCCTCAAGGAGGCTGGCGACGAGGGCTCGCTCGGCGTCCCAGGGTGGTTGCAGGTCATCAGTGGCTTTTTTCACAAAATCGTGCACACAGGCACAAAGGTCACAAAGGCAGTTATAAGGAGCCCCCTCAGACAGCCCCTCTACAAGTCGGTCCCTGTGCGTGTCACGAGTAGTAAAGGTGCGGCATTCTGACAGCCGCCATCTTGGTGACACATTCTGACAGACGCCATCTTGGGCGGGCGTAACATAAGTCATGATCTTGAGCGGGGGCAACCTAACCCAGCCTAACTCAAGGGTGACACATTCTTGCACCTCGCCATCTTAAGCGGGGCTAACCCAGCACCTAACTCAAGGGTGACACATTCTTGCACCCACCATCTTGACTGACCCTTACCTAACCCAAGGGTGGGACATTCTTGCACCCAACATCATGACAGACCCTAACCTAACCTGGATCAGCTCCACGGGTGTGACATTGTAACATGACGTCTCCTTTTCGGAGGGTAACCTGACCAGGTCTGTACTTGTCCGCCGCGCCGTAGCGGGGACCGTCCGGGAACGCGCCGCGCTGAGTCCGGGGAATGCCGCGCCGGGAGTGGCGCGTTTGAATTTTCGCGCCGCCGCGGGCCGCCGCCGCTGGCGGGGGAACCGCGCCGTGCACTGCTAATCCAAGTGTGAGACAGTCTCACACTTACAAGTGCATACCAACATGTCTCACGCTTACATGTGTGTGAGCCACATTTGTCTCACGTTTGCAAGTGTGAGACAGGTTTGTCTCACGCTTGCAAGTGTGAGACACGGTTTGTCTCCCACTTGCTGCATATGGTTCCGTGTGCTTTAATGCCACGGAACGCAAGCTTGCATGTGTGAGACAAACCGTGTCTCACACTTGCAAGCGTGAGGCGAACCGTGTCTCACACTTGCAAGCGTGAGACAAACGTGGCTCACACTTGCAAGCGTGAGACATGTTGGTATGCACTTGTAAGTGTGAGACTGTCTCACACTTGGATTTGCAGTGTACTGTTCAACGACGGCCTGGCCGGCCTCATCAAGAAGGCACCCGACGCCCTGGAGATGCAGGATCAGGCGTCCGAGCTCTATGAGTTGGATGCCAGGGCCAGAGCTCGGATAACATTCTCCATCGAGCCGAGGGTCCTCCAGTACGTGACGGGGTCTACTAGGCCTGGGCGATTAATCGATAAATCGAAAATAATCGCGATTATTTTGATAATCGGACGATTTTTTCGGACCTCCGATTAGCGGTTCGGTAATCGTGTGTATGAACAATTAATTAACGATGACCGATTATCGATTAATCGTCGCTTTATCGATTATTAGTTAATCGGTTATCGTGATCCCTCCGTCCGCTCGTTTGAGCGAGCAGAGCCAGGAGCGATCGCGCGATCACTGTCCAGGGCAGGGCTGACGGGGCAAGGAAAGCAAGCTTGCTAGAGCGAGGCTTTGGTCGTGTTTCGCTTTTCCGCCGCCTTGAGCTTTTATTTATAGTTTCTAATTCATCGGCTCATTTCGATTAATCGGCAAGTTCCGATTAATTTAAAGTCGATTAATCGAGATTTCTCGATGAATCGTTTGCGTTTTCGAATACCGCACCGCTAATCGACACCAATAGCGATTATTTTATTCATCGGCCGATTACGATGAATGCCAATAATCGCCCAGGCCTAGGGTCTACTGCAGCGCACGGTCACTGGACGAAACTGTGCAAAGTGTTCGAGGACTCCGGGGTGTACAGGCGGACTGCCATCAAGCGGCAGCTGTTCCCCCTGCGGCAGGGCAGCAAGACCCTGACCGCCTACGTCTTGGAAAGCCAGGACTTTGTCAACCGGCTTGCCGCCATCGGCCACCCCATCGAGGAGGAGACGGCGGCGTTCCTTCTCCTGGAACACGTGAACCCTGAGTACCGGGGTCTTTGCCAGATCTTGGAGCGGACCGCACTCAGGTCAACACCCCAAGGCGGCCAGGAGTTTGATTAGGAGAGGATCGCCGAGGAACTGCTGCGTGAAGGGGTCAAGGAGGAGTCTGGCGAGGCACCCAAGGTGCTCAAGGCGGGCCACCCACAGCGGCGCGGTTCGCGCCATGGCGGCCCTTCCGGTGGCCACTCCACCGGACGACAACATAACGGCCCTTCCGGCGGCCACTCTAGCGGACGACAACGTGGCGGCCCTTCCGGCGGCCACTCCAGCGGACGGCAACATGGCGGCGCCAGGACCCAGGGCCAGCAGACGACAACATGGCAGCCCCGGGACCACAGAGACGACCGGGACGACCGAGACCAGCGCGACGGTGACAACTACTACGCCTACCCTCTCTGCAAGTGGTGCAAAAACTTGCTCCGAAATTACCCCGAGTCGCGTTGCTACTTCCATCCTGCCAACAAGGGTCGCAATAACAATGGTTAACTGGAGATAAAAGTCGTAATAAACATAGCTAAAAATTTGTTGCATATTAAAAATCTTCTAATCAGAAAATTAATTTGACATATTGTGTGGAAACTTTTGGTATTTGTGAGGAGAATTCCGGAGAAACAATTACATTTGTTTCTCTGATACTACTGGGTGAGTTAGGGGTCCTAACTGTGGGTTTATGTTCAGTTTACTGTGCTGTACAAATATTTAAGAGAGTAAGACTTTCACTGTACAATAATGTTCTAGCTGCACTAAAATTGCAACCAGCTGTCCTCCAGGGAGTCAACATTTTTCCAAACCATACTCCTTTCACCGTCTATTTATGTGTTTATCTGCCGTTCATGCGTTCAGGTGTTTATTCCCTAACTTGATCTATTTCCTCCGAGTAAGCCATTAGTTATTGCTCAGTGAGATTTGAGACAAATACAGTTTGATAGTTTCATGGACCCAGTTGATGTCATTACATGTGTTTCACATTGTGGGTCTTGAGTTAAATGGGTTCAAGGCACGTTTTAGGCGGTTAAACTTGCACACACTAAATTATTTCTTTAAATGCTTTCACCATATTATAATGTTTATAATGTTTCAGTTAACTCACCTGTTTTTATGGAGAGCGTTCACTAGTCATGATGCATGTTTCAGGTTTGATCTTCGCACCCAATATGATGTAAGACCTTTGTGCAGGACTGTTCCGCCGATAGCGAGCTGACATTAAGTTTAATATCCTGCTTGACGCCAATCATCGCTGGTAAGTTTACAGCTCCTTCTATGCAGAGCAACCAGCAGCACCTGAAAACTCAAGCCCAAATCTGTAACGGAAAGGCATTTCCATAATATTGGTGTCTCAGATATTTGTGCTGGACTATATAATCAATATAAATGAGTGAATATTGTGCAAATGGAGTGCGCTGAGCTAACATTTCAATGTGAATATGTGAAAAAAAAAGTTTAACAAATTGGGTCGTTTCACTCAGCCTCCTCACGAATACCAAAACAGTTTTGTTTTTATCCTAACATCTTTGCTTTTTATTATCATCAAGTATTTCATCCTTGTTCTTCACTTCAGTTTACCATCAGTCCATCAGTCACACACAGTAATTATGCACTTATAGTAACCTCATCCTTCGCCTTTCACATTGAAATGGCTGCAAACAAGTTCAGTGCTGCAGCACCTGCTATTCCCAACCCCCCGTTGCCTGTGGTCACGCGCCCGCCACACTCAGGGACGAAGATTTTGACAACCTGATGGCGTCCTACAGAGAATTGCAAGCCGTTGTTGGCTGGGGCCCTGCAGTTTGTGGAAAGTGCACCCACGGCAATGACATGGACAGTGTGTCGCAGAGACTGCTGTTGGTAAGCATGCCTATCCTTTGTGCCACTGCAAAAATGTAAACCACTTACTGGGTTGAGCTTGGGACTGGTTGCTACGAGAAAGGCTTTATCAACTTCTATTACATACTTAAGGTTACTGTAAAGTAAAAGTTTTACTTTCTAGAATATTTGTGGCAGCAGTTTTGTTTTTTTTTGTCTTAAGTTGCTTACTAGAAGATGAACTTAAACCCAAAGCTATGACCCCTTACTCCCAGTAGTTTCAGAGTTGTTGAGGTTTACATGACAACATCAACAACTGAGAAACTGATAGGAGTTGAGAGGCCTCACGTTGGGTTTAAGTTCATCTTATAGTCAGCAACTCTAGACCAAAATACAAAACTGCTACGTCTATTATTTCAGAAAATCATTATTCACTTTTTTTTACTTAACAGTAACCTTAATGCCACAACGACTTACAAGGACGTTCCTATCTGGCTTTGCACGGTGTGAATGAATGCTTGCGCAACAAGAACGTAGGCCTTCTTGCGTACTGCGCAAATTGGCTGGGTGACAAGCCCTCCACCAAGGTCCAGAGCATGGGTAGTTGGTCGGTGGAATGTGTAGCAGCGTATCCCGAGAGGAGACCCTGGGACAGTAGGGTGGTCCCTGTGTATAGGAGGGGATAAATTTTTTTCGATTTTGTTTTTGGGCACCCGATTTTTCGTTTCCATTTGATGTCAGGAGTCTACATTTCAAATTTCATCGAAATCGGACAATATTTAGTACTAGTCCTGGGCCGTTAAAAATTGAACGAAATTGAACATTTTCGGTATACTTGGTCTCTAGTCACCAATAATTATTTCTACGCACTCCAACCTGTTCCTTGACTAAAGGATAGCCAGAAAATATCCTTTTGTGCTGTCTGAAGTGTGTTTAACGCCCCCGTTCAAGGTGTTCCAAAGTTGAACAAAAACTCAAAGTTGTCATATCGCGACGCGGTTTTCACTGTTCGACGCAGAATCGCACGTGAAACAATTTGTGTTCTTACTATTTGTTCCGTAAAACGTCACGTTTATCGACAAAGTGAAGATTGAAGCACAACTACCAATTTTGAAGGCTGCGACGGGATTATTTAGGCGCCGCGGTAAATCTCTCCGTTTCACGTTGGCGTTGGCACCACTGCGACCGCACCAGCCAGTGTGTATTGTTGCAAACAGAACGTTAGAAGGGCGGCAAAGGCGGATTCACTGGAAATGGCAGTCAAAACCAGAAGCGCAGATCCAGTTTTCCTGGTGCCAGAGCGAGAAGCTCCTTTGGCTGGATTGAAATTGCCATCCAAAGGCCAAGTTTTGGGTCGGCTTTTGTTCTTGAGAAGGGGGACTCATGTCACAAGAACGCTCAGAGAGGATTCCAGGTACATACACTGCCCTAAAATAAGCCCCCTGCTTAGTTAGCCAGAGAATGAACTTGATTCCCGTACGTTTTATTCCCTCTCAGTTCTGTCGTTCGTGAAGTCGTTGATTTCTATGAACGTGCCCGCATCCCTACACAAGAACTAAAGCGTTGTGCTGCAAAACTTGAGGCGCTATACCATGAGTGGCAGAACCTGAAACGCCTCCATTCTCGTGAGAGTACGAACCAGCGCAGCAAGGAGAGTAAATTTATAGAAACAATGGACGATTTATTCGACGTGGCGCACGGCAGAGCGCTGGACACTATTAAAAATGAGGAGGACAAGCAGTTTTTGATACTGCAGAGGCAAAAGGGAAGGCCTGGCTCGATGGCCGGCGTTGACCGATCCTTAGCGATCCGCGAGGCAAGGTCGGCTGCCCGAGTGCGTGCGGAGGAGGAACGCCGCCAACGCCACGAGAGAGAGATGCACGAGCGGAGAGGAACACTAAATATGTCCCTGCTGTCTTCCACGTCGAGCAGCGAGTGAGTTTGCTTGCGGCGCCAGCCATGATTTGGAGATACATCTTTGCTTTTTAGCTAAAACGCGGGGCTTTACTCTCTAGCGCTCAGCACACTCCTCCGGAACGTGTCCAATCCCTCCAGGAAGGTGATGGCGAAGTGGCAGGTGCTTCGCAGGTCACAGAAGTGCCCCTTGCTGCAGCCGCCTCGGCACCACCCCGCCGAGGAACGCAGGCGGTCATGACACCGATGCTGGCAGCGGCACTGGACAGGGCAGGTGTCAGCGACCGCTTTGCCGTTCTCCTGATTGCCAGTGTGGCACTGAGCCTCGGCATTGAACTAGGTACGACGAGCTGCTTTTAACAGCTTGATCTTTTTTGTTACGTTCGTTAAAGTTAATCGTTAGCTTCTCACCCAACAGAACAACTCGCTCTCAATCGTACTACTGTTCGGCGTGCTCGATTGGCTTATCGGAAGGAGATAGCCGAGAAGCTGAAAACAGATCTTGATGTTTCCGGCTTTGTCGTCGTACATTGGGATGGCAAGCTGCTGCCAGACTTAACTGGTCGGAAAACAGTGGACAGACTTCCAGTGTTAATCTCTTGTGGCCCTGAAACGGAGCTGCTTGGAGTGCCAAAATTATCTGCGGGAACAGGAGTGGCCCAGGCTGACGCTGTGTTTGTGCTACTTGTGACGTGGTTATTAGCCAGCATTGTTGTTGCCATGTGCTTTGATACGACATCGTCCAATACCGGTGCCTACAACGGAGCGTGCGTGTTGCTGGAGCGGAAGCTGGGCCGTGAGTTGTTGCACCTCGCTTGCAGACATCACGTCGCTGAGCTTCTCCCTGGTGCTGTGTTCGAACAACTGTTCGGTGCGTCTTCGTCAGCCGAAGTACCGCTTTTCAAACGGTTTGGAGATGCTTGGGAAAATTTTGTCAGTCATGATTTTGTTGAGGAAATGTTTGACAATTCTCTTTTAGAAGACCTGGCAGACTGCAAAGACAGAGTCTTAACCTTCGTCAGAGGCCAGCTTGAAATGTTCCACCCTCGTGGCGATTTTCGCGAGTTCTTGGAGCTTGTTTTGTGTGTTTTGGGCGCATTTCCTGATATCAACTTCCTAGTGCCGGGAGCAGTAAGCCACGCACGGTGGATGTCTAAAATAATTTACTGCTTGAAGATCTGGCTCTTCCGTCACATTTTTAACTTAACCACGAGGGAAACCAGTAGGCTGAGAGAAATGGTCCTGTTCATCGTGCGTGTGTACACGGAGTACTGGTTCCTTGTGCCAAGTGCAACGTCAGCAGCTTCAAGTGATCTCTCTCTTATTCAAAAGCTGCTCCACTACAGCTCAGTCTACGGTTCAAGCAGAAAAGACCTCTACTACACAGCAGCTGTTAAGATGTGCCGGCACCTGTGGTATCTTAGCGAAGAGCAGGTGGGCTTCGCATTTTTTGATGAATCGCTGTCTGTCGAGGAAAAAAGACAAATGGTTAAGTCATTGAACAGCAGGGAAGGAGGTTCTTCGCGCGTGGTGCGTATCCAAGTTCCGGATCCCGAAGTCCTAAGCTGCTCAGTTGTGAGTGACTTCGTCACGAAGAACACAAAGAACTTCTTCGAGATTACTGCGTTACCTTCAGATTTTCTAGCAGATGACCCGGCAGAGTGGGCAAATTCTGCGTCTTATCAAGAGAGCCGGCGCGCTGTCCAGCACGTTCAAGTAGTGAACGACACAGCGGAGCGAGGGGTCGCTCTCATCGAGAAGTTCAACGGCAAGCACACCAAGGACGAGGAGCAGCTGCAGTTCTTGCTTCTTGTAGTGCAGGACCACAGGCGGAGGATTGCTGATTTCAAAAAAACCACCCTTCTTAAAAAATTGTGAAATTTGTGAAAATAAACCATAATTTTGCTAAAATGTACTATTTGTCGATAAACGTGATGTTTTACGGAACAAATAGTAAGAACACAAATTGTTTCACGTGCGATTCTGCGTCGAACAGTGAAAACTGCGTCGCGATATGACAACTTTGAGTTTTTGTTCAACTTTGGAACACCTTGAACGGGGGCGTTAAACACACTTCAGACAGCACAAAAGGATATTTTCTGGCTATCCTTTAGTCAAGGAACAGGTTGGAGTGCGTAGAAATAATTATTGGTGACTAGAGACCAAGTATACCGAAAATGTTCAATTTCGTTCAATTTTTAACGGCCCAGGACTAGTACTAAATATTGTCCGATTTCGATGAAATTTGAAATGTAGACTCCTGACATCAAATGGAAACAGAAAATCGGGTGCCCACATAAAACCTTTGACTTTCATTTTTAAGGACCACCCTATGGGACAGGTTAGATGATTGTAAGCTGCTGGGAAGGCTGAAGGCCTTGATGGTGGTGAGTACCTGCTCTGAACCTGCAAGGTAAAGCAAAAACACGTACATATTGACATGTCAGGTCTTCTTCCAGGGCGCCCCCCTCGGTGCAGAAGTCGTAAGATTTTACGAGAAGGGCTGGCAGTCCCACGCCTTCGTGGCATTGGAGGAGCAGCCCACAGCCGAAGACATAGCCGCAGTGCCTTGTGGCAGACTGCATCGGACACCTGCACATGAAGGTTGGTCGTGGGTGCACCGGGGCCCTGAGTGAGGCCACATGGGCTTCACAATCCTCTTAGGAAGAGGAACATGCCCCAACTGCCAGGCTGCCCATTGAACTTCGAAATGTGATATTTTAACTGGGAGACTCGTACACTCTGTTTAATTTGGAGATGTATGTCACAACCCAAGGATATTTGAAGAACAACACCTTAGCATTTGCACCAGATTAAATTAAGTAAACCATTATCACAAGTGTGGGAAAAGAGTCCATACAAGATTCAATCTATCCAAATGAAATACCTTTACATTTGCACCAGATCAAACTAAGTAAACCACCATCAGAAGTGTGGGTAGACACTATGTTTGTCCCTGTGTTTAACGGTTCTGATGACCCGATTGAGTTACCTCCTTCTACGAAAATTGGTTCATTTAGCTTCGAGGACAGAAATTTGTGTAGTAGTAACTTTACTCATTTAGATTTTAATTCTTTAGTTCAGAAAATTTCTGCGAGTTGTATTGATTTATCTTCTGATCAACTTACTGAAGAAAACTTACTACAAGTTACTGAACAGTGTGAGCGTGGCCATAGGCATCCTTAACCTTAAGAAAGAGGTCCCTTAAGGGTATACTGAAGCTGTCTCGGCATTGCTGATCGTAATTCTTGTTGTCTATTTATTTAAAACGTATTGCTGTGAGTGATTTCGACGCAAAATTTTACTGACTACGTTTTTTACCTGTTTTTGATCTTTGCAGGGAACCGAGGCACTCCCCTCTACAGAAAAAGAAGTCCCTTTAGAGGTAAAAATATTTTTAAATATTTTATAAAAATTTTACATCAATTTTTTTTACCAGGTTACCTACCTGTCTCTGTTCACAGCCGGGGCCGTCATCATCCACAATTGATGAAAACAAGTCCCCAATCTTTAGGCCTTCAGGTCCAAGAAGGAAAAACACCAAGGTTGAAAAAACACCTTTTAAATTAATTGAGGGCAAGAAGAAGGATACGAAATGCTAGGAAAGCTTTGATATCCCCTAAAGGGTTTTCTTTCTAAACAGAAGGAATTCCCATGGCTTCGATGTCTCTCACAGAATTGGATAAATGATCATTTGTTTCCTTTTTTGCTGACGACAAATCGCTTTTATTACAGAGGATGCACGCCCAGAACTCCCTTCAGTTTCAGAGTGTGATTTGTCCACAGAAGAGAAATTACAGGTTTGGTGCAGTACTTGAGAAATACAGAGATGTTTTCGGGTATGAATTAAAACCAGGTGCCTTTGTTCCAAATCTATTTGCAAACCTTGAGTTGAAAGAGTCTGGAAATTATTTTAAAAAGAATTAGCCGTGGAGTTTAGACCAGCAACAGTTAGCTAACATTAAGGTTGAGAAATTGCTTATAGAAGGAGTAATAGCTGAATCTTTCAATAATAATTGTTTGCCTGTGTTTCTTATTTTAAAACGTGGTTCTACTGTAGATAATCTCATTGGTCTTCTTCTTCTTGATGCTCGTGCTCTCAACAGAAAACTTCATGAATATAAATTTAAACAGACTACAATAGAAGAGTGTTTGCAATATTGTGCTGATAAGAAGTATTTATCTGTTGGTGATGTAGTAAGTTATTTTCATACAATCCGTTTAACCCCTGAGTCTACAGATTTACTAGGTTTGGAAGTGGGCCCTAACCTGTGCCGTACTTGTCCCAACCGCTACGTACTTCGAGTGATACCGTGCGCTCCGTCCTGCTGTCCTGTCCGGCTGGGTTTTGTGGCAATTCCACCTCCCCCTGCACCGGTGCTGGTTCCTATACTTCCTAAGCTTCCTGATAGTCCACCTTCATCTCCTTGATGTTCTTATTTATTAATTTTTTTTTGTACAATAGTAGGACAGTTTTCTTTGTAGTCTTCTTTCTTCCCATCTTCTTCTTTCTGGTTCTTTTTTCAGTCTAGCTCTTTTTTTCTTAGTAGTCCTGTAGTGTATCTAAATAACTATACCTCGATGTGACTCCTCGCGAGCTCTCTGAACTCTCTCATCACCATCACGCGGGCATTCTTTATTCATGGAAAGTTACTCATGTTCGCCCGCTTTTTCATTTCCAGCATTGGGCTCAACGTATACTTAGCCCTTGGTGCGGTGGAATCATGGGGCTCCTTCAGGGAAACAACGTCCTCATAGACTTCTTCGCCCTAGGGGTGGCAGTGATTGGTGGTAAGTCTGCCTGCACTTTCCAGCACAGGAATAACAATGCGTATTTGGGAGAGCGATTAAAAATTTTGGCCTAACCTAACCACAAGGTGATGTCAGAAGACACAGATAAGATGTAAGCATCAACAGCCGTCATCTTCAAGAGTGGGACGAAATCATCGAAGATGCCAAGAGCAAGGTGTTTAAGAAATGGGAAAAAAGGCAAGGAAAGTGAAGAATGATAGACCTCCCTGTGTCTCAGGGTTGGAACGAACTGTTAGGGGGATAAGAGACCTCTGGAAACATCTGAGTCAAGACCCGTTCTTACATTTCCGTCAACCAAATCAAGATGCAGTTGAAAATTTCTTTTCCATGATCAGGCAACACTGCACTGTCAGAAATTTTGTTGTTATTTAACAACAAATCTATTGCTTATTTTTTTTCTGACAACAGTTGTTTTCAAAAGACAGCAGTCGTTTACGAACAGAGAATGTTGTTGATAAATTACAGTTGGGTCATTCTAAAACAACTTACTTGGTGGAAGACAACTTTTCCGTCGTTTCAGTTTTAAACAAAGATGTTGTAGGGAAACGACCATGTTGTGACAGTTTTGTTGTTTTCAAACAATTGTTACGGACAGTGTGTGATACTAATGATAGTCCGAGTTGTACCTTGTTTGTTGCAGCTTACAAAACAGGTCTTCATCTAAGGAACGGTTTCTTCCTCGAACCATCATCTCCATTCGCACCCGTTCCTCTGCCTGAAAAAGGTGAGTGAGCCCTTTTTCAAGTGCGTTTTTATCACATCACCAAGAGTTAAAAGGGCTGACACCTCGCGACGGAGGTTTTCTGGTCGCAGCACCTACACTCGCAATTTGAGGGGAATACAGAAGGAACTATTGCCCCTTGCACGCAGTTGGCCCACAAACAGCTACCTCTATATTAAAGGGTTGAGACGATGTGACTGGAAAACCTCGGCCTGTTTATGTTGGGTCACACATACCACATTGATTGGGCCTAACCCTAGGTGCTTTGTTTCACTACAGAATGGGAAACCGGTGCGACGAACCCGCGCCACCTGTGCCACATCCACCTGTGGCTATAGTGGTGGAGCCCTACGTGGTAAGAAATGAGGACTTTGCAATGCTGGAGGAGAGCTACAGGCGACTTCCTCACCCAGGCTGGCAAGCAGCAGCCTGCTTTAAGTGCAGCAGGGACAATGCATCTGAGGGAGTCACTCAGCGCCTCCTCCTGGTAAGCCTTTTTTTATTATTTACATACATCGGTACAAAATTAGTTATTGTGCTGTAGGACTGCAGTAACATGATTGCGACAAGTTACTTTCGCTGTGTTTTGTATCTAATGGTGCTTTATCAAATATGATCACATCATATAATCTTAAACCTTCAGCACCAATAATTTTTCTTAGCTATGAATTGCCTTATGACACAGTACTTCAGCACAATATTAGTGTGCTGTATACACAAACATGCGGGTACCAAAGGTTGACACTGACCACATTGCTTTGTTGTCATTCGCAGGCAGTCAACGGCGTGCTGGCTGCGCAGGAGATAAAGTTGCTGGCATTCCACGCACGGTGGCAAGGGGGGCCAGTGTCGACAAGGAAGAAGAGTCTTGGCGACTGGCATATACACTGCGTCCCCACCTTTCCCCGTAGACCAGGGGGTGAGTGGCCCTGCCTGGACGACTGCAAACTATTCACAAAGCTGAAACACAAATTGGAAGTAAGTTGGGATGACTCTGAAATATATCAAAGACTTTTTATCATGTGAAGAGACATTTGTCTTAACCCTCATACTCTGATTTTAGGGCTGCAACTTTGGCTCCAAGGTAACGGGCATCACGGAGTGCGGCTGGGGCCCCGACGCCTGGACCGCAATGACAAGGCAGCCCACAGGTCGGGAGCTGCGGGACCGTCTGGCCCTCCCAGCTCCTGTCCACAACGTGGCCTTCTGCTACGTGCACAGAGGCCCCAACTGGGGACACCATGGTTTTGTCCTAGAGTTGGAGCGGTCTCTGTGCACAAGCTGCCAGGCAGCGCACTGCTAGCGAACTCACAGGGAGATATGGCATGGTGGTAACAGTGGCCACAGCGCGGCTGGTACATGAATTAATTTGAAATGCTTGCCGTATTGTGTAAATTGTCGCTGGCCGCTACGCGTCTGTGTGTCTGTGTGCAGCCGGGTACGCCGACTGAACCTTTGCTGGCACCGGGTGAGAGCGCTCACGGCAGATCACTTTCACTTCGACTGTCCGCGCACGCACGCACTCCCTCGCTCACCACGCTTCGTGACCACCAACCATATGACGACCAGGAACGACCTCGGGGCACCAGCCACCTGCCAACGACCGGTTCCTGCTGCGAGAACACATCCTCTGCCGAAGGCCGCCCTACAACGGTTTACCGCCACCCTGAACCTGTACTTCCGGCAGACGCCCTCGGGTGCCTGGGTTCATGGCGGTGTGGGGCGACCGAGATGGACGAGCAACGCCGAGGGACCGGACGTCTTCGCCCTGGAGCTGCAGAAGCCCGTCCGTGTGTTCGTCGACTGGGAAGACTGGACGCCGCTCCAGCGGGCTGAAGGACTCCGTCTCTGGTGGTCGAACATGTACATGGAGCAGTTCCAGGCGGAGTTTCCCGTTCATCGGCAGGTGAGGAGTCGTGGCACTGTGATCAGCAAGTTCACGTTCTGCTAGGAATGCGTCAGGATCGGGCTGAATCCTGGGCCACCCGAATCTGGCGTACCCGAACCCGACCTGGATGACGAGTAGCAAGCAGCACGGAACCACCGCGCGGTGAAAAGGGGGGGGGGAATTCCTCCTCTCAGAGCTTTCCCTTTCATTTAATATTGACGGCCTCAATCCCTTCGATATGACCACTAAATGTACCTTGCGGCCATGGACCCTGCGGAATTGTGGCTCATCCCCTAGTGCGCAGTGCGCGATCCGTCGGACTATGAGACAGAGGACGACGTTATTGGCTCTGAAACTTATGTACGTTTGAACTCTGAATGTGGAGCAGAGCGTATTGTCGAAGGAGTGTACCAGGAGGAACCCCAAGGTTATGTCCGAGCGCGGATCATAGACTGGGACAGTACGTACCTTTACCTGTGGTGGGAAAAAAAAATTAAATGTTTGGGATGTCGGACATAACCTTCAATATGTTGCAGGTGTGGCAAAGAATGCGAGGCAAATTGTTTGGGACGTGCTGCCCGACGTGTTGTACGCAGAAACCTATGACCTTCGTACTGAAGAGGAGGAGGAAAGCGGGGTACGACCAATCAATTATCAAATGGAGCTGTTTCAGAAAGTGGATTAACTAATGACAAACTTAAAATATCAGGAATTCAGCCAAAGGCAAGCTATTGTAGACGTACTCAGGGAATACGTAGGCACTCATATAAGAGTGCACCATAACCCCAACATGAACGATGGGGACAGGTGTGCTGTCATTCTACCAACAGGGGAAGGCACACCTCATAAAAATATGCCCTCGGTTGTCCCCTATGACTGCAGACTTTGAAAGTAGACATGCAATGCAGTGCAATGTGCCAGAGTCAGTGAGAAAGTCACTACAATTCTAACTACAAATAATGGCACAGTTTTCCATTTTATGCTTATCCGTTTACCTGAGAGGACGATGAAGTGAAGAAAAAGTTATGGTGATTATCATCAGCAATAGAATGTGTGGCAGGCACTGCGTAGGCCAAGTATTTGTACTGCAGATGTGTGGTTGCCTTCATTTGTTGTAATCCATATATGCAGGATTGAGTATGATGAAACTGCTCCTCAATAAATAATAACCTGACTCTCATGGATTAATTCATTCCTATTGGTCCTCATTGACAGGGCAGCGCGGTGATTGACATCGTAATATAACATCTGGTATTCAGACAGATATGAATGTTCCTTTCGTGTTGCCTGCACTCCTACAGCAATGCTGATATAAAATTTGTCAGCGTGGGGGCTTTCTCAGTTCAGTTCATATCATGACAATTAAGTACCGATACAACTGTTCACTGTACAGTGGATCTTTTCATGACTGCGGGTTGCTTGTTGCATGAGATTACATCCGTTAATTGTAGAAGAGAAACAGTGTATGAGGCATGGCATTTATTTACAGTAAAACATTGCGTACAGACAAACCTTGCCACATAAATGAAGCTTTTTCAGAGGCACAATGTTCCTGATAAAGTTGTAATTTTACGAAAAAAAGTCCTGTTAATTTTGCAACACAGCGTGTTTGTAAAATAACAAAGAATTTTGTAAAAATTTTGAGATTTTTAATTGAATGGCCCTACTTGTTCAGCTTGTCTCATGCAAAAGAAGGATGAAAACACATGTTTTGAAATGTTACAGTTTTTACGAGTTTTGTTGTAAATTTCACATTTTTTCTTGTAAAATAACGATTAAATCTCTGTTTATTATTTATTACGATCACCTTGTGTTGCAAAATTAACTGCACTTTGTTCGTAAATTTACAAGTGTAGTCATCAATGCACGAGTATTGTTGTAAAATTACAAGTATCGTTGTAAATTAACACAAGTTTCGCTGTAAATTTACAATTATTGTTGTAAATTTACGACTATCTTCGTAAATTTACAAAAGTACAGGTGAAGACACCTTTCGTTTTTGCTACATAATGGAAAAACTTGTAAAACTACGATTTCACTTGTAAATTTACAAGAAAATTTTGTCATTCGTGACGATTACAGTCATCATTTCACAACATCTGTTTACAGTGTGCGTGACTCGTCTGCAGTTGTCGTGGGCAACGTCCACGCTGCGCACAGCACCATCGTGGCGGCGTCGAGCCAACCACAACAACAGACCCCTGGCAGTAACTTAGGTATTCCTCAGCCCGAGACGTCCGCTGCTCCGGCCGGTGCCGGTGACCACGCCGGTGGAGGAGCAAGCAGAGCAGGCGACAGAGGCCCCGTGTGCAGCCCATCAACAAGCAAGACACAGACGGCTTCTACTGCATCATCAGGGGGGGGGGGGGGGGAACCATGATGTGCCTCAAGTGCCACAGCACCGAGACAGCCGCGCTGACGGCCAACCGGGTGTAGGACAACTCGTCCCGGTCGACTCGTGCCCGGATCTTTACGGCCCGGGGTTTTCCCGTCCCAACCCAATTGGTCCCCAGCCAAAGTGGCCCCAGAAGGCCCCTGTATCTTCCCAATTGTGCATAAGACTTGCCTCCCATGTACGTCAGTTTCGAGACGAAGATGCACGACTCGTCTTCGCGTAATATAGTGTGGCCCGAGTTGTATCATTATCAATAACAAAAAAGGACAGTTCAAGGTTGGACGTTCAACAAGAAGCGTCCTAAATAGGTCCACCCCACTCTCCCAAACATCAAACTATTTTTTCCAATCATGATTTCAAATTATGTAAAAATGACCACCCCTACCATCCCTCCACATCTACATCGTAAAGAATTTCACATTTTATCACATAAGTTAAGCTCAACAGAAAGAGACAATAATTGATTTTGGGACCAAAATCAGAACGACAAGTCGTTTTTTCCTGGGGTGCCCGAAATAACCCCAAAACATTTCGGGCACTGCTTTGGGCCCTCCACTGTAATAAACGGTGAGGCGTAGATATCTGGAATGCGCGTCAAATTGAAGCTAAACGTGGGTAGATGAAAAATTTTAACCCTCAGGTCCATGGCAACACCACGACCTTCACAATTTTAAAAATACCTCTCAAAAGTGCCCGAAATTACCCCGTTTCACGGTACAATCCTTTCTTTTCCGTATTTTTATAAGTCCTTGTTTTTCAGGGAGATGTCTGGTGCCCGGTAACGCGCATGGAAGGCCGGATGCGAGGATCAAAACTGTACATAGATGATTCAACCCATTATGTGAGCAGGGTCAAGTCTTGTGACCCCTACCTCAAGTTCATGATGGGCCGTTAGAAAAAGTGTAAAGGCATTGCGAAAATGTTGCACGATGAAGTGAATGACGAATACCTGATATGTGAGACACGCGGGCACAGCCAAGAGCCAGAGTAAGCGGCTAAGCTCCTCAAAGAGTTTCGATTGGTACTCTACCACAGAGCCGCGACGGAGTCTGCACCTGTGGCAGAAATCAATCAAAAGGAGTACGCAAGGTGTGACATTATTTACAGTCTAATGAATATTCAATAACGGTGTCCAAGTGATAATTTAATTACAGTACTAACGCCGGTAAAATGCAAAGCCTTAATTATTTCTGAAATTTTATTTTTACAGAATAACTAATAGGGAAGTTATTCGGAGCATGCGATATTGATCGGTGTCATCTTCTGTGCAACTGCGGCGGAAAAAGTTTTTCCCAGACGTTCCGGAGACGTTGCAAGACTTTGGTGACTCCTTGCTGGAGTGTGCAGAGGGCTGGGGAGGTTACGAGGACATCGACTTGGCATCATCAGCAGATGAGAAGGAAAATGAAGAAGAGGTGGCGAACCATTGCCTGATGCTGCTGTTGATGATGTCAGGAACCACCTCATCTGCCCCAAACCAGGCTGCGGTAAAACATACCAGGGCAGGACCGTGAAGAGGCAGAGGGACAACGTTGAGAAGGAGCACGGGGAGGACCAAGACATCCAAGATCTCCACCAATCCCTGAACCAACGCTACCCACCTAGGACTAAATGTCTCAAGAAGGAGTGCCCTTTGTGTGGCAAGCCCATTGCAGGAAGAGCAAGATGCGGATTCATCAAGGCGGCACTAAATGTGTGAAGGGGTAGAAGAACATGGGTGACCCTGCCACCCTATCCTTCAATTCCAGTAATAGTCGTTGGTCTTTCTTTATTCTGTACTTCAGTTGTGAGACCTTAACTGTGATATTTAAAATAAGGTGCCTAGTCACTAACATTATCCACAATATAAGATAATTCACCATTTATTTTCCTATTTTTGTCATATTTGTTCAAAGGCAGACATATATCTATTCTGTTTATTTGTTGTGCAGAATTGAAATTACTTTATCAGCTAGTTTGTTTGAAGTTCTCTACAAATCTAAAAGCGTACATTGTATGCTATACCTGGAGCATGCCTGCAAGCACGCTCTAGCTAGCGCATGCCTGCCAAGCATGCACTAACAAGTGCATACCTGCCATGTACACGCTTACTGGAGTAGAAAACTCCCTATCTCTTATGCACTAGATATATGCTCCAGTAAGTGTGTACATGGCAGGTATGCACTTGTTAGTGCATGCTTGGCAGGCATGCGCTAGCTAGAGCGTGCTTGCAGGCATGCTCCAGGTAGAGCATACAATGTATGCTTTTAGATTTGCAGAGTTGGTCTCTGATGTTTAACGATCATTGACTAGGACAAGAGTGTCCACCAAAATCTAACATAAATCTCTACTTTGAAGTACTGTACTTTTCATTCCAATCTTTAGTAGAATTGGTCATTAAATTTTTTTTGTTGATTTTTTAATTTTTAAGAAGCTCTTCCTAGTCTTCCATTTATCACCGATTAAAGTTTTTGGCTCAAAAGAAAGACAATGACCCACTTTAAACAAAGAATACCGGGCAATGGTTTGGAAAAATACAGATCCAATTTTGCAACGTTGCTGGACTCTGGTAACTCCTTGCTAGAGTGTGCAGAGGGCTGGGGAGCTGTCATGAAATTTTCCCAGGAAATCATCAGAAAAATTTAAAAAAAATATATTAGTGATTGGGAAGGGTGTGGCTATATCCTAGACTACAACCATTAGCAACCTATTTTTTTTAAGTGAGTTGTAGACTTTATTAGTGCAATTTTTCATTCTTATAAACCTAACGCAAAAGTTGAAATTTTGTAAAAAATCAAAAAATTCATGGATCTTTCTGTCTGTAGTCTAGGATATAGCCACACCCTTCCCAATCACTAATATATTTTTTTTAAATTTTTCTGATGATATCCTGGGAAAATTTCATGACGACAAGAGCTTTCCGAATAAGAACGGAGTGTATATTTGATTGAATTTTTTAAAGTCGTTACCAAATTCATAAAAATTATTTCAATTTTTTTTATGAGAGACCAAATATGTTATAATAAAATTCCAGCAACAAATTTTTGTTTTAGTTTTTTAGTATTGTTATGTGCTCCTCCAAACTTAGGGTACTTTAACCTACTGTCACACTGGTCTGCCCCCTCTAACACCGAATTCTTCATAAGTGTATAATGAAGGCAAAATTTCAAATTTGCGATAGAAACAATTTGATGGCGGAAATGAATAAATCTCAACAAGACGAACGAAATATGATCTGCATGTTATGGCCTCAGACTTGGAGTTCAGCAGCAACCGGCGCCAGAAGTTTCTAAAAGAACGATTTTGGACTACTTTTAAAAACTTCCGACGCCGATTGCTGCCTAACTTGAAGTCTGAGGTCATAACATGCATACCATATTCTCCTCGTCTTGTTAAGATGTATTTATTTACGCCATCGAATAGTTTCTATCGCAAACTTGAAATTTTGCCTTCATTTTACACTTATGATGAATTCGGTGTTTGAACAGTTTCCGAGGTACAGAGAATGCATGTTCCCAGGGTACAGTGAATTCCGTTCCTTGAGGTACAGTGTCTGCTCTATCCCTGGGTACGGTAAACACCTTCTTTCGATGTACAGTGAAGAGTGGCATTAAGATTAACAGTAACAACCTTCATTTTTTCTCCCAGTGTGGGGTAATTTTGGAACACAGGTCAAGATAAGATCGCTGTTTCTTGGACAAGATTTGACGTTTTCGAACTCATGCCATACCAAATGCGACATAATATATATCGGAAATAACATTTGGTGTAGCATAAGGTCGAAAATGTAAAATCTTGTCCAAGAAACAACAGTCCTTTTTTAACGCCGTGCCCAAAAATTGCCCCACCTGACCCACCAGCAGCACAGAGAGGCAGCGCACGCACTGCAGCCGGTCGCGAAAAACTCACACAACCACAATTACGACGCGGAGGACTTGATGTTTGCTGATTCCGAGCACGCTTTCGTCGCTCTGTCTCTCTCACACTCACGTATCGTCCCGTAAAGGTGAGAGAGAGACAGCGTTGAACCTTGAGAGCAGTGCTCGGAATGTAGCTGCTGGAGGGCCCCGGGACTGGTGGCGGAGACAACTCCACGCTGCAACTGGCGAGAAACGACTGGCAGGGCGGAGCACTCGGCGGCACAGGCACTGCAGTGACTACTACCACCGCACTGCGCCCGCCGCCGCCCGCGATGCGAGCCGCACAGGCCGGACCGGGCAGGCTGCAGGCTTGCCAGACCTTGCCGAGTGCAGAGTGCTCGTGTCGCGCGCCTTCGGCATCCTCGGCCTCGCCTTCGCCACCCGAGCCCAAGCGTGCCCGAAAGCGCCTGGCGACACCGCACCACCAGGCTTGCCAGACCGGGCGCCTTCGCGCCCGCCGGGCGCTTTCGGGTCCCTCCGGGCGCCTAAAAATTGGCTTCGGGCGCCTGGGCGCCCGACGGGCGCAATGGCTCTGAGCCGGGCGCATTCGGGCGCGCCGAACGCGCCCGAAGCCATCCGAGCTGGCCCGAACGCGCCAGAGCGGTCTCGGCCGTACTTCGGCAACTTCGGGTGCACTTTGGGAACTCTTCGCCACATCGCGACAGCCAACAGTCGGCTCTCTCGCACCTATACGGGACGCCCCACGAGTGCGAGAGAGACAAGCTATATCAAGTTAAGGAAGGAGAGCGTTTTGCGCCAGCGCTGGCGCTGGCGCTGGATAGCGCTGGAGGGTGAGGGGCAGGGAGGCGGTCAAGCTCAAGTCAGACGCAGCCATCCCCCTCCCTGCCCCTCACCTTCCAGCGCCAGCGCCAGCGCTGTCGCAAAACCTTATCCTTTCTTAACTTGATATAGCCACAGAGCGACGAAGGCGGCCCTCGGGATCAGTCGACCAGCCGGGCGCCTTCAGACGAGCTCGGGCGCGCTCGGGCGCCTTCGCCTGCCGGGCGCGTTCGGGCGCCCTCGGTGCCCGATCTTGGCGCCTTCGGGTCGACCGAACCTGGCAAGCCTGCGCACCACTCCGTGACCGCACCGTATCCGAGCAGGGTTACCAGATGGAGCGCCAAATCGGCGCTCGGGGGACCCGAGTCGATGCGTCCTAGGAATAAGCGCCGAAGTCCCCAGCTGCCGAACTATAAGGGCCGATGTTTTTAACCCCATGTTCTTCGCCACTTTGCAATCGTTTCCCTTGCTTCTCCAGACTTAGGAGCGCATTTCTCCTTATACCTTCGGATTGTCCACACTTGAAAGATTGTCATTTTCACTGCCGTATCATCCGTTTCATTCAGGAAAAGCAAAGGGAACGATTGCAAAGAGGCGGAAAAAATAGGGTTAAAAACATCGGACCTTATAGTTCGGCAGCTGGGGACATCGGACCTTATGGTCCGGCAGCTGGGGACTTCGGCGCTTATTCCTAGGACGCATCGGAGTGGCGACTTTGCAAAATCGGTAGCGACCAGTGGCGATTTGGCTCGGCCGGTGGATTAGGGACTTTTCCGCGCTCCTCGGCCGGCCCCAGCGGAAGTTTCCAGAATTGCGACGCGAGCGCCTCGGTGGCGACCTAGTGCAACCTGTGGCCTGTAGTGCCAGAGTGGCGACGCGAGCGCTTCAGTGGCGATCTGTGCACTGAGAATCCAAACGCTATGAATATAGCGTCAATTAGCGCTATGCGTTTGAAGCCGTTTTCATCGCGCCAATTGGCGCTATGCTTTTGCATCGCACGTGTGTTGCAATGCCTTCCTATGCACTAGCATAGGGCATTTTCGGGACGCATCGCACGTAAGGTGCAATGTGACTATGGCATTGCACGTGTGGCGCGATGTCTCAATGCATTGCACCATACGCGATATGTTCATAGCGTTTGGAATCACAGTGTTGCGACTTGCCTTGGGTTCGGTGGCGGTCGGAGCGCGCTCTGGTGGCGCACTGGCTTACTTGGAGTGTGGCAACCCGGTAGCCGAGAGCACCCGGAGGAATTTCCCATGGTTTCGCTATATTTCCATGAATTCGTTGAAACCCAATAGTAAACATGGTTCTTTTTGTTGTCATGCAATGATAGGATCCATTATAAGATTAAAGGAAATCAATTTATTTCCATATAAGGCAATCAAAAAGGCCGGCAGGTGGGTCCGTATTTTTCAAATCGACAAACGACCCAATATCGAAGCTGTCGGATTTCGTCTGAACCCAACCCAATCGACTTGTTGAGTTCCGAAACCATACCCCACAAGAGAAAATATTATTTTTGTTGAAGTAATGGGCTATTTAATTACTGGGGTTTCGACCAAGCTTATCAAACTTACCTGAATGGCTATTGGTCAAAATCAGGTTGTAACCTAGGTAACGTTGTAAAGATGCGAGATGGGTGGATGGCGAGTGGGTCGTCTTTTTTCAGAAAATGTGTCTAATTAGTGTTTCTAATGAAGCTTGTATCCTTGCAAATGCATTCAAAGGCAAGATACTCACATTTGGTTTTTCCCGTTAATTACCCATTTTTCATCTCACCGGTAAATTACGGTTATTTACCGTAATTTACTGTAATTTTGCCTGGTAATTTACCGCCTTCGCATCCCTACGAGCACCACCTCGTCGGCCTGCACCACGGGAGCGGATACATCGCAACGCCCCTCTAACCCCCGTAACCCTTGCGACCGAGGATTATCAGCCTCGCATTCCACAGGGCGCGTTCACTAAAGGAACTGGCCGATCGGAGGGTCAAGCGAGCGATCGAGCGATCGGTGCCAGCTGGGGAAAAAAGTTTGTCTTTGCCGAATCGTGTTTTAAGCACCAAAGAGGGTCATCCCGTATATTTTCGGAAAGGGGAAAGCCCGAGGAGTAAAACTGTCCCATTATCTTTGGTGTTGGAGACTCCATATCGGTGTAAAATGCATTTAAATGCAGTGGATTCTGAAGGAGGCTACGCTGCAACTTTTGAAACCAAAAAATTCATAGGTTTAGATGCCAGGTACATCACAGCACGCTGCGAGCTTATTATTCGCTACAATTAAAACTACTCGTTTGATACTTCAGAGTACACGCAAAGTGTCGAATCGTTTCTAGTTACTAATTCGGCTGCAGAACAAATGACTCTCGCTCGGTATGAGAAAATCGTGGCAGACAATACCGGCTGCTACCTCGTTTTGTTTGGCGATACTTTGGGTCAAACTGAAATTATATATTTGCTGATTATAATCCAGTAAATGAGCAGCAATTAACGGTGCCGAGCAGAATGCTGTCTACGCTCCTGCCGCCGGGATCCTAGCTTACTTACTTAACGACCTTGATGACGGTATAAATTGATACTGTGATCTGTCGCTACGATGAACTTTCACTTTCTTTCAATCACTTTTCCTTTTCCAGACGATGGTGATGAATGTCAATGGGAAAAAATATCTGTAAACGTGGACGAGTATTGTCGCATGAGTGATCAATCATTCCGCTGGCATTTCGGGGTGCGGAAACCAATATTTGAAGTATGGGACTTTGAAGTTACCTATTACAACTTTGGAAGCCACTAAATGCTCCCCCTTTTTGGCCCGTCCCGTATTATTTATGAAAATGAATATCGGAGGACGGGCATATAGAATGATGCGTGCTGTGCATCCGTCCGTCCGTTCGTCCGAGGTCTCCCCGTGGTCCGATCTTCACCAAATTTGGTATGCAGCCTCCTAGGGTGAACCTAAGAACCGCCCGGTGACGGCTTTTTCGATCCGAGCCCCAGGGGCGCTGCTGCAGGTGCATCATGGTTTACATGGTGTACAGGAGGATCTCTGCAACGGAGGCCGCTACAAGGGCATGTAGGGGTATTTTTGGAATCGGGGCGACGAAATAAGGACAACGGTGTTAATTTCGAGCCGATCGAAAAAGTTTGGGCCCAGGTTCGAATCTCGGTGGGGACTCGAATCATTGACGATCAAAATTTTCGACTCGAGTTGTACATTGTTTCATATGTTTTCGAGGGTGCTGACAACGAAAATGAGATCCATTTTGACCCCAGACTCAGGTTCGTATCCCGGTGGGGTAAAATACGACCAAAATTTTCGACTCGAGTTTGACATTGTTTCATATGTTTTCGGGGGTGCCGACAACGAAAATGGCATCCATTTTGACCCCAGACCCACTTACGAGTCCCGGTAGGGTCAAATGCGACCAAAATTTTCCTTAAGACCCCGAACTGGACCCAGGCGGTCGAGTGCCGTTTCCGTCACATACGACCCTAATCTTTATTTCGAGGTAGACATGGTTTCATACGTTAAGGGTGCTGATGACGAAAGTAACATCTATTTAGTTTCCGACAGAGATTCGCATCACTATGGGCTAAAATACGACAGCAATTGCGAATGTTTTACATGTACGGGACGGGCCAAAGTTGCCGATTTGTATCGCCACTTTCCCAGTTATTTTTTTAGGAACTGTTGCAAGACGTTGGGAATTTTTTTAGTGAATCACAATAGACTTATTAGGGAGCGGCGCCTACTTGCGCATGTTATGCTTATGGTCCTGTGGATAATAGCAACGTATAAAAACGAATTGTTCCGAAATGCTGCCGAAAGCTGTCCGAAGCAGTCCGAACACCCCCGGACTGCTCCACAGAGCGCCCGGTACTAGACCGGATTGTCCGCCACGAGTCCGCGCCGGGCTTGGGCCTACCCGATAACAGTCCGATCAGAAGATGCCTCCATCGGACTGCCCCTTGCGAAGCCCGTCGACTTGCTTCAGTCCCGAAAGCGATCTAGTTGGTCTCGGACTTGTCCGGCTGGGTCCGGTCTGCAGCGAGCCCAGAAGGGCGGACTGTCCCAGCCGGTGCATACGCGGAAAGTCCCGCTGGCCAGGCTGGCAAGAGGCTCGTCGAGGAGGGGAGCGTTAATCCGCCGGCAACTCGGAAAGTTTTGGCCGCCTCGCAATGTTGCCAGACGCACCGCCTAGGCGGTATTTGTACCGCCTTTTGGGGCTCCGTACCGCCATACCGCCTTAGAGGTCCCGCGTACCGCCTTTTCCCGCCCCGGGGGATTTTCCATGTTTTTCGTCCTGCGGGCAAACCCGCTTCCCTACGTCCGTTACTAATCCTTCCCGGCCGGCGGCCGGCGTGCCGCACTGGTGGGTCGGACTCGGAGCCGGTATGCACGGGGTATACCCAACAGTGGCCCCCTTGCCCCTTGGGCCCCCTTGGCTGGGCGCGCTCGCACCGCCGCATGCCAATGCGTCGTGCGATCGATCATAACGCAACAGTGTGATGTGAAGAATTAGTCAGTGGAAAAGAATAACGAAGCTTTATTCCGTGTCGTGTGCACCGACGCAGGGCCGATGCGAAGTGTATTGTTGCGGCGCGCTAGTTCTTACCGCGGCCGTGAGGGCGCGCTGCTACACCCGGGGCGGCGCGTGGCTCGCGGTTTCACGTCGCGGCAGGGGCGGGCCGGGGAAGGGGGAGACCCGCGACTCGAGCGCGTGTAGCGGCGCTGCCGCCGCAGCGGCACTGCTTCTCACCTGCGGCGCGCCAGACCCAGACCGCGGCTTCACCTCGCGCCGGCTTCGCCTCGCGCCGGCCAGACGCAGGCCGCGGAGAGGGGAGCCCGCGACCACGTCACACCATCGGGCAGGGGGAGGGGGTACCCGCGACTCTGGGCCACCAGGGGCGGGCCGAGGAAAGGGGGCGACCTGCGACTCTGGCCCACCAGGGGCGGGAGGAGGGCGACCTGCGACCACGTCCCACCAGCGGGGAGGTTCAGACCAGCACTGCTTAAGTTCCCTTGGGGTTAGCCTCGCTCAAGATAGCGACCACCAAAAATATTCTAGGGGGGTGCGGGTGACTTGGGTTGGTTTACAGGGGCCTACCTAAGGTCGCGACTTGGGACCACCACGACCTAGGTCGCGACTTGGGCCAACCTTTACTACTCAGGGTGCTACGAGGCCGCCGCCGCGAGGCGTTGAACACTGTTGTCACCTTTCGCCTCGATCGTCTCTCGGAATGTCCGGCGTGATGGTCATCGGGTCGAGCAGTTGGTGGTGTCCGGAGAGCCCGCCGCGGCTAGGCCTCGGAGGGCACCGCCGACGGCGTGCCTTACCTGGACGCTGACCGAAGCGGCCCGAGCGCCTGTGCGGAAGGCAAGACCGGTCGGCCTACGGGCCAGCCAGTCGGGTTGCCTATCCCGTGACGGCGCTCCCAGCTTTCGTTTTTCGTGGGTCCAGGACACTTGTGCATACAATATCGATTGCACCTTTCGAAGGAGTAACCTGCAATCTTAAAAGAGGGACAAAAATATTCATCTGAACAAAGCTACCCATGCCGCGTAGAGCCCGTTAAATTATTTTTTTTTTTTAAAAAAAACCAGCTTGACCCACACCCGGATATTACGAGATCGTAGCGTGTTTGGGCATGGTATGGGCTACAACTTCCTTTATTTGGTTCGATTTTTCACGATATGGGCATAGGCCGGAAAACCTCCTGAAAATTGGTCTACAAAAACACATTTTCTCAGTTGGTTTGCACTTTTCACCACTTAAACCTCGTCGGATCTCAAATCCAAGTATATTTTCGGAATCCTCACAGTATTCTCTTTCAGAAACTGTTTTGGGAATCGTCGTAGGTCAAAAATTGACGGAGATATAGGCTAAATCGTGCAAAAGTGCGATTTCGCTCAAGCCACCTAAACAAATTTCAGGCAAAATTTTGGGGGCGATTTTCTCAGGAACTACTGGGCCGATTTGCGTGAGATTTTGAACAGAATGTTTTTTGATGAGGTCTACCCATAAAAAAATTTTCATCAAGATCCGGAATGGTGACCTACAAAAGTGGCCGAAATGGCATGGAATGCCCCAGCGGGCTTTGGCCGCGGCCTTCTGGCGGAGGTACGCCGCCGACGGGGGGAGGTTGATGGCGGTGGGATCACCCTCGCTGCGTGCCAGGTTTGCGGCAGCATCCGCGGCCTCGTTCTGGAGGACTCCTTTGTGGGCGGGGACCCACGCGATGGCCACTTGGACTCCCGCGCGCAGTAAGTCGGCGCACTCCCGCCGGGCAACGACCAGCTCTTCGGGGGTGGCAGCGGAGGGTTGGGGGTTGTTGAGAGCTGCAATCGTAGAGAGGCTGTCTGTTAGTACCACGACGGAGCGGTACCCTTGGCGTCTGGCGTGTTGGCGCCTTGGCCAGCGCAAACACCTCCGCGGTGTACACCGTGGTGTCGGCTGGCAGTTTGAACACTTCGGTGCGCAAGGACACCGCGTCGTAGAGGGCCGCGCCCACTTCGGCCGGATCCTCTTCTGTCGGGGGCGCCCTGGAGCCATCAGTTGCTATGATGTTGGCGTCCTTCCACAGCCCGGCCTTGAGTGCGGCGTACACGTCCGACAGGTTGCCGCCCTCGCCAGGCGCGGCGGTGACCGGGGCCATTTCAACGTCAGCATCTGGGCTGCTGCCTGCTGCCTGGCTGAAGAGGGGGTTCCTGTCCGTTGTACCACAGAGGTCCAGCAGCCTCCTAACGGCGTGCTGCGCTGTGTCCATTGTGTTTTTTAGATTGCAGTAAATTCCTTAGTATTTTCTCTCATGTCGGGCGGTTTTGGCGTGCCACGCCGTCCCGAATCAGTGAAAGTTTGGTTATGTTGATGTTGTTCATTGAGTTTGGCCAAAGTGTGTGTGGGCGGGTGGGTTCGTCGTCAACTTCTTCACCATGAATGAGTAAGTCAAGCTGTGTCAACAGCTCAACTGGCAGCATGTGTGCGTTTCTCTAATTGCATTTGCACTTTTAAATGTTTTTTTTAGTGTGTCGCCTTCTTTCTCTGTGCTTTCGTTCACCAACCTAAACTGGCAGTTTGCCTTCTAAGCTTCCATTTTGGGTTCGTGTTTTGCCATTTTCTATGTCATGAAACTTATCCTTTTGTACCCTTAATGGTTTCAGCTTCATTCTGACATCTCTAGCAGTGAAGATAGCACCTCCAAAGACCGTATAGCACCTCCAAAGACCGTGAGGAAGGCGAGTGCACGCCATCACCTGTGCCCTCTCCATCTGATGATGTGAGTACTAATTTTTTTTATTGTCAATGTCCTTAATGTCCTCAAGTCTCTGTCTGTGACAAAATTGTTATTTTGTATGTTCTCAGGTGTTCGTGCCTCAGGAAGAGGACGCTTTCTCCTCCCCACCGCGGTATGACGTCCCTCCTCCATCCACTGACCCCCTGGGTCTGAAAGAAAGTTCCCCTCCTCCCAGGAAGGGTCTGTTACCCACTCCCCCCAGGGAATTTATGTCGATGCCGGACCTAGGCAAGGCGCCTTGGTACTCGCCTCCTAAACCTCAGCCTCGTGGTGTAAGTATCGTATCTTTTCATGTGTTATTATTCTGATAATCTGTCTTCCCCTTTGACCCTGTCTTACTATATTTTGTGTTCTCTTTCAGCCTGTCTTCAGTCGTCTGGGCAAGCGCGTGAGGCACGAGAAGCGTCGGTGCAACTATCCTCATCCGTCTCGTGGGTAACGACGCAGAGGGCCACCCTCCCCTCCACCCTGTTGCTGAGTCATCTTTTTGACTATGGCCTTCCAGACTCTCAGTTCTTGTTTCAAATCCAAGTGTTAGTCATGCTTGCATGAAATTAGGATAAAGAGAGCTAACATGTTGATTAAATACCTGACTTTTTGACTCATATTAGTGTTTAAGAGGAACTCAATTTTTTTTATCTGTTGATTGACTCTTTGACTACCATTTTCTTTTGAGAAGCTTTAATTTAGTCCAAACCTGCTCTCTGCAAAGTTTCTTGAAGAAATATCCACTCATTCTATCATTTATCCTATCAGAGAGGTTTTCCGTCTGGTTTGGAGTCGCAACTGGTTCCACTTTAGTGTGAGGTGCAATTGACATCTCAGAGTCCTCCAGTAGTCTTTTTATCCAAGCAAGAGTCTTTCTGACTTGAATCTGAACAAAAATAATTTTGAATTTCCTTCAAAAAGTTGGGTTTTTTAGTCATAGCAGTGCAGTACTCATTCACAAGGTTATAAGGCAAACTAATAAGAACTAACACACTTCATATGATGAAGAGGCTTTGCCATGAAGTAAACTCAGTGCACTTTAAAAATCTTTCTTGAGAAATCATGAGAACATGTTCTATGCCAACTAACCTTACTTGCCAAGTTTTCCGAAGTTGAGAATATTTCCAATTCATAATAGCTTATGACAGAGTGCTTCGACACTCTCAATTCTTATTTTAAATTGAAGAGTGAGTCACACTAGCATAAATTTGATTTGATATACAAAACATTTCCATAAAAAGGTTGGCTTTTTAAGTCTTCCAGTATGTTCTTGAAATAGACATAGGAAATGAAACTTTTTATCTCTGTGGATGCATGAATGGCCATGAATCTTATTGGAGAGAATTTGTATTAGTTCAGAGCCACTATCTGCAAAAAACTTGGGTTAGTACGGCCTTGTACTAACCCAAGGCCGTACAACCTTTGGTAAAACTCATCCCCAGCTGCCTCCACTGCATGTCGCCTCACATTTTCCACTGTCCTGAGCGCACATTCGGGGTCATTTTCTGAAGTCATCCGTCTGAGATTTTCATGTGATATGAGGCAAAAACGGCACATCTTGCCACTAGAGAACGTGCACCTGAAGCCTCCTAAAGCATGTGCTGACAGATTGTCCGCACTTACTGCTACCACTGAATTTCATACTTGAATTTCAGCGTCCAAGTTTCAGTAACGTGCCCGCACCCGCACCGCCGCCAGTATAACTGTCTCACTCAGTCGGCTCAATGCAATATAACATTCACTGCAATGGGTGCATATTTTTTAAAAGAATTTATGCCAAAAGGCTCTTTGGCCATTACACAGCACATTCAAATCAGTTGGGAACACACAGGAACCTCTCAAAATATATGGTTGCTGCAGTCACCCAGAAAATTCAGAGGATCAAAGTGAATAAGGTTCAGAAATGCATATCAATTGATAAGTCCCCTTGCTCTATTTTCATCAAAATCATATATCTCGTCGCATTGAGATAAAGCACACTGCGTAAAGAACTTTAATCAGAACATGAGTAGTGAAGAGGGTTATCCATACTAAATCACTGGTGCAAAACTGAAGAAAGTAAGTCTTGATAATATTTGATTTCACCTGCAATCAGACGCCAGCATTAATTTTGTGTTTTCACCCAATTACTGCTAGAAATGAAATAGAAAAATATGTGGCCATTTGATTAACAGAATCAATGAAATAAAAAAATAATTTATCAAAAGATCAGACAATAAAGATGTAGGTTGCTACCTTAAGCTTGTTTCTCCATGCATCAGCTGATTCTTGAGCCATGCGTGCTGCCTTCACGAATAGTTTTGCAGTCTGAACTGGCTCCCTTGATGCCGTTCCTGTGCCCAACAGATAGTGGCTCTGCTGGCTGGATGTATCTTCCGCCTTGCTCGCTTACATGAATCCTTGTTACCTGTTGATAAAATCACCATTACGAATTAGAAAACAGCAGATAAGGGGGGGGGGGAGAGTGAGAGAGACAGCGAGCCATTTAATTAGCAGAATCAATTAATGAAAGAAAAATTTATCTTTAGATCTTAAATTCATGTTTAACTAACTCAGAGTATGATTCAAAAGTAATGTGGATAGCCTGAAAGGACTGTGTCCAAAGGAATAAAGATATGAAAATTTTCAGCTGGTGCATACGCCATGAGAGTAGAAGGGCTCTGCCAACGAAAATTAAGATTTTAAAATATTGAACAACATTGAGTAGACGGGACAAGTTTTGCTTTGTTAATTTAGAACAAGTTATTATGAGTTCTTTTAAAAGATTTTTCTTCTACATTGACTTTACTTAATGGAAAAGCTTCTCCAGCATAGTCTTTGTCACAACTCCTTTGAAATTTAGTTGAAAATGTGACATTTTCTGTCATACACTATTATGAGACAAAATACAATTTATTAAAAGAAATTCAAAGTAAAATTGGCTTAGGATCATAACAGAAGCACTAACACAAGCATTGAAAGACAGAAGAAGGAATGTAACAACATATTTAAGACCTCCAAACAAACATGAGGCATGTTGCCGAGCCCAAAATAATGCCATTTTCTGTCATACACTGTTATGAGACAAAATACAATTTATTAAAAGAAATTAAAAGTAAAACTGGCTTAGGATCATAACAGAAGCACTAACACAAGAATTGAAAGACAGAAGAAAAACCAGCAATTCAAGAAAGAAGTTACTAGTACTAGTTCTGACTGATTTTGACTATCAAAGCTGATGAGGTGAAAGACTTACAAGTTAATCTAAACTATGGCTTCAGCTGTCGATTCAGAGGTTGGGAAATACCTGCATTAAAAACTGGGGTGCTGTCTAAAAAGAACTGCGGCTGCGTGGAAGAAGTTGAGACTGCACTCCAATGCACACCGACGCAACCAAGGGTTCGGGAGGTTATGTGTTCCCTGTAGAATTAGTCACGGAGGCCATCTTTCCAGTCATCGTGACCTCTCTTATTCCATAAATCTAAATAGCGGAGGCAAATCACAGCGTGCACGCTACGACCATTGCGTACTGGCTTGGTTTTGATTCGGTATAACATAACATAAACAAAGCAGCCAGCCAGACCTGCCACCGCCGCCTGCGACCTCCCGTACCGTACCAACCTAACAGCGCCACAGCGCGCTTAAATTATGTACTTTGCACCCACGGCTTCAACATGAAAGGAATAACTTATTCTTTTCTCTAAAAAAGTACACCAAATTTTTAAATCTTAATTGGCTTCGCAAACAAAACGGAAAAAAATCTACACTAAAGTATAGAAGCATTTTTTCGGGCTGCCACCCACAAGATGGCAGGGGCAACGTAAAATGTGCAAATGTTAACAAAATGTATTGACTTCGTGAAAAAAATAGTTATATTATTTTGGAATGCTTCATTTAGGAATTAAAAACAATGCAGAGCAAAGAAATTTGTCTTTGTGCGGTTGTTATTTAAAAATTATACCGATCATACAAGTGAGTATTTCTGTCGTGTGAACTGTGAATAAAACAAGTTTTACTGCGAATAAGCAATTTCTCTGTCTGTATATCGTGTCTTTGACTGCATTCGACACAGACAGACAAGGCAAGGAGAATGTTTTTGGACACTGAGAAAAGCGTTCATTTGGGTTGGTTCGGCTCTGAAAATAGCTTTTCTGTCTGTATGCTTCGCGGATTTAAGTGTTAAGGTACAGGTGCATTGTGATAGTAGTAGGTAGGGCCCTGTGTGACATTTCTGGGGCCCTGTGGGACAGGGTCCCTGGGGCCCGCGTGGTGGGGCGTGGCGCTGTGTGAGGCGCTGCCAGGCGCGCGGATTAGCTCGGCCGGCCGCTGGACTGCCCCGCGTTCGGGCCGCAGTCACTTCTCGTCTCGCAGCTCTGCGTTACCTCTCGCCATGGATGCAAGCAGGCTCGTCATTGTGTTAGATCGGGTCTCCAAGCTTCGCGGTTTGCCTCGTAATGTGCGCCTCGAGGCTGCGCGAGTGAATAGAAAATTCTGGATGAAGTGTAAGGATGCGAAGAAAGTCTTCTGGTGGCAGAGTGCTTTCGTCGATACGACCTTGCTGCATCACAAGCTGCAAATCCTTCCTACCGACAAGCGCTCTGCCATTCCTAGAGCTCTGCTCGATGAATTTGAAGATTTGGTATCCGAGGCTTTGGAATATGAGAGAAAACGCCGCGGAATCAGTGTTGCAGATGTGTGGGCTTCGGCAGAAAAAGAATTATTGTGAACAGTGTCCAGTGTGCGCGTTTGTGAGTTGGTTCAGGCGCCTTTCCGGGGCCGGCACCCGCACGCTGACTTGCAGGCCGGGGCCGGCGGTCAAACCGAGGCCGCGCCCGGCCCCGCCTTGACATGAGACTTTGATTGCTATTATTTTTATCAAAATCGACACTTTCATGAAGAATAGTGGGTTCCAATCAAAGAACTCATGCTGGTAAACACAGTAATGTAAGTCATTCTACGATAAAGCTCGTAGGTAGCGAAATAAATGGTGAAACATTTCACCTGTTAGTGTGTTGCCATTTCCAGGGCCGGGCTGTCAACCCAGGGCCGGGTTGAGGATCGACACACGAAAATCATGTCGAGTCCGGCCTCGGTTCGCCCACTCGGGGCTCACACTGTCGTTGGTGCTGCCTACGTGCCAGGCGCTGTGGCGGCTGTCGCCATACCTTCGTTTCCTTCGTGTTCCTTTTAGGTTCGCCTATTTTTGCGCTGCTGACATTAAGATTTCTCTTTTACTTTCATTGACGTCATAAAATAGCTGTACTAATAATTAGTGAGCTATTTCAACAAAATGTTGTGTGTTGATAAATAACTTGATGTTTTCATACATCCGACAATTTTACCGCATATGGCATTTGTTATTGTGAAGGTGTGTCAAAAAACTGGTTCAATTGATCTACGATAAAAGATTTTTGTGGACTTTAAAACGAAAACGGACCGTAACTCGAAGGTTTATTGGCAGAAATGGCTACGTGGAATTCAAAAGTGCCTGTCGATTCCGCAAAACAGGCGTAAAATGTGAAAATAATTCAACATTTATCATCCCCCCTAATGTCTTGAGTCTGTAGCGAAGGGATTTTATGAACAAAAACCAAGTGTGACATTCGAAACGAAGAAAATCATGGTGTCTTCATGTGCAACAAACCCTGTTGATAGTACCAGGTGATTCACCGACCCCAGGACAAATCGTTACTATGCAACCCGCATGGAGCCGTGCGGGCGGGCGTGCCTACCCGTCAGTCGGCGGGCGGAGATGCGGTCTTGGGTGGCCACTCGTCCAGCTGAGTGCCATGCGTTTGGGAGGACACTACGAGGCGATTGCCCCCTGTTCACCCTTCCGAAACGCCTGAGAGTGGGCAACCCACAACGCGACCAACCGGCCCCCCTCCCCCCAAAAAAATCCCCCGTGAGTTCCTGTGCAATCGCCCTCCCCGCCCTGGACCCCTCGCACTCAGTTGGACGAGTAGCCACCCTAGACCGCATCTCCGCCCGCCGACTGGCGGGTAGGCTCCATGTGGGTTGCAAAGTAACGATTTGTCCTGGGGTCGGTGAATCACCTGGTACATCACTTCCCATGGCCACATCGAGAAAGTGAGTCTCTTGCTTTGCCATTTTCTCAAAATATTAACCCATTTTATTCTTGCTGTTGCACTCCTTGTTTTCCACTTAAGAAGATATGCCTTGTTTTTCGTTTTAGCGTTTGCTTTCTCTCTTCTTTGCCATGACGTGATTGTGAAAGAGTTTGAAACTTGGCGGGGATGTAGATAGAGGTGCTGCACCCTGGTGGAGCCTGGCTAAACTTCAGTTGTGGCTGGGGTGTGTTCGGAGTCCAAACCAGGGCCGCCGCCAGGATCGAGCAGGGCCGGCCCTGGTTTGTTGTCGTTACTGACGACGTGTGTTGCGCCTTTCTGCTGTCTTGGGCTCTCTTTCCTTTTGACGTATTCATTGACCAAGGAGAAGGCAAACGGCTCAAAAACGGTAATCATATTATAATATGTTGACATTTACCCGCTGCTTTTCTGCCTATTTTAGCAAAAGATTCGCCAGAGCTTAAAGAAAGTCCTACTTTATTGGTTATGTTTTGCTTAGCACTCGAAATAATTGCACCGACATCCGTCCGATTCTGAGTATTTTGTTAATTATGCCTCAAATTATAATAAAATGTACCCGCACTGCTCGTTCAAAACGATCACCAGCCTTACTTATTCTCAACGCCATCCCTTCTTTGACTTGCACATTTAGACCTGTCACTTTGCCTTTTTGCTGTTTGTGACTTTGCTTTTGTTTGAAGCTTGTTCTCAGACCTCATTTCAACTGTTCATTTCAGCTGCTTTCTGTCTTTTGTAGGTTCATTATCTATGGTGGAATCGCAGACGACAGCCCGACTTCTGGGCAGCCAACTCCCTGTCTCGGAGGTGCAATTTTTAAAGGTATGTTTTGAGAAAGAACCATTATGAGGTTTGATTTAGTCTGGAGAGTGAAGAAGTGAATTATGAATTCTTTCTCAATTGGCGTGATAGTAGATTGTCTCTTCAAGGCTTTTTCACAACAGCCTTGATCATGAACCAAAACCCTTTTAAGGTTTGCAAAATTGTCAGTGTGTATGAGGGCTCGATTTGTGTTGCAGGAAAGTGCGCTGGTGCTGAATGCTATGACCGAATTCTTCACACGTAGTCTTCTCTGCTTGTTGGCTGCAATGGTATTTGTACTTCCTCGAAGAAAGAGACCAGTCTCAAGCTCAAGCTTTTGATCACTGACTTTGACATCATAACCTGAATGCCAAGTAGGTTTTCACAACACCATTCGTTTAAAACTGTGTTATTGTTTTGATTTTCCACTCCTTGTATTTTTTATCATTGCAGGAGCTTAGCTTCATTAGTTATCGCCCATCCTCCCAAGATTTCATGGCACACCCCTCTGAGTAACTGGGTCGGGGCCAAATAAACTTTGTGTGCAGCTGTCAATTAGTGGGTCTCTCTGTTGTCAAGGTCTAGTTCTTATGATAAGGTGCTCCACAATAGCTCAGGGTAGTGTGACCTGTTTTACTAAAATAATGAAAAGCTGTGAATCACAATATTGATTTCCTTTGGAAAACTTGAATAACAGGTGACTTTTTTTATTACTTTCATGATTGATTTTCAAAGAAAGACATTTGATGTTAACCGTCTATCTTTTTCACTTTGGCTAAATTAATTTGTTGCTTTGTATCTATATTTTTATCTTAAATGTCAATTGGGCATTTTCTTCAGATCTTGAGATTATGGTGTTGGCACAAAGTTTGCCTGTCAGTCCGCTGTTAATCTTAGCAGAGGTTGGGGGAAAATAGCTGTGTCTAATTTAGTATAAAAGAATAAACCTTATTTCATCTGTCTTTACGTTTATTTTCCTGCAGCATTAAAAATACAACTGACTAAGCTTAATTGTAATTTGCTCCACCTACAGAAGATCCAGTTTTTACCCTTAATTTAACAGTTGAAGTTATTTGTTTGTTACTTTCATACTTGGAACATGAATACACCATCCTGAGATAAAGTAGTTTATTCTTCCAAATTAGAAAATATTCATTTGCTGAGGAGTTCTTTGAGGACATCCACTCTAAAATTCATCACATAGGGTAGAAACTTTTACATGGAACAAAAAGATTTGTCAGGTGGTCTTTAAAACAAAAAACCTTGGAAGTGGTGAGGAGAACTGTTTTTGGTGTGATGTTAGTTAGTGGTCAGGTTGATCTTTCAAAATATAAGTGATAGACCTTTCTCTTTTGCTTAAATAAATGAAATAAGCACAGCTTTTTTTCTTCATTACTTTATTTGGTCATATTAATGTTATTTTACATCCGGACCATGTCATTTCTTTCACAGAATTTACACAATATTTTTGCAATACATACATTATTATTTAACATAAGACTATACTCTGCATCAAATCTCCAAAATTCATATCACTACAAAAAAAGACTGAATTCACACCATATACATGCATATGTCGAAGACAGTATTTAAGCAGGCACTGAGCAGTACGTAACAAGACCATGGGGAACGCTGGATGAATACAACTTACGCAAACACAGGAACAACGAAAACCTTGGAGGACAACAGTTGATGACACATTGTTTTAAAGATAACATCACCAAATAAACAGAGGGCAAACCTACACAATCCATACCTTAGTCAAATAAATATAGAGTAAAATTTTTATTTAAAAAGAAAAGAAAAGTGGTGGACATCTAGCTGATGAAAGTTGGAATTTCTTTTGTTTTGGCAGATAATTGTCTGAGCTTTCATATATGTAGTTTAGTCTAGTTTTTAATCTTCAATCAACTATAACACTTTATTTTCACTTTTCTACTTGCGGCTGGCCTTAAAATATCTGAAATTGACACTGAGGAGGGGGCTAAAATATACAATACAGTGAAAGCTGCTTAAGGCGTTGAAGGAAATTGAGATCAGATCTGCATACAATTATTGTACCGAAGATTCTCCTTTGCTAGAACCATAATACAATGCCAGTATAGGACTGTGCACATTACATTATGGGCCAGACAGAGATTCTTCAGTGCAATAATGAGGCACACGATCACAATTTCCTACAACGCTTTAAACGGCTTTCACTGTATCTGAAATCCCAACACACTAACAGATGCTGACTGGGGTGGCAAACAAGGTGACTTATAGAGACTGCTTTTGCTTTCTCTTATAAGTTGCTCGAGTATTATTGACCCATACCTTTATATTGTTAGCAGATTTATTGGCAAATAATGCCGTTTTATCCTGTCTTAATACGTCCTGAGCTTTGCTGAGGGAAGCTGAAATGCTACCATGAATTTCATCGTGAAACAATGCCATCAATTTTTTCTTCTGTTTTTCAGACCAACCGTATCGAATGCCCTTTTGTTTGAAAACTGGTGTAGAACTCTTAGAACTCTTTGGAGTTCTATTTTCTGATTCAAGAGAGAAAGAGGGGTCTTCCTCCTCATCATCATTATCAGAAAAGTCAATAGCTACAAAATCGGCACGGTCCTCATCATCATCTTCTAATCTTTGGACTTGCACTTCCTCCTCCAACAAGTCATCTAAACCCACATCTGCACTATCTTCCTCCAACAGACCCTCCTCCATATCGACGTCCTCAAATTGGAAGTCAATTTGGTCAAGGGTCTTACCTTTGTACTTCTCTATGCCTGAATCAAAGGCAAAGAGAATCTTGGCAGTGCGAGCAAGGAGCATTGTATCATTTGGCAGGGAATAGTACTTCTGATGCACTCGATCAGTATGTGACAGAAGCAGTTGAAGTCCCCTGCGGTCATCTCCAAGCGCAAGTAACTGTGACAGTGTCGCAACATGAGTGCGCAGGTTGCGACAAGTGACATTACCTGGCACCTGAAGTTCGGCCATTTTACAGAAGGCGCCCAGGACTCTACCGACATGGTAGTGACCCTCCTCTGTCGTATTGGCAAAGAGGTACACATTTTTGTCGGAAATGAACCGTTCCCTGAATTCAACAAGTAAATCCAGAGTGGCAACCATTTGTTGTGTGAGAATTACTGGAACCATCACGTCACACTTCCCCTCAGTTTTTAGAAGGGTCAAGACTTTCACCATCCGTTTTTCACTGTCACTGAGAAGATGGCTTACATCACTATCAACATAAGATACTAATGAATGCCTCTCAGTAAAAGTTTTTAACTTCATGCGGCTCAGCTCTCCAGAACGCCGCTTATTAAACAAAGTGATCTGGACCATGATGAGTTTGGTCAGGTTGTGAAAACCAACCATTCCATATTTCTCGTCATATAGCTGCTGCTTTGACTTTTCAGAAAATTCCAAGAGGAAGGTGTTTAGCTTTACCAGGTCACTTGCAAGTGGGAGCGCTGTAGGCTTGACAGCCTTCCTTTGCCTCAAATTTTTAGAGGCAAAGCAAGAGACTTCCTGAGGCCATAATGATGTCATCAGGAGGAGGAAGTCAGCAACAATAGTTTTGCCAACTTCGTTCCCATTGATGAGGTAATCATAACGGAGAATAATAGCATACTTTTTCAATTCATACCCAATTTTGAGAGCCAAAGTTGGTGTGTCAAATTCAGAGGTTTTGTGGTTGAAACCACACAGCTTCTCTACAGCAGTAACCAGCACCGGAACCTTGCTGGGATGAATGACATCCTTTACAAACTGAATTTCAGGGCGCAGTATGTGGATGAGCCTGGCAATCTCCCTCAGCTTACATTTGATATGTGGCCACTTGTCAGGTTCTCCACATGCCTTCCTGTACATGTTCTGACCACGCTGCATAATTAATGGGTCTCGAACAATAATTTCGTAAATCCCCTGCTTGTCCACTTTCATTTTGTACAGGATGTTTTCTTTGAACTGAGGAAGCATCTTTATACAGCCAGGTATGGACAGTATAGATGTAGCCTTTACGTTCCTTCGTGTTACATCTAATGGGTTGAAGGCATCACGATTCCTACAGTTCCGAGCAACATGGTTAGTAAGCCCCCCTATGCTGATTAGCTTTTGGCAAAGGGTACATGGAAGGTACCTGATCTTGGCTGCTGCCTCTTTTTTTGCCCTCTTACCAGGAATTAGAATACCATCCCCTTCAACATAAACTTTGCTATTGTGTTTGGCCAAGCCACGTCTCCTCAGCTCATGCATTATTTTGGAAACTGCCGCCAGTCTAGACTTCTCTCTTACAAGAACTTCCCCCTCAAGTTCACTTAATGGCACCTTTCTTATCTCTGCCGGCTTTTCAAGAGCTATTAACCTAATTACCTCTGGTTTTTTATCATGGAATCTTTTCAGGTGTCTTGGCAACTTGGTATCAAGCTTATTACAAAAAGGGCAAACTCCTGGCTTTGTTTCACCAGCCTCCATGGTCATCACTTGAGGCTCTAAAATGTTGCTTTGGAAGGGAGCTTCATTGGAAGAATCCACTGTAACAGACAAAAAAAAAAGGACAACAATGGAATTAGCAACATGATTATCAGAAACTTCAACCTTTAATTCATCAAATTAGAACAAATTAAAAAGATAAAAAAAATAAAACTATGTCATGACCTGACAAATTAAAAGAGTGCATATTTACCAAGTGACTTTGAATCGTTTTCTTTATCCACATTGCCCTGCTTTTCATTATTTCCGCATACTTTGATAGTTTCTTTCAGAACTGAAAGAAAAGAACAGAAAATTTTCATGAATAGTAGCTTAAGGGGGTGGTAGTTTTCTTGGTGAAATAAAAAATGACCGTTTCTATATTCTAAGAATTTTCATGTGGTTTTGGTCAAACACTTATGTTTCCAATGAAAAGAGGTTATTAAGGGGTATTATAGGGAAAAAAGATGTCAATTAATTATACTCTATCCAAACCAAACACATGGAAAAAGTCTAAAAAGTTACAAAAATTTCACTGCGCCCTAGAGACTTTTGCTGGATTCTTGCAATAATTCCATGACAGCCTTTCTTTTACCAACTTATGAAGGCCTTCAAATTGAACTTTACAATCATTGAAATACATGATGGAGTAGTGTTCCAATTCCATTAATTAAAATAGCAGAATTGAAACACCTTATGTTCAATGATTGCAGTTAAATTTGAAGGCCTATATTGAGGAGAGTTGGCAAAAAACATTCTCTTGGGAAATATTGCACAAGTCTAGCAAAAGACTGCGCGCTGTGAAACTTTGTAACTTTTTAGACCTTTCCTCAACGCGGTGTTGCTATGATAGAGTATTGTTAATTGACACCTCTTTATACCCTAAATGACCCCTTAATAACCATCTTGTTGTAGAAAACTCCCATAATTGACTAAAACTACAGAAAATTTCTAGAAAATGTCAAAAATATGTTCAATGAGACATAGAAAACCTTAATTACCTTCATTTTCAAAGTACTCCATTAGATGAGTAAAAATTTCATCATTATATTGTGCTCTCTGAACAGAAGGGGCCTCAAAATTGCATTCGTCTTGAGAAAGAATGGTTAAAATCTTCCTTCTTTTCAATATCTTGTGGGTCATTTCCCATGCATCCTTCAGCGTGCGCTGGACGCCATGGTCAGAGACTAAAATGAATTAGATACAATTAAAATTCAAATGGAAAATTCAAGTAAAAAATTCAAGTCGAAAATCTACTCAGTGACTAAAGGTACCTTTTTCTTCAACCATCTCTAGCGTGAGTTGACCCAGCACACCTTCAACAACTGCTGCAACCCTTTCTGATACCAGCTGCTTTGATGTAGTTGCCTCAGTCTGTTTTGATGTGGTTGGAGGATCTGCAGCCTTTTCTGATACCAGCTGCTTTGATGTAGTTGCCTCAGTCTGTTTTGATGTGGTTGGAGGATCTGCAGCCTTTTCTGATACCAGCTGCTTTGATGTAGTTGCCTCAGTCTGTTTTGATGTGGTTGGAGGATCTGAAAAAGAAAAAAGAAAAACAAAAACTGAGTATGCCACTCAGTAAAACGGTATGCATAGATATATAGATAGATATTCACCATTGGACTTTATCAGGTCGTCCTCTGAAAAGTCATATTCAGAAAGGCGGTTGCTGTTACTAGTACTGGGGGTACTGGATGTAATTCTATTTCTACTACGGAAGATCTTACAATCACCTAGAAATATAAGTTTGAAACATATTAAGCTCTAGGATTGCACATTGTACACAGCATATGGATTACAGAAGAGCACGCACCATTAGTTTTCTTGATAGGGAGTTTGGAAGTTTTCATGTACCATGGCATCCTTAGGTCCTCATTGTCTACGGAAAATAGATATAGTTGTCAAACCAAAATTTACCCTTAACGTGACAAGAGTTAGAGAAAAACTTCCATAATTTACTTAAAAATATATTTACCATCCATATTAAGAGAATCGTCCAATATTTCTGCCAGCGTTTTGATGTTATTACCCTCAGCATTATCTGAAAAATTTAGCAAAAGGGCAATTAGCAAACCATAAAAAACACATAGGATGTGAAAAAATAAATAGCTCATACCATGATGTGAAATGAATGTAATTTCAGCAGTAGCAAGGTCATCAGGACTGATGTCATTGAGCAGAATGACTGGTGTATTATTATCTGTAAAATGCACAAAATAAACCTCAAAGTAAGTCTCTGTTGCTAACAGAATATAATTAATATGGCTCAATAAAAAAAAAGTTTCTCACCAATAGTCATTATTTGTGTTTCGTTAAATAAACATTTTGAGGCCTTAGACTTCTTTCCCTCATTCATGCAATTCAATTCTGAATAAAACAAGTACAAAATTATAAACACACATTTATAAGTATATGAAAATTTAAGACCAGTGCCTATAATAACACTCAAAGTACCTTCGTTATTTGTCTCAGAAGCAGGTGATGTGTTCATTCCAAAATCCTGAGAATCGCCAGATTCCTCTCTGATGGGAATTATTTCTAAATAAAACAAAAACAAAATTAAAAACGACCCATTCATAAGTACATGAAAAGTGAAGACCAGTGCGCTATAATAATACTCAAAGTACCTCCGTTATTTGTCTCAGAAGATTGATCAATTTCCATATCATCATCAACATCATCATTAATGGGATTAGTTTCTGAATAAAACAAGAACAAAATTATAAACACACATTTATAAGTACATGAAAAGTAAAGACCAGTGTCTATTGCTCATCAAATTCTCAGTCCGACTTAGAGCTGATTTGCTTATTTGTATGAGTATATCGAGTAATCGGTGCATAAACCAAATGCTTTTGTGTGGAGCCCCCCCTGCTGGGACTTAAAAGTTGTGTTAAATCATTTATGTTTTTGGAGTAGGAAAAGATTAAGAGAAACTAAGAATATATAGGATAAGCCTGAATAATCCAAAAGTGCAGTCAGGATGTAGCTGCTTTGCCAAGGATTCAAATATTTTGTTTAATTTCCTAGAGTCCTTGCCACAGCAACTAAGTCCTACACTTTTGATTCTTCAGGCTTACCCCATATTTTCTTAGCTTCTCTAGATCTTTTCCTACTACAAAAACTAATTTGATTTAACACAACCTTAAAGTTCCAGCAGGGCTCACCCAAAAGCACAGAAGAAAAAAAGGTTGGTTAGTGCCACAATCACTCTATATACTGATACGAATAAGCAAATTAACTCTCTTAAGTCAGACTAAAAATTTGATGAGCGATGAGTTGATGAGGCCGTTGGAATAGCACCTTCATACCTAGGTTATTTGTCTCAGAAGCCATTTGAACATCATCACCATCAACAGAAGCCTCATTAATGATATTAGTTTCTGAATAAAACAAGAACAAAATTATAAACACACATTTATAAGTACATGAAAAGTGAAGACCAGTGCGCTATAATAATACTCAAAGTACCTCCGTTATTTGTCTCAGAAGATTGATCAATTTCCATATCATCATCAACATCCTCATTAATGGGATTAGTTTCTGAATAAAACAAGAACAAAATTATAAACACACATTAATAAAAATTGAAAACCAGTGCCCATAATAACTCATACCTGTTTTATCTGTGTCTCTAAGAGCCTCTTCAATGATGAGCCTAGACGGTTCCACCAGTGCCCAACGGTTTTGTTGGTAACGATTTTTTCCCACATTGTGCACTGTAACATTATCAACCAAGATGGTGTCTACATCAATGTCATCATCAATTCCACCTTCATAAAAATGTCGAGATGGAACCTTTTCCATCCACGGACTTTTATTTTTAGTTTCCTCTTTGTCAGCTTCTCTTTCAGCTGGGCTATCCAAAATCCACCTGCAACAAAATAAGTTGATGCAAAATACCTGTAGCAGTTTCAAGGAAATCACATTTCGATCACATCTCAGACACGTTGGAGCAAAACACCTGTTTCCCCTCAAAGATCCATCCCACGCCCCAACATGCCAATCCACACTTTGAAGGGTGGACCAAAATTGGTCTTTGCTTGCAAGCAAAGGACTCCATTTGTTTCACAATATTAATCAGACCTAGACTTTATCAGAACAAAATAATGGAAACGTATCTTGCCCAGCTTATTCTGTATTTAAAGCTCCATTGTGAAGATTCCAAGGGCCCAGAGTTGGACCTGTCCTTGGTCCATGAGAGGTTGGGACGGCCCGACTAGATGGAGACATTTTCAGAGTTTTGAGGCGTGTCAACATACGACACGCACTGTCACGTCCCCTTTACTCAATTCGGTTCAAGATTTTACTGTCTCGGAGCTCTCAAGTTTGTGTGCAACAGTCAAAATGCGAAATAAACGAGCGAAGAAGCACACACGAAATTGCGCGAGAAACATTTGTACGCTGCAAAACAAAAACAGTTGATGTAGCCAACATAAGAAAATAAAAAAAATTTGTCTCAACTTTAAGTCTTCTTTAGAACCTATATTTAGGTACGATTTATGGCGAGAAAAGAAAGACGCCGGAATTGTGATGTGGAGGTTTTTGGTAGTTAGATCAAGTTATGACATTTTTTTAAAAAAAATTTCGTATGTTGGCAGTATCAAATGTTTTTGTTTTGTTGCATTGCAAATGTTCCCGTACAAATTTCGTCTGCTCTTCTTGACTCGTTTATTTCGTGTTTTAACTGTTGCACACAAATTTGAGATCTCCGAGACAGTAAAATCTTGAGCCAAATTGATCAAAGGGGACGTGACAGTGCGTGACGTATGTTGACACGCCTCAAAACTCTGAAAATATCTTCATCTAGTCGGGCCATCCCACCGCGTCACGGCCGCCACGGCTCGGTAAGAATCGATCACTCACACAAACTCGGAAACTCAATGAAATTCAATGCATTCAAATTTAATAATTGAAACTCAGTTGCACACATTTTTATTTTTTTTAGAGTGGCAGAGGCTTTATTGAATGGTTTGACTAAATTCTTCTGCGCCTCAAGAGCCGTTCTACGCGTTCCGGTTCCGGATTGGGTGGGCCATCTAAACCCGATGACTCTAGAGCGACTTTAGAGCGCGGCCTGTGAATGCAGTGCCGCCCGCGGGCACTGCCAGCAGGCTAACTTAGGCCCTACACTAGCCTGCTGGCAGTGCCCGCGGGCGGCACTGCATTCACCGGCGCGCTCTAAAGTCGCTCTAGAGTCATCGGGTTTAGATGGCCCACCCAATCCGGAACACTACGTTCCGGTCACTTTGGGTCAGCTCAGTGGAAATTTATCCAACTAAATTCTTCCCAAACGCATTTAGAAGCAGCTCAAAGTGGGTCGCAAGGACACCATTTCGGCACCTGTAAGGAAAATAAAAAGGCACGCAGTAGCGGCCGCGCGATCCAAAAGGCGCTCAGTAGCGGCCCTGCGATCAAAAAGGATCGCAGGGCCGCTACTGAGCGCCTTTTGGATCGCGCGGCCGCTACTTCGTGCCTTTTTTTCCTTACAGGTGTCGCATGAGAAACGCGGCCGCGGTGTCAGGAGCTGACTTACCGTCAATATTCTTCACTGCAACAAATGTGCCACAACGGGCGATGATGTTCGAAGGCGGAGCCATTTTCTTCTATCAACGACAGATCAGAAGGTGGCGGACTCGGTTCGCGGATTGGCACTGCACTGGCACTGTGGCACTCACTGTCACTCCTGTCCTCTGTCCTGTCAAAACTGTGACTCTGTCGGCGAGGCGTGGGCTGGGGCTGGAGGAAGCTGAAGGAGCGAGGCGAGAGAGCTGGACTTGGACTGGGCTCTGGCTGGACTAGGACTAGATGCTGGCTCTGGCTGGGCTGCTGGCTTCCTGAGCAGAGGCTCTGCTGCAGAGCAACTAGTAACTTTGCTGGCTCGTTTTTGCGTAGCTCCCCACCCCCTACCCTAACTCAACACCTCCAACCAGGGCCGGCCCCGACTGGGGCGGGGGAGGAGGCGGCTCGGTCTGTCGAAGGGGGAGGGGGCAGGGGTGGCAGGGCCGGCCCCGACTGGGGCGGGGGTGGGGGTGGTTCGGTCTGCCGAAGGGGGAGGGGGCAGGGGAGGCTGGTCTATGCTGCACGGAGCCCCACCCCTCCCGCCGAAGTCCGGCATCCCCCGGGTCCGGGGTCCGGGTCAGTCCTCCTCTCCTCAATCGTTCACCAACTGTAGTGGCAGTACAGTCATGGCAAATACGCTCCCCGCGGCTAGTCTCAAGGAAATTCCTGATGACGATGATGAGCAGCCCTTCCCGCTCCTGGCGCTACCGCCAGAGATTGTTACGCGCATAGTGCGGCTGTGCACGTGCCCGGAGAAAATTGCACTGGCTGGTTCGTGCAGGAAGCTGCGGGACATTGCGCTGCGGCCAGACATGTGGCGCAGGCCTTCTACTATTCATTTTCCGGGATACTCAGTGGCTCGGCACGGTATTCCGTGTAAAGTGCCGCGGAGCGTCATGAAGTGGTACTGACCCGGCGCACCATACTAGGGGGATGGACGGAAACCAGTCAAAAAATATTCCATCGTCGTATATCGCAGTTGAAATAAATAAACCCAACGTAAAAAAAAAACAAAAAAATTCAGCCGAAAATTCCGGTCACCTCCGACCGGAAGATAGGCCGGGCGGACTCTGTTCAGTCAGACCCCGGCCGTATTTTGGGTAGATTTCCGGCGACCGAGCTTCCGGACGGACGGCTCTCCAGCCGGAATCCGGTGGTGTCCGACGTCCGACCGGGCGGTGTCAGGCCGGGACACAGAGTCCGGCCGGAGCAGCCAGTCACCCTGACCACATAGATCATGGGACAGTGGTCAAAGCGTGGTCATAGCAAGTCCATTTTCTTTTCTGAGTCGACCGTCGCCATACCCGTAGGGCCGGCCGTTCGCAAAATGACCAAAAATGTGGAGCGGCTTGCCACTGTCATACAATTTTGTCTACCTTCTGGGCGGTGGCACGGGTCCGTCCAGAATCTGAGGAGGCTCCGGCCAGAGATTTTATGAAGTTCCAGCCGTAATGGAAAATTCCGACCGGACTTTAAAAAAACATCCGGCCGGATCGGGAAATCCGGCCGTAAAAATATCACTTCCGGCCGGAAAAAGGGGAAAACTCCGGCAGGAACTAGAAATTCCGGCCGGAATACGGGCCGGTATTTTCGGCTGGGACCTCAGCTGGATGCTCCGCTGCAGCTCAGGGCAAGGTCAAGTGTGGCTTTAGCTGTTGCTTAAAGAAATTCGAACAGTGTATCAGCCCGGGCTGCCCCGGCTTCGAAGCCTAGGCCCCACACAGAGCCTCCCACTTTTTGCGAGTATAGCTCGGACTCGGCAGTGGTACCCGCTCCTCCCGGCTCAGTCGTTCTAACCGCTACGTCCTTCGGGTGTGACTGCCGGCTCTTGGAGAATGAATGCTAGTGTGAGTTCCTGACTGCAACGCTGGATGCGTCATCGACGCTCCCAGCCGAAAATTCCGGCCCGTGTTCCGGCCGGAATTACAGACTCCGGCCGTAAAATTACAAAAATACCGACTGGAGTCAACATTACCGGCCGGGAACCCCCTTTAATCCGCCCGGCACTGATAATTCCGGCCGGGACATTTGACCGTTTGAACGTCCGGCCGGAGACGGCGCCAAGTCCAGCCGGTACCAGCAGGCATGGGCAGTAAAGTACTGCGGTACTTTTTTGGGTAAAGTACCGGGACCGCGGTACCAATGACGCGAAAAGGACCGGTGGAGTAACGCGGTACTGATTTGCGAGTAAAGTAACGAAAAGTACCGAGTCGGTCCTATTTTGTTTTCCGTGTTTGGTGCACTTTGGTGCAGGTCTGTGCAGGGCCGCATCCCAATCCGGTCACCGGCCCAATTTTAGAGTGCCCATGTCATGTACGGCTCTGGCCTGGACCAGCTCCGACCGGCCGGAGACTAAGCAAAGTCCGGGCGATACCAGTTCCGGCCAGCCGGAGACGGCGCCAAGTCCGACCGGTAACAGCTCCGACCCGGAGACTTCGCCAAGTCCCGCCGGTACCAGCTCTAGCCAGGTGGAGACGGCGCCAACGCCACGCCACCAGCCTGCCAGCGCTGGGCAGTTTCACCCGCTGCTGTGTCTAGCTTTTCGGGCCGGTGGGGCATGGGCGGGCAAAAAGCGCGGACGGTACGATACCCGCCCGACGCCTCTCTCTGGCGGTATGGGCCGGCTCGGGCGTCGGCGACAGGTGACAGCTTCTCGTCACAGCATCTCGACGCCCACCCGCGCGCGGAGCGCCGGCCGAGTGTCGAACCCGGATAACGAAATCTCCCGGCGCATCGTCGCGCAGACCGCTGCACTACGGTCAATCTTCCCTTACGGAGTGTGCTTGCCGGCTCTAGTGAGTGTGGGCGGCGGTGTCCAGCGGGCCGGCGGCCAGCGCGTCGACGCCTCGCCTGAAAATGACCATTATGACCAGAGTTGGTCGTGCAGTGGCGTCGCGTAGCGCCACCTGGCGCTACCTACCCCACCGCACTCCCCTTTCTTTCATGGGCTGTTCTCTCTTATCTCCCACCATGCTCCCGCGGTTTGAAACGCTTCACTCGGGCCGCAGGCGGTGCAGTTGGGCGAAGCCGTGGGTGTCCTTTGCCGCCGTCGCAAAGAAATGCTGCAGTGGCCCTCGGGCACCCTTCTGAACTCGCCGCTGCAGCAGGAGAAGGAAGCGGTCATAAACCAAGTACTCGTGACATCCCTGGGAAACGGCCACTTTGAGCTCGAGCAGCCCCCTCCCCTCGCCGTCCCAAGTGGCCATCGCGCCACTGGCGCGCCGGATTCAACCAGCGCATACCTGCTCACCCGCGCGAAAGTACGATTACAATACAGGTGGCGCTGGGCGGCATGCAAAAAAGCGGGGCGCGCCCCGCACGCAGGCCGCGGGCCGCGTGGCATTCTCGGAGCGCGATCCGGAGCTAGAAGGCCGAATTTTGGCATTCAAAACGTGGTGGCGAAGGGGGTGGCGGACCGCGGCCCCGAGGCCAGCATGGACGCGGCCGAGATTCTCGTCTCAGAAGGGCGTCTCGGTGGCGGCGGTCACGGCCCTGTACGGAGCCGTGACTCCAGGCTCCTGGCGAGGGGCGCGGGACCACGAGGGACTACTCCTTCGACATTTTTGCAAGCAAGCGGCGGTCCGTTTGGACAGCGTGCTGGCCGTCATTGTCCAGTGCACGTCCGTCCACCACTGAGGGTCAAAAGGTGCCGCGTCGGCCGGGCACATCTGGTGCAGTAAGTGCACGGAATGTCGATGCCCTTTCGCAATTGTTTCTCAGGAATTTGTTTATTATGATTTTCCTGTTCCTGTCAAGACTTGTCTGAGCTTCGAGACGGCGGCGGAGCGCGGTGGACATCAGCAGGGCCCCGCTCGGCCGGCCTGCCCGGGCCTGCAGGAACTCGGCGGCATCCGTAGCTGCAAAGAGGTTGCGGACAAAACAAAAGCGGGGTGCGGAGCATCTGCCGGTTGTAAAGCTGCTGAGTGTCACCCCAGCGGGAGATTTCGTTAACAGTGCCTGCAGGCTGATTCCGCTGATCGCTCTCGTCGGTCTATCTCTCTCGCACTCTCCTCGCTCCTTACGGAACGCACCATAAGTACGAGGGAGACAGCAGGATGATTCCGCTGATCGTTCAGTGGCGTCTGTCTCCCTCGCACTGATGGTGCACTCTTATGCCAGCATATTGTGCTGTCGTCGCTCTGTCCCTCTCGCACTCATGAGGCGTACCGTAAGGGTGCGAGAGGGGCGAGAGGGCGAGAGGGGCAGAAGCAAGGCGGGGCGAGGCGCGGGGTGAGTGTACGCGGGGCTTGCCGCGTGCATGCCACGTGTTCGATGCGCTCGTTGTCGCCGCGTCGCCGCGTCCCCAGATTTTGCGGTTTTTCGACTCTAGCGGCGCCGGTGTAAGCGGCGGGATGTATCCCCCGGCCCAGGGAGCCCCCGGGTACATCTCGCCTAGGACCAAGGTACCCCGGGGTACACCACGCCTAGGCTTAATGTACCCGAGGTACCTCAGGCCTGGGGGGTATGCTGAGCCTCTTCCGACGGGGGATACAATTCGCCTAGGCGCATTGTATCCGGGGGGATACAATGCGCCTAGGCGAATTGTATCCCTCTTGTCGAGGCAGGATACAATTCGCCTAGGCTTTTTGTACCCCGGGGTACAACTCGCCTAGGCTCAGCATACCCGGGGTGCACCCCCGTACAGAAAAATTCAGTTCGCTTTTAGTTCGTTATCGGTTCGTTTTTAGTTCGCTACCCTGTGGATTGGTTCACTTTTAGTGCGGAAAAGAGGAACTGGTTCGCTTTTAGTTAGCGAACTCAAGGAGGGATTGGTTCGCTATTAGTTCGCTTTTGCGGGACTAGTGCGCTAATGGTACGCGTTCCCGAGGACTAGTACGCATCCAGTGCGCGGCAGAGCGAACTAGTTCGTGAAGGGTTCGCTAAGGAGGCCCGACGCAACCTCCTTACGACCCAGTCCGCCTCCTGCGCGAACCCTTAGCGCACTAGTTCGCTTTGCGGCGAACCAAACGCGTACTCGTTCGCTTTGCAGCGAACCGAATGCGTACTAGTCCTCTGGCAATCAACGAGCGGGACGGCCCCGTCGGCATTACTTTTGAACGTCGGTGTTCAATTTTTTGATGTCAAATGGGGATTGGAAGTAAAGTATGAAGGCGGCAAATATCTACAACTTAAAATTCCTACGGAAAAACAAATCTGAAAATTACAATAACTTGCTTAAAAATCTTGCGCGAAGCTGTTAACTGGTAGTATATTTAAATTTATAGTGCGAAATGGCAGAAGAAATGCGATAGCCCAGTTTATGTGCTGTCTCGTACAAAATGCATAACGGCGTCAACGTGAGATAAAGAAAAATCCCCCTAACGCATCTTACGGACGCGCACTATTGTAATTCCTTATTTGTTTTCAGTTTTATTAAAGTTTAACCGCGTTATTAAGTGCTTATTGATTTCTTGCACTGCTCAAACATAAAGCAGTCTTTACGTAAAATTCTAAAACAGTCACCGAAAACCGCATCTTTTTATCTTTATAAATGCGCCCTCCAGAGAGCTCACACCGGAGCGCCGAGCGCCGAGCTGCGCCGAGCAAGTGAAGAGGCTCGCCTGCGGGCCCTGCCCTCGTGTTTCAGGTTAGCGCAGTGGTTAGCGTCGTCGACAACGAGGAGCCAAGGATGTCCACACCACAGAAGTCCAGGGATCGACTACCGCAGGCCGCCAGCATCGACGCACGCAAAAGCATGCAGTATATGCGGTGTCGACCCTTCCTTTTCGTGCTTGCCCTCGGAGCGAACTGTATGCGCACTAGTTCGCTCGCGGACCGAAAGCGAACCGATCCCCTCGCGAACTAGTTCGCTGTGGAGGTCGGTTTTTGGGCGATTCTGAAGTCAAAGCGAACCAATCCCCCGCCGAAGCGGACTCCAAGCGAACTAATCCACGCGAACTGTTTGCGAACTGGTAGCGAACTAAAAGCGAACTGCATTTTTCTGTGCGGGCCACGCCGGGCCCCTAGGCGTTCTGTGCAACGGGTACATTGAGCCTAGGCTTATTGTACCCCGGGGTACAATAGTCCTAGGCTAGCAGTACCCCGGGGTACAAAGAGCCTAGGCGAATCGTATCCTCCCTCAGCCGAGGGGGGATACAACTAGCCTAGGCGAGATGTACCCCGGGGTACAAAAAGCCTAGGCGAATTGTATCCTCCCTCAGCCGAGGGGGGGATACAACTAGCCTAGGCGAAGTTCTACTAGCCAGGGGAAGGCCTTCGGCCTCAATGCTGAGCCATTTTCTTCTGCGGATGGAAATTTAAGTTCACAAGAAGGAAATTAATTTAATGGCAATCAAGTTTTTTTTTAGGATAGTATCAGCATTGAAAGCAAGATTTTTTTATTTATTTTTTTGTACAGGGCGCCTAGGAGGGCAGTGGCGGATCCAGAGCCGGACTAGGGGGAGGGGGGGGAGTAGCGTTTTTTGCCTATTTACAGGGGCAAAGTGTTGCTTTTTGTTCACTTTTCAGTCGGTTATCTAGGGGTCAAGGGGGGGGGGCAATTGTCCTTTTGCCCCCCCCCCCATCCCCTGGATCCGCGCATGCAGGAGGCTAGGTTAAGTACGGAGCGGCAGGGGCGGAGAAGGACGGGAGGGCGGCCGTGACGACCGACGAGAGGCTCTAAATAAATGGTCCAACCTATCCTAACGAAACCTAACGGGCTCGCGACAGATCTTACGCTATTCGCGACGGATCTTACTCTACTCGCCGCAACAGATCTCTAAAACTACATAGTCCTACCTATTCTAACCAAACCTAACGGGCTCGCAACAGATCTTACGCTATTCGCGACGGATCTTACGCTACTCGCTGCAACAGATCTCTAAAACTAAATAGTCCTACCTATCCCAACCAAACCTAACGGGCTCCCGACAGATCTTACGCTACTCGCGACGGATCGGGTTTGTAACTCATTTTTGACTTCGGACTATTGACCATGGACTATTGACCATGGACTGTTGACCTTGGATTGTTGACCTAGGACTATTGACCTAGGACTATTGACCTAGGACTATTGACCTAGGACTATTGACCTAGGACTATTGACCTTGGACTTTTGACCTTGAACTTTTGACCTTGGACTTTTTACCTATGACTTTTGACCCAGGACTATTGACCTTGGACTATTGACCTTGGACTATGTATATACATATAGCTATAAGATTAAGATTAATAAAAAGAGACCTATTGTTATCTAAAGGTATCCGGGGGGGGGGCGGACAATTCGAAGGTTCAAACTTCCCAACAGGGTGCTTCGCTTCGCTCAGCAAGAAGAGGAAGAAAGGAAGGGTCCAAAAGGATCTCTACGTTTTTAGTCGAACTTGCCGTCAGCCAAGTCGGCAAGCTTGGCGCGTAAACCGTTACTTTGTAGCGCACTTGCGTGGCCACAAACGATGTGGCAACGAACAGGCACTTGCTTCTGGAGCCCAGACCGGTTTTTTTCGGAGCTCCCTTTGAGTTACATCTATTAACCCCAGTAACAAAATCTAAATCAGGTCGTTCCTTGTCTTGTCACACGATACACTGGTGTTGTTCATTTAAAAAAAAAGGTGAACTGCCTAGGATCGTTTTCACCTTTTTTTGGGGGGGGGGGATACAATTCGCCTAGGCTAGTTGTATCCCCCCTCGGCTGAGGGAGGATACAATTCGCCTAGGCTTTTTGTACCCCGGGGTACATCTCGCCTAGGCTAGTTGTATCCCCCCTCGGCTGAGGGAGGATACGATTCGCCTAGGATCTTTGTACCCCGGGGTACTGCTAGCCTAGGACTATTGTACCCCGGGGTACAATAAGCCTAGGCTCAATGTACCCGTTGCACAGAACGCCTAGGGGCCCGGCGTGGTGCATCCCGGGTATGCTGAGCCTAGGCGAGTTGTACCCCGGGGTACAAAAAGCCTAGGCGAATTGTATCCTGCCTCTTCCGACGGGGGATACAATTCGCCTAGGCGCATTGTATCCGGGGGGATACAATGCGCCTAGGCGAATTGTATCCCTCTTGGTCGAGGCAGGATACAATTCGCCTAGGCTTTTTGTACCCCGGGGTATAACTCGCCTAGGCTCAGCATACCCCCCAGGCCTGAGGTACCTCGGGTACATTAAGCCTAGGCGTGGTGTACCCCGGGGTACCTTGGTCCTAGGCGAGTTGTATCCGGGGGCTCCCTGGGCCGGGGGGTACACTTATCCGCCGACACCGGCGCGGCGCGGTCCAGTGCCGCGCTGATTCCGAGAGTCGTTTTCGTCTCTCTGTCTCTCTCGCACCTATACGGGACGCCCCATGAGTGCGAGAGGGACAGAGCGACGAAAGCGACTCTCGGAATCGGTCCCCTTTACAGGGGCAAGTGGATGCGAGCTTCGGCCGTAATAAAGGCATTTTCGGAGTGACACGCAGTAAAGAAAAGAGGCTGTCTGTCTCCTCGGCGGCCACTGCATGTTGCAGAGGTCCGCCGTCCCGCGAAACGCGGATCCAATTTAATGTTCCCCCCCCCCCCCCCCCCCCGGGTTCCACCCCTCCACGTGTCGTCGCATGGCCAAAGCGACGGGTCCGCGATTCAAAGTCAGGCTCGGCCCGGGCGCGCACACACGCACACACACAAGCACGTGAACACAGCAAAATAACATGTCACCAGCGCCGTGACGAGGCAGGGCTAATGCGTCGACGTGAGCAAAGCAGAAAGCGGGGGACACCGCGCAAACCCCATAAACCAAGACTCTAGGCAAAAAAAAAAAAAAGCGGAGCGCGCAGGGCAATGCATCCGCACGCAGTCCGCGGAAAACGGCTGAGAAATGCAGTTATACACGGCAAAAATGGTACCTGGTTTTCCCAGGTAGCTTATAGTAAATACAAAGGCGATTTCCAGGGAGTCCCTGGGAAAACCAGGAACCGTTTTTTGCCGTGTAGGCACCGTCAGGGCGGCGGCCACTGGTAAAGCGTCCTATAGTTTGTGTTTTTTACTTTTTCCAAATTAATTTCGGCACCTGGATATGCGATGTTGCACAGGCGCTCCGTGCGCTACCTGTGCGTGCATCGGCTTCAGGATAGAGCCGCGCCGCCGCCCCGGCCACCACCGCGGCGCGCCGTCCACCACGCCCGAACCGCGAGCGCGCAGCAGGTGCAGGTGAATGAGGCAGGCCGCGCCAGCTGGCCGAGGCCCTAGCCGTCCTGCGCGGCTCGCTTGTGGTGGCGAAAACTGCATAATCGCCCGGCGATACCTCCCCCCAGACTGGGGGAATTTCCCGTAGGGAGGCCAGTGCCAGTATGGACGCGGCCGAGGCGTCGTGTTGCGTCGGCACGCCAGCAGACTGGTTTCGAGAGTCGTTTTCGTCGCTCTATGTCTGTCGCACTCATGGGGCGTCCCGTTTAGGTGCGGGAGAGACAGAGTGACGAAAACGACTTCCGGAATTAGTCTCCAGCGGCACTCCCGACGTGCGACGTGCTGCAGCCGTGGACGGAGGACGGACCCGCGGCGACGACGCGTGCTGGCCGGGGCGGCGGTTGGTCCACGCACATAGCAGCCGCGTGCTGCTGCAGCGCACATACGTAGCCAGATGCCAAAATAAAAAAGAGAGAAAACTGTAGGACGATTTACCAGTGGCCGCCCTGCCGGTGCTTGCTTCGTCTTCCGTCTCTCTCGCACCCCTGCCAGCCAGACGCCCCATGAGAGCGAGAGAGACGGAACGACGAAGCGGACGAAGGCACTGTCCCGCGGAATCCGCGGCGCAGCGCGGCATGGCACTCGCGAAGTCCTGAAGTCCTGGACCGCGCCGCCGGACGGCGTGGCCGTTGTTGGCCGCGGTGTTGAAGAGGGAGAGAGACACTAAAGGGTGGTGGCGCGGTGACGCGGCCTCCTGGCAATGCAGCTTGTGCACACTGACAGAAATTGCGCAGAAATTGATTTCTTGGCCGGACTTTGCAAACCCCGAATATTTTCCATCGGTTTATGGGGTCTCTAATGGAAAAGCTGCACACACTACAAAATTTTTGGGAGAAAAGTTCTTAGCAGCCAACGGGACGGCTCGGGCGACGGACAGCGGTTTGCAGGTTGACTGCAAGACGGAAAAAGCCATGATACCTTTAGTCAGTCTTACGCCAATTTGAGGCGCCTTGGGACTTACTATTCTTTAGATGCTGCCCCGTTTAAACCTCTCGTTGGCCTGGGTGAGTTCATCGTAGGCGCGTTGAGACAGCTGCACCGACCTGTCTGCCGCCCCAAGCGCTTCGTCCGCAGTTCCGCGGGCCTTCTTTGACTGTTCTTGAGCCTGATGAGGAGTAAAGTCCATGCATGACGCAACAGCAAGTGGGCGTTGTTCCTCTTTTTTCGAGGGGGGGGGGGGGCAAAGACCTTTTTCGAAGCGTTGACAGCGGCTTTTGAAGCGTTGAGAGCGGCTTGCGCCGCTCTCAACGCTTCATACAGGGGGGAAGCCCGGCTGGTTGGCGCTGGAGATGGGGCTGGAGGTGGGGCTGGAGGTGGGGCTGGAGGTGGGGCTTGGTCGAGGCCTCCATGGAGGGCACTCCAGAGGCCGCGGCCCCCGCTCGCGCTGGGGCCTTCGCCCGGTCCCTTGGCAGCCATGGGCGTCGGAGGCGGAGGGTCCATGCGCGATCGCGATCCCACAATTGTCCACAATACAAGCTTCGAATCATAGCAACTCTTGCCCTCGTCCACTGCTCGTCACCCCCTTTCTACCACTCGTGCCCCTGCCTAGGAGTGCAGCCTGGGCGAGGGGTGTGCTCATGTGCACACATGTGTTCATTGGCCCTGTACTCACACGTTTTAAAACAGCAAAATTCACTCAATTTTGGCACTATTCGGCGTTGTTTGTCGTCTCACGCGCTAAATAAAGCCTAATAGTGTTTTAAAATGTAAAATTAATGAGTATTGTAAAGTATACTTCACCTGTCCAACCCCGTCCACGTGTCGCTGCAAAGGTCAAGTCAGGCTTGTATCGGCCTGGCTTCAAGGCCACTTGCGCACTCACACACACTCACACACAAGCACAATGGAGAGAAAGGGACACCGCCGGCACGGTGACGGCACGGCCTGCACATTTTGCCTGCACCAGAAAATAAAGTGTCTTTGTCAAGGCTCACGACCGAGCCCCGCGTGGACAGCCAGCCCGCCCCCGCGCCGCGCCGCCCCGCCAAAGCCTTACGACTAGCTCCGACTGAAAAATGAGGCCCAGAGCCGCCCTGCCCAGGCCAAGCCCTGGCGGCGGCAAGCGGCAATCGGGGCGCGCGACTTCCCCGTTTTCGGCCCTTGGCAGTACCCGCTGTGTGTCCGGCGTGTCCTCCGGTGTCCTCTCGAATGGACTTTATTGTTCTTTATGGTTCTTTATTTTACGCATTTTAAAGTTTTGGCTGATAGGCGACATGATTTATCCTCATGTGGTACTCCCACATAACCACCGTCTTCTCATTTTGGAGCGCGATTCCAGTCCAACTGACGGTGTGTCCACACAAATGAATTGTGCTAGCCCCTGTCTCCACAGGCCAGGCTGCATGCAGTACAAAGCTCCTGAGTGTGCGTGACGTCGACGACATAACAAGTTTGGCGCTAGGCCGGCACATGTCCAAAATACGGAACTGTATTTCGGAAGGCAGCTTTAGAAATTCGAAGCCGTGGTGGACATAGTGAAGTGATGCAACCTGCCCGCCTTCCAAGTGGTGCAGGCAGGGTAGAGGAGGAGGGGAGTAGGAGCAGCGGGTGGAGGCAGTGGTAGTCTCCCGGCCAATGGGAAGAGAGCGAGGAAGAGAGGCAGCCGTCGCCGCCCACCGGCCTACTAGAGAGCTCAAACGAGCGGACACTGCCTGTTCGGTTATATTGCGAGCCGAAGCATTTTTCGGCTTCCGAAGGTACCCGAACTCGTCGACGCTCGCTCGGTGAAACCTCTGTTTCCGGATCGACACCCGCCGTTTTCGGAAGCAGTTCCCCTCCTCACCCCTCGCCCGGTGTCTCTCGCAAACCTTCCCGATAGGTGCTGCCCTCTAGTAGGCAAGGGTTCAATCTAGCGGCAATCGTTCGGCACCGAGCCGCCGAGCTCGCCTCAGTCCGGCTCGCCCGGCTCGGCGCAACACCGAGCCGAACGAGCCGGGCTCGACCGAAGCCTTCGTTTTAGGCCATTCGGACAGGTGGTGTCCGCTCGTTTGAGCTCTCTACGGCCTACCCCCTCCCCTACGCGTACTTCCGTAGGGGTGCGAGAGAGACAAACTGACGGTAAAACTAAGGCGTAACATTACGCCTTTCGTGAACCGTACAGTCTGTACGCCCTTCTTGAAGCGTACCAGAGCTCATTTCCTCCTATCTAAATGCATTGGTCCGCGAAGTGGCTCGTGTTCGGACGGGCTAGCCCGACATGTGCCCGGGACTCGCTGGAAAGTCCGGGTCAGTCCGTCGGGAGTCCGGGGCAGCGGACTTACCCGGAAAACGTCCGAGGAAGGTCCCCCTTCAAGACTGTTGGCGGAATTCTGTACCGTTACCCTAGCTTTGGGACTTAGAAAAATTTTCCTCTGGCGGAGCTACTGAGCTACAGAGTTCAGGTGTGTCGAAGTCGCGCGCTCCGGGCGCTCTCTACTCGGCCGAGTTTGGCAAGCCTGTCGCCTTTCTGGCACACGGCCAGTCAGCAGGCAGAGCAGTCAGTCGTCATCGTCAGCACCCGCACGCCAACGCCACCCGCTTGACCATGGACCAGGACCCCAACGGGGATCGTCGCAGCGACGCGGGGCTCGCGGGGTACTGCCCCCGAGCGTTGGAGAACGGCCACGCCCATTGGCGAACGGAGGTCAAAAGGTTTGAGGGACATCTGAACACGCGGTTCAAGACGTTCGTGCGGAGTTTTACACCACGAGGACGGAGGAAGAGGCCCCACTTCTGTGCGATACCGCTCCCCGACGGCAAACTGGGCGTTAACCTCGTTAACGTGTCAGTGGCCTTTCCTGAGTGGTCGGGCCTTGACCCTCCAGCGCGCCGACAACTGCTGCAGGACAAGCTCGACGACCTGTGCCCAGGCCAGTGTGTTACAGTGTGCAATGAGGACTCCGACGAGGACGAGAGCGACGACGCGGAAGACGTGGCCCGTTGTTCGTCGAGGTTCGACCGCTGCTGGTCGTGCACGATGTTCAGGAACCGCCATGATGTGCCCGACGAGAGGGGCCCCACCGACCTGGAACAATTTTAAATCCACCCAGGTTCCCGCCAGTCTCTTAGTTGGAAGAGGGTGGGGAGACGGGGAGTGGGGAGCGTGTGTGCAGTGCAGTGAGTGTCGCCGTCGCCCTGTGCTGCTGTGCTCTGTGCGGCTCTGTGCTGTGCTGTCAGCTGTCAGTGTCAGCGTCAGCCAGCCGCGCCTCAGAGCAAGTTAGAGTCCTGCAAGCCCCGAGCAAGTCACACCGCGCAGCCGCAAGGTCCCACCCGTCCCACCAAGTGAATTGCTAGCAGCTCACTTGTCCCACCGTCTCCGTCACAGCCACAGCGGGCCCCCGATGATGGAGGCCGCCGCTGGACGACGAGGACTCCGAGCTATGTACAAGGAGGGCCTCACCGAAGCCGTCAAGCTTCATTTCCACCACCAACTGCACTGCGATGACCTGACAACATCAGAGTTCATCGCCGGCGGCCTACTGGTGTTGGTCTCCACGCATAGTCCGAAGTTACTCGATCAGCTGCGAAGCCTCGTCAAGGGCAACGTCATCACGACGGAGGTTAGGGGCAAAAAGTTCGTGGTGAGCTACTTCACCTTCGTCGCGCAGCCCGAGGACGAGGCCGTGCGTGTTTGCTGCCTGGTCAAATGCGTCAACAATTGATTCATTGAGCTTCGTTATTTAAGTGGGCCATGTCCCTGTTATTTATTGTTATGATTTTGTCGATTTTTGTCAGATGAGTTTCTGCCTTGCAGTATTGTTTCATTAGATTTGTCCCCGCTATCTGTTTTAATCCAACTGTTGTCTTGGATTGGATCGGGTGCTATGATTGAGAATGGACTTATGTCCTATTTTAAATACCTCTGGTTAAGGTTATGTGTTGTGCCCTGGCTGTGACTTCAGCTTTTGTTGTGTGGTTTAAGATTAAGCTATTGTTATTGTATGAATTCTGAATGATCTCTAGTATGGTGTAGAACTTGATTGTGCCCTGACCATCGTTAATAGGTGTGAAGTTTTAGCTTTTGAGATTGTATTTGTTGTATTTATTATGGGCAGAATTTGTTGGAAAAATTGTTCAGTGAAATGATTGGCTATGCTCTTATTTAAAGTGATTAAATCGTTCAGTGAAATGATTAGCTATGCTCTTATTTAAAGTGATTAAATCTTAGTCTATTTTAGATTATTCTGTAATGTGCTGATATGTTGGTTGAGAGACGTGATATATTTGCAATGACAACCATGTTCTGTTAAGCTTCCATCTTTTCATTGAGACATTCCAGTTCAGTTTGAGTTTGGTGCTGCGTCGTCATTTTTTTGTGATTTTGTATGAAGTCTATTTTTAAAGTTAGTTTAATATTTGGTTCTGGTTTGAGCTTTGTTATTTAAGTGGCCCATGTCCCTTATATTTATTGTTTTGATTTTGTCGATGTTTGTCAGATGAGTTTCTGCCGGTATCTGTTTTAATCCAACTGTTGTTTAGGATTGGATTGGATTGGATCGTGTGCTATGATTGCAGTATTATTTTATTAGATTTGTCCCCGCTATCTGTTTCAATCCAACTGTTGTCTTGGATATGGATCGGGTGCTATGATTGCTCTTCCTAGTCTTCCATTAATCACCGATTAAAGTTTTTGGCTCAAGAGAAAGACAATGACCCACTTTAAACAAAGAATACCGGGCAATGGTTTGGAAAAATACAGATCCAATTTTGCAACGTTGCAGGACTCTGGTAACTCCTTGCTAGAGTGTGCAGAAGGCTGGGGAGGTTACGAGGACATCGACTTGGCATCATCAGCAGATAAGAAGGACAACCTTTCTTTCAGCCTTGAATTTGATACAGAGATAAGGGTGAATTTGGGGCAACTCTGAGGTAAAATTATGGTGTGAAGGAGGTTGTCCGTTCAAATTTCAACAAAGCTACTGAATAGAGTACAGCATGTACGAAGCGTGCCCAGCATTCGAGCTAGCAGAGAAGAATATTGAGACAACGAATCCATACACGGTGAAACCGATGTCTGGAAATTTCCAGATATTTTTTCGTATTTCCAGATATTATCTGGAAATGGCCGTTTTTTTCCAGAAAATATCTGGAAATGTCTACTTTTTCCAGATAATATCTGGAAATAGTCAATTTCCAGATATATATCTGGAAAAAAAACGGCATTTCCAGATAATATCTGGAAATAAAATGTTCCAGATAATATCTGGAAATATTTTCCAGATAATGTCTGGAAACAAAGGCCTTGACGCCGAGGTCCACGGATTGGCGACCTGGGGGTCCCCGATGGTGTCCTCGAGGTCCCCAGGACACGGGGAGTCCAACGCCGAGGTCGCCGACGCTCTGGGACAAGCGGTTCCGGAGATACGAGGACGTACCACAAGGAGTCCGTCAAAGCAACTTTTTAGTCGGAGGCCAAAATCATCTTCGGCCTCTGGCTGCCTTCCACTTGGGTGTCCGGGACTTTTGACTTCGACACTGCGTTGGGGTGCTCCTGGGCTACCAGGAACCCGTCAGCGGTCGTCGTCGGACCTCTGGTGCGCCCAGGATGCCGACGAACGTGGGTGCTGTGCCGCCACACGGTTCAACACCGTTGCCGCCACCACCCAGGTGGTCCCTGGTGGTGTCCTCGAGGTCCCCAGGACACGTGGAGTCCAACGCCGAGGTCGCCGACTCTCTAGGACAAGCGGTTCCGGAGATACGAGGACGTACCACAAGGAGTCCGTCAAAGCAACTTTTTAGTCGGAGGCCAAAATCATCTTCGGCCTCTAGCTGCCTTCCACTTGGGTGTCCGGGACTTTTGACTTCGGCACTGAGTTGAGGTGCTCCTGGGCTACCAGGAACCCGTCAGGGGTCGCCGTCGGACCACCGGTGCGCCCAGGATGCCGACGAACGTCACGCACGCCGGAGCGCCGTGGCGTGCCGGGTGCCTGAACGATCGTCGCCGCCGCCGCGGACGCTGCCGCCGGGTCCTCCGCCGCAACCGCGAGCTTGGACGACGGGGGCTGACGCCGTGGGCACCGACGCTGACGTGTCCGTCAAGGCCACCACGGCCAGGGCCAACGCCGCTGCCGCGTGCCCGGACGGCTGACGCCGCCAGCGTGTCCTTCGACGCCACGACCGCGTGGACGGCCGTAGACGACGCCGTTGGCACCGACGCCGACACAGCATGCCCTGACGGCCGACGTCACCGCCGCCGCGGTGTGCTCGAACGGCCGCTTTGGCCTCTGGCTGCGTGTCACTTGGGTGTCCGGGACTTTTGACTTGAGCAGTGCGTTAGGGTGCTCCCGGGCTACCGGGAACCCGTCAGGGGTCGCCGTCGGACCAACGGTGCGCCGAGGGTGCCGACGAACGTCTGGCACGCTGGCGCGCCGTGGCGGGCCGGCGTGCGTGACGTTCGTCGGCATCCTGGGCGCACCGGTGGTCCGACGGCGACCCCTGACGGGTTCCTGGTAGCCCAGGAGCACCTCAACGCAGTGCCGAAGTCAAAAGTCCCGGACACCCAAGTGGAAGGCAGCTAGAGGCCGAAGATGATTTTGGCCTCCGACTAAAAAGTTGCTTTGACGGACTCCTTGTGGTACGTCCTCGTATCTCCGGAACCGCTTGTCCTAGAGAGTCGGCGACCTCGGCGTTGGACTCCACGTGTCCTGGGGACCTCGAGGACACCACCAGGGACCACCTGGGTGGTGGCGGCAACGGTGTTGAACCGTGTGGCGGCACAGCACCCACGTTCGTCGGCATCCTGGGCGCACCAGAGGTCCGACGACGACCGCTGACGGGTTCCTGGTAGCCCAGGAGCACCCCAACGCAGTGTCGAAGTCAAAAGTCCCGGACACCCAAGTGGAAGGCAGCCAGAGGCCGAAGATGATTTTGGCCTCCGACTAAAAAGTTGCTTTGACGGACTCCTTGTGGTACGTCCTCGTATCTCCGGAACCGCTTGTCCCAGAGCGTCGGCGACCTCGGCGTTGGACTCCCAGTGTCCTGGGGACCTCGAGGACACCATCGGGGACCCCCAGGTCGCCAATCCGTGGACCTCGGCGTCAAGGCCTTTGTTTCCAGACATTATCTGGAAAATATTTCCAGATATTATCTGGAACATTTTATTTCCAGATATTATCTGGAAATGCCGTTTTTTTTCCAGATATATATCTGGAAATTGACTATTTCCAGATATTATCTGGAAAAAGTAGACATTTCCAGATATTATCTGGAAAAAAACGGCCATTTCCAGATAATATCTGGAAATGCGAAAAAATATCTGGAAATTTCCAGACATCGGTTTCACCGTGTAAAATATTCCAGGGTAGCACGTGTTAGGAAATGGAATTCCGTAGGGCCGATGCATGCAACGGCACCCGAGACGAAAAGACTTTGCGCCCGTTACGGGCACAGCCTGGGCGAATCTGGGCAAAGCACAGGCATAGTCTGGGCGTAGCGTGGGCAGGTGCGGGCGTTCCGGGTTGAAGTTCGTGCCCGCATACGGGTACTTCCGAACCATCCATAATTTACAGTAGCGGCCTGCATACGGGCAGATGTGCCCAGCCTATGAACCGTGCTGAGCCCGGGCTGTGCCCGTCACGGGCGCAAAATCTTTTTGTGTGGGGCAGCAGTTTTCAACTGGTTCTAGTCCCGACAGTACATTACGCACACTAACCTTCTCACGAATAGTTTCGTGCAAACGTACACTGCAAATCCAAGTGTAGGACAGGTCGACACTTGAAGGCGTCGACCAATTGTCATACGCTTGCAAGTTTCAATCAGTTTTGACCGACGCTTTGAAGTGTCGACCACACAGTGTGCGACACTTGCAGGTGTCAGACACTGTGCGGTCGACACTTTAAAGCGTCGGACACTGTGTGGTCGACACTTCAAAGCGTCGGAGAAAACTGGTCGACACTTGCAAGCGTAGGACAAACTGGTCGACCCCTACAAGTGTCGACCTGTCCTACACTTAGATTTGCAGTGAAATCAGGGATATATTAAGCTTGAAATACGCACGATTTCATTCGTACTACGAAGACTTCTTTGTCCGTATCTCACCGATTATTTCGTTTGTACGTTACGGACACGAAAATCTTGTGATACGCACGAAATCATCCGTATTTAGAGCTTTATACATCCGCAATTATGTCTGCACAAACCTGTCCGTATTTTAAAAACATGGTGTCCGCGAGGAGTTTAGAGTGCGCACTCAAGAAACCGAAGTGTGCACGTGGAGCCAACCTGCTCGGTAAACTCCCGCCGAAAGTGCTCCTGCCAGCCAGAGTGCCAGGCGTGCCAAAGGCTTCCGACAGGTCCACCGTGTTCGGAGTGTGCCTGGAAGGTGCACACACTAAATCTTATGTACAATTTTGTATGAGACATCACAGTTTTTTGTGCAGATAAACTTTTCGTACAATTTTTGTACGAAAATATGCACAAATTTCCCCCTTTTTGTACAAAATCTCGTACAAAATTGTAGGAAAAGTTCATCTGCACAAAAAACTGTGATATCTCGTACACAATTTGCACAAAAACATGTAGGGTGTGCTGCTGGCTGGCGATTCCTTGAGCACTTGCTACAGCAGCCAAGCCAAGTCCGCCTAACCAAACTAAGTCGGTCGTGGCGTGTCACGCTGCATTCGCACTGATTCCGACGGGCCGTTTGGTGGCTCTGTCTCGCCGGCACTCCCACGGCCCGTGAGTCCGAGCGAGACAGAGCGACGGAACGACTCTCCGGTTAACAGTCGCAGCCCTCGAACCAACGAACCTCGACCGCCAAGCATCAGTTGCACTGGGAGAAAAAATGAAGGTTGTGACTGTCAATCTTAATGCCACTCTTCACTGTACATCGAAAGAAGGTGTTTACCGTACCCAGGGAGACAGCAGAACTGTACCCCAAGGAACGGAATGCACACACTAAATTAATTTGTACAATTTTTGTTCAAAGCTTTGAACAAAGTTGCGCATACATAACTTTTGCACTACTTTGTGCGCAGAATCGCTCAAATTCGTGTGAATTTTTGCACAAATTCGTGTAAAAGTTTGCACAAATTTTGTACGAAACGGACGTATGCGCAACTTTATGCAAAGCTTTGTACAAAATTATACAAATACATTTAGAGTGCACTGTACCCTGGGAAAGTGCATTCACTGTACCTCGGAAACTGTTCAAACACCGAATTCATCATTAGTGTATAATGAAGGCAAAATTTCAAATTTGCGATAGAAACAATTTGATGGCGGAAATGAATAAATCTTAACAAGACGAACGAAATATGATAAGCATGTTATGGCCTCAGACTTGAAGTTCAGCAGCAACCGGCGCCAGAAGTTTCTAAAAGAACGATTTTGGACCACTTTTAAAAACTTCCGACGCCGATTGCTGCCTCACTTGAAGTCTGAGGTCATAACATGCATACCATATTCACTGATAAAAGAAAAGTCGTAAAATTATGAACCATTCTTGTATAGTATTTTCCCATAGTACATTCATATTTTTACGAATAATTTTATGACGAATGATTCATTATTTTTATGAATAACTCGTTTTTTTACGAATGCTTCATAAGACATATGAATAATTCATTATATTTCATTATGAATGTTTCGTTCCCTAGTTTTTTCGTTAAGGCATCACGAGCTGTTCGTAACTTTACGAATGATTCATAATTTTCTTTTATGAGCCATTCGTAATATTACAAATCACTCGTAATTTTATGAATATTTCATATTTTTTCTCTTAAAAGTACGAATAATTCTTACTTTTATGAATAATTCATAATTTACTCTATGAGCTATTCATAATATTAGGAATCATTCGTAATTTTATGAATGTTTCATAAGGTCTTTTAAATGAGCCATCCTTGTACAGTATTTTCCCATTGTAAAATCGTAAATTTACGAAAAATTTAACAATGAATGGTTCATTATTTTACGAACAACTCATAGATTTTGGGTACTTTTCGGCCACTTTCAGGCAATTTTTCCGCAAAAATTACGAAGGATTCGTAATCCTTTTCTTATGAATGTTTCATAGAACGTTTTTTACGAAGCATTCGTAAAAATTAAGAAGCATTCATGGTCAAATTTGTCGTAAAATTACGAAAACTTTTGTCAGTGTTCTCCTCGTCTTGTTAAGATGTATTTATTTACGCCATCGAATAGTTTCTATCGCAAACTTGAAATTTTGCCTTCATTTTACACTTATGATGAATTCGGTGTTTGAACAGTTTCCGAGGTACAGAGAATGCATGTTCCCAGGGTACAGTGAATTCCGTTCCTTGAGGTACAGTGTCTGCTGTATCCCTGGGTAAACACCTTCTTTCGATGTACAGTGAAGAGTGGCATTAAGATTAACAGTAACAACCTTCATTTTTTCTCCCAGTGTTGGGTAATTTTGGAACACAGGTCAAGATAAGATCGCTGTTTCTTGGACAAGATTTGACGTTTTCGAACTCATGCCATACCAAATGCGACATAATATATATCGGAAATAACATTTGGTGTAGCATAAGGTCGAAAATGTAAAATCTTGTCCAAGAAACAACAGTCCTTTTTTAACGCCGTGCCCAAAAATTGCCCCACCTGACCCACCAGCAGCACAGAGAGGCAGCGCACGCACTGCAGCCGGTCGCGGAAATCACACACAACCACAATTACGACGCGGATTACTTGATGTAGGCTGATTCCGAGCTCTGCTTTCGTCGCTCTGTCTCTCTCGCACTCACGTATCGTCCCGTAAAGGTGAGAGAGAGACAGCGTTGAACCTTGAGAGCAGTGCTCGGAATGTAGCTGCTGGAGGGCCCCGGGACTGGTGGCGGAGACAACTCCACGCTGCAACTGGCGAGAAACGACTGGCAGGGCGGAGCACTCGGCGGCACAGGCACTGCAGTGACTACTACCACCGCACTGCGCCCGCCGCCGCCCGCGATGCGAGCCGCACAGGCCGGACCGGGCAGGCTGCAGGCTTGCCAGACCTTGCCGAGTGGAGAGTGCTCGTTTCGCGCGCCTTCGGCATCCTCGGCCTCGCCTTCGCCACCCGAGCCCAAGCGTGCCCGAAAGCGCCTGGCGACACCGACACCGCACCACTCCGTGACCGCACCGTATCCGAGCAGGGTTGCCAGATGGAGCGCCAAATCGGCGCTCGGGGGACCCGAGTCGATGCGTCCTAGGAATAAGCGCTGAAGTCCCCAGCTGCCGAACTATAAGGGCCGATGTTTTTAACCCCATGTTCTTCGCCACTTTGCAATCGTTTCCCTTGCTTCTCCAGACTTAGGAGCACATTTGTCCTTATACCTTCGGATTGTCCACACTTGAAAGATTGTCATTTTCACTGCCGTATCATCCGTTTCATTCAGGAAAAGCAAAGGGAACGATTGCAAAGAGGCGGAAAATATAGGGTTAAAAACATCGGACCTTATAGTTCGGCAGCTGGGGACATCGGACCTTATGGTTCGGCAGCTGGGGACTTCGGCGCTTATTCCTAGGACGCATCGGAGTGGCGACTTTGCAAAATCGGTGGCGACCCGTGGCGATTTGGCTCGGCCGGTGGATTAGGGACTTTTCCGCGCTCCTCGGCCGGCCCCAGCGGAAGTTTCCAGAATTGCGACGCGAGCGCCTCGGTGGCGACCTAGTGCAACCTGTGGCCTGTAGTGCCAGAGTGGCGACGCGAGCGCTTCAGTGGCGATCTGTGCACTGAGAATCCAAACGCTATGACTATAGCGTCAATTGGCGCTATGCGTTTGAAGCCGTTTTCATCGCGCCAATTGGCGCTATGCTTTTGCATCGCACGTGTGGTGCAATGTGACTATGGCATTGCACGTGTGGCGCGATGTCTCAATGCATTGCACCATACGCGCTGTGTTCATAGCGTTTGGAATCACAGTGTGGCGACTTGCCTTGGGTTCGGTGGCGCTCGGAGCGCGCTCTCGTGGCGCACTGGCTTACTTGGAGTGTGGCAACCCGGTAGCCGAGAGCACCCGGAGGAATTTCCCATGTTTTCGCTATATTTCCATGAATTCGTTGAAACCCAATAGTAAACATGGTTCTTTTTGTTGTCGTGCAATGATAGGATCCATAACAAGATTAAAGGAAATCAATTTATTTCCATATAAGGCAATCAAAAAGGCCGGCAGGTGGGTCCGTTTTTTTCAAATCGACAAACGACCCAATATCGAAGCTGTCGGATTTCGTCTGAACCCAACCCAATCGACTTGTTGAGGTCCAAAACCATACCCCACAAGAGAAAATATTATTTTTGTTGAAGTAATGGGCTATTTAATTACTGGGGTTTCGACCAAGCTTATCAAACTTACCTGAATGGCTATTGGTCAAAATCAGGTTGTAACCTAGGTAACGTTGTAAAGATGCGAGATGGGTGGGTGGAGTGGGTCGTCTTTTTTCAGAAAATGTGTCTAATTAGTGTTTCTAATGAAGCTTGTATCCTTGCAAATGCATTCAAAGGCAAGATACTCACATTTGGTTTTTCCCGTTAATTACCCATTTTTCATCTCACCGGTAAATTACGGTTATTTACCGTAATTAACTGTAATTTTGCCTGGTAATTTACCGCCTTCGCATCCCTACGAGCACCACCTCGTCGGCCTGCACCACGGGAGCGGATACATCGCAGCGCCCCTCTAACCCCCGTAACCCTTGCGACCGAGGAAAATCAGCCTCGCATTCCACAGGGCGCGTTCACTAAAGGAACTGGCCGATCGGAGGGTCAAGCGAGCGATCGGTGCCAGCTGGGGAAAAAAGTTTGTCTTTGCCGAATCGTGTTTTAAGCACCAAAGAGGGTCATCCCGTATATTTTCGGAAAGGGGAAAGCCCGAGGAGTAAAACTGTCCCATTATCTTTGGTGTTGGAGACTCCATATCGGTGTAAAATGCATTTAAATGCAGTGGATTCTGAAGGAGGCTACGCTGCAACTTTTGAAACCAAAAAATTCATAGGTTTAGATGCCAGGTACATCACAGCACGCTGCGAGCTGATTATTCGCTACAATTTACACTACTCGTTTGATACTTCAGAGTACACGCAAAGTGTCTGATTTTCGCCAACGAATCGTTTCTAGTTTCTAATTCGGCTGCAGAACAAATGACTCTCGCTCGGTATGAGAAAATCGTAGTAGACAATACCGGCTGCTACCTCGTTTTGTTTGGCGATACTTTGGGTCAAACTGAAATTATATATTTGCTGATTATAATCCAGTAAATGAGCAGCAATGAACGGTGCCGAGCAGAATGCTGTCTACGCTGCTGCCGCCGGGATCCTAGCTTACTTACTTGACGACCTTGATGACGGAATAAATTTGATGATACTGTGATCTGTTGCTACGATGAACTTTCACTTTCTTTCAATCACTATTCCTTTTCCAGACGATGGTGATGAATGTCAATAGGAAAAAAATATCTGTAAACGTGGACGAGTATTGCCGCATGAGTGATCCATCATTCCGCTGGCATTTCGGGGTGCGAAAACCAATATTTGAGGTATGGGACTTTGAAGTTACCTATTCCAACTTTGAAAGCCACTAAAAGCTCCCCCTTTTTGGCCCGTCCCGTATTATTTATGAAAATAAATATCGGAGGACGGGCATATAGTATGATGCGTGCTGTGCGTCCGTCCGTCCGTTCTTCCGAGGTCTTCCCGTGGTCCGATCTTCACCAAATTTGGTATGCAGCCTCCTAGGGTGAACCTAAGAACCGCCCGGTGACGGCTTTTTCGATCCGAGCCCCAGGGGCGCTGCTGCAGGTGCATCATGGTTCACATGGCCCGAGAGAAAATTATAGGCTGCAGATTGGCTGCACGCTGGCGTCCTCCAGGTGGCTGACAACGCGCGGATGGAACTCGGATGGCTGCAGACATTGGCTGTATTCGGACATACGTCAGCCAAAATACAGCCATCCGCAGCCGGTGCAGCCTCTCTGGCTGCACCTGCCAGCCACTGAAGTGTCCCTTTGGAGCCCAGTAAGCGCTGCCCCCGCTGCTCTAGGCTGCACCCCGTAGCCTTCAGGATGCGCCAGACAGCCTTCCCTCGCGAGCCACGCTGCCCCCAGCAGCCACGAGGCTGCGAGGCACTGCTCTAGGCTGCACCCCGCAGCCTTCAGGATGCCCCAGACAGCCTTCCTTCGCCCGGGCCACGCTGCCCCCGGAAGCCTGGAGGCTGCGAGGCACTGATCTAGGCTGCTCCCCGCAGCCTTCAGGATGCCCCAGACAGCCTTCCTTCGCCCGGGCCATGCTGCCCCCGGCAGCTATGAAGCTGCGGGTCACAGCTACATCTCGGCCGCATCCTGCAGCTTCGTGGATGCCATCGGCAGCATCCATATCGCAACTAGGCTTCACTCTTTAGTACATGAAGGTCCCCATGACGACCTTTGAGGGTGCCTGTTACGCCCTTCGAAGTTCTATGGAGCCCTTAGTAGATTTTCTAGGGTCCCAACACCGTTCCAGATCCAAATCTGCCAAGTAATTTCATCTAGGACTTACCGTTCCCAAGATATCAAAGATAACAAAAAAGTTTCCCGATTTTTACAAAACTTGCATGGATTATGTATGTTAACGTATTCAACTCAAATATCAGCATACCACGCACCCATTCTATGTTTTTCTATTTTTTATCGCCCTTTAATCAAGGGGTACGACCGTTGCCTGAATACCGCTAGCATCCACCATTCTGCAATCCGTAGCCTATAGCCATTGCAGCCTACATGGCTGTATTGTCCTGCCGTAGCCTGGCTGCATCCCACAGCCAACACGCTGCGATGCGCAGCCTACAGCCATTGCAGCCTGCGTGGCTGTAAAGTGCAGCCGCGGCCAGGCTAGCGCTGGCAGCCAGCACGCTGCGACGCGCAGCGCGCAGCGTACAGCCTTTGCAGCCACGTGGCTTCAAAGTCTAGCCGCGGCCCGGCTGCCGCCAGCAGCCAACACGCTGCGACGCGCAGCCTACAGCCATGGCAGCCTAGATAGCTGTGAAGTCCAGCCGCGGCCTGGCTGGCGCCAGCAGCCAACACACTGCGACGCGCAGCCTACGGCCGTGGCAACCTTCATGGCTTCAGCGGCCTTTCCATGGCCAGGCTGCATCCAGCAGCCGACACGCTGCGACGCGCAGCCCACAGCCATAGCAGCCTACGTGGCTGCAAAGTCCAGCCACGGCCCAACTGGCGCCAGCAGCCAACACGCTGCGACGCGCAGCCTACAGCCATGGCAGCCTAGATAACTGTAAAGTCCAGCCGCGGCCTGGCTAGCGCCAGCAGCCAACACGCTGCGACGCGCAGCCTACAGCCATGGCAGCCTAGATAGTTGTAAAGTCCAGCCGCGGCCTGGCTGGCGCCAGCAGCCAACACACTGCGACGCGCAGCCTACAGCCATGGCAGCCTACATGGCTGTAACGGCTAGCAGCGGCACGGCTGGCGCCAGCAGCCAACACGCTGCGATGCGCAGCCTACAGCCACTGCAGCTGAAGTGGCTGTGCGTGGCAGCGTTTATAGGCTGCTTAGGGCAGCCAAAAGGCTTCTGTGCGCAGTTTCTGAAGCGTTTAACAGCCAAAGCGCTCCGTGAAACAGCCAGACCAGCCACTGCAGCGTGCATGGCTGCAAGTCCAGGAGGTCGCTATGGCTGCGACATGGCTGCAACGCAGCCACGGCAGCCATGCATACAGCCAAAAAACGGTCCATACAGCCATGCGTCAGCCATTCGTCAGCCTTTCTGCAGCCTTCTATTTTTACTCGGGCTGGTCCGGATGATCATTTTCAAACTGGAGAAGAGGTGCTGCCCTGTTGTGCGGGATCTCTCTCGGAAGCTGAGCTTCCCTTAATAATGGATGCACTTCTAAAAAATGTCCCCTGACACTGGGAGGAAAGGTTATAGTTGAGCCACAGCCATCGACAAAACACTTGAACCTAAAGTTCCTCGTGTACTTGTGCTATCTTCTTAAATGATGGCAAAAACTGTGCAGGATGCACCTCTACTGTGCACCGTCTCTCCAGCCCTAACCAGGACTCCAGGTGCTTCTGGCGCCTGGATTGCATCAAGGCTTATCCTGACCGGGCCCAGCTCGCTGCAGAGGACAACTGCAAGCTAACTGGCAGGCTGAAGAACCTGATTAAAGTAAGTGTGGTCCTTTTCACTTCATCACTAATACTATTACTACTGCTAGCAGCCAGTACAATCCAGTTCACGCACTTGTCTGAAATTACTTCTGTTGAAAGTATGGGTACTAATCTGTCCACATTGCACTTGTATGCACTGTCACAACCCTGTAAACAGTGCATTGAAGCACGTTAGTGCAATACTTTGCGTTATCGATGAGTTCTGATCCCGGTCTGTGCAAAACAAAGTTACGTCCTTAATGTTGCTCTGCACTGTCTGAATGTGCTGTGAACTTGGAAAACAATGCACATTGCACTCTATTGCACTATTGCTAGTTTATATATAAGTTGTACAATGCCACTTTCATTGCATATAGTGGAATATTTGTGGGTTTTCATCTGGGGCTGCACATCACGCAGTCTTCTCTGTTGCGTACTCTGAATATTTATTTTCTGAATTGGCCCTGCCTACAGTGGAAGCTCAGTCAACATGCATTTGTTTTGCTTACAGGGATCCATGAGTGGAGCTCAGCTCAGCGCTCAGCACAGCGTGGGTTATTGCCCACAAGGCGAAACCGGAGCGTCTTACAAGGTGCTTCAAGAACCCCTTGAGCCATTCCAAGACTTATTTCATCTGGCGGTGCCTTCTTTGGACGCTAGCGCCGCGCGCCACCTATGTGGTGAGATATAAAAGTACTCGCTCAGGATAAAAAGGGGTGCGCGAGCCGAGAGCGGCACAGTTACCTGAGTTCGCTCCAAGCAACCAGTCTACACCTACTAACGTTTTCTCTTCAATCTCATCATGACTACTGTTGACATTCTCACTGAATGGGAAGCAGGATGCTTCTATGATGATGAACTTTTGGCGGAGGCTTATGCCACTGCTCTGGAGGGCATGCGCACGGCATCATTTGAGGAGCGCAGCGACCCCAGGCTGCCTGCCTTTCTCAAGGCGGGTTACATGGCTTTCCTCCGGGAGAAAGCCAAAGCTAACAAGCTGGACGCCCTGATCCATGAGGTGGCACTCACACTTGCCCGCCCTGTCCAGGCCCTGGACATGGTTGGGGTTGGTAACCCCGGCGCCCCGTCCCGTCCCGCTTCGCCGACGCCCGGCCCCGCGGAGTCCCTGAGCCGCCCCGCCACGCCGCCCGGTACGCCCGCCCGGAAACGCGCCCGTTCGCCGGAACCCGCGCCGGAACCGGAATCCGCGCCGGAACCGGAACCCGCGCCGGTTGAGTTAGGTTACCCTCCGAAAAGTAGACGACCAAAAATATTTTTCCCAAAAAAAAATTCTGAGAAAAAAATTCGAAATGGCGGACCCGCAACAATGCCCATCCAAGATGGCGGCCCGCTACAATACCCCCCCCCCCCTTACTACTCACCACGTAGCGACTCTTGAGCTAAAAAGACGTCTCTAGAGTATGGGGCTGCTATGGGCCTGCTCAGATCGTCTGACCCACACTGCGCTGCGGCCAGGCGCTCTGGGCCGGCTCGGCGGCTGTGCGAAACCCGGGTAGAGTATTAGGTCGGACGACCAATCCTTATTGAGAGACAAGAAGGGGAATAGCGATTTGTTTGTTTCGAACGCGCGTGTTCAAAGAGCGAACGAACCTAACCTAACCTAGCCGGCTGAGCACGATCTTCGAGTTGGTGCTGTTTCTCACCGTCTCGTCGGCGCTCTGTTTCAGTGTGAACCGAACGACATCTTGCATGTCAACGCCGCGCCGCCCACCGCAGAGGAGCAGTCGCGCCGCCTGCATTGGGACGACGCGATCTGGGAGGCGGCTGTGACGGGTAAGTCACGGGCGTAACTTTGATTCCAGGTGTAGTCATGTAAGGGTCGGTACAAAACGACAACAGAGTGGACGATGTACTGGCCTCCGCCCCCTGTGCATAAGTACATTGACGTGTCATGACCAACCATCATCACCCTCTTATGCGTGCTTGCAGACCAAGACCTGACCAAACGCAGGAGCCAGGGGGGGGGGGCATGATGGATGAAAGGGACGCCGACGGGATGCAGGATCTGGTAAGTTTGATGAACCTTCTTTGATGAATAACTGTTTCAGTATCTGTAATACATATTTTTATTTCTTTTCGTAGCCGTATTTTTTCCCCCTTTGTGCCAAGGCGAGTGACCATGACGCCTCCTCAAATTTGCGTCTCCTGATAGACATCATGGACGAAGACGACGAGGAGACCGCCGCGCCTCCGCTGAAAGGTAAATGACGTCAAGCCCCCCTAGCGCCGTACAAGGTAGGCAACACATTCGACATCGCAACCCTCCTCCGCCGAACAGTGTGTGGCTGGCGGCGCGGCGCGCTGTCGAATGGGTTGCTGCCTACCTTACGGGCTATCATCTACATGTGGGGGACCTTGCGGGGCCTGCTCACGACCTCATTGACATGTTTCTTTATCTTCCCTTCCCGTGCCGCGCAGACCAGGTGCTGACCGTTGACGCCGACGGTGGAGAAGCGGCGTGCTGCTGCAGCTTAGCAGGGAGGTCAACACTATGCAGCGTGAAATTGCTCTATGTGACAAGAAGATTCTGGGGCTTAGTCAGGCGGCTAACAGGAGAGACGAGTGGCTTGGAGACAAATTTGGTAGTGACACACTGAAGGTGGCAGAGTCTGGCAACAGTAGGGGTGTAAGAGTGGTCCATTAACAGTGTCCAAAAAGCTCTGGATGTCAAGCTGTCTGGTGGGTCGGGTTGTGTCAAAATTGTCAATGACACAATCTGCCCTTTGCCTTCAGTGCGCACTGTCCAAAGGAGAACACAACCCATAAGATTCCACCCTGGTCTTTTGCACGAATTTTTGGACACACTCAAAGAGAAAGTGCTGCCGACTTTTTCTGATGAAGAAAAAGATGTGACACTTCACTTTGATGAAATGTCCATAAAAGTACAGCAGTGTTTTGATCCTGGAACAGGCTCTTGGTTTGGAAACAGTGGCGTATCTAGACTCGAGAAAAGGAGGGAGTCATGTCGCCCGTCTTGCCTACTTACAGGCGGATTTTAGGACAAATTGCCTACCTTTAGGCGTTTTGTTAAGGGCAAAAGGTGGGGGTCATGACCCCCGTGACCCCCCCCCCCCCCCCTGGATACGCGCCTGTTTGGAAATGTCACTTTAGACGGAGTTGAAGGTCTCGCCTCAAAATTAGAGGTCTACACATTCGCCGGTATTCAGAAGAAATGGAAGCTCAATGCAGCTTACCATCTCACTCCTGGTGGTGGATGTGCAGGTCCTAGGGCTAAAGTGGAGATGGATCTCCTAAATTATGCTGAAGAGAGTGGTCTGAACTGTTAGGCTGTGGTCTGTGACATGGGCAACCGAGGACTACTTGCTAAGCTGGGTTTCGACACCACAAAAAATAAAAGCAAATATTGCATTCCCCATCCATATAATGAAGAAAAAGAGCTGTTGCTTGTTCCAGATGTTGTTCATGTTTTCAAGGCTATCAAAGAAATGTTAATTAACAATGAGTTTGTATTTGATCCATGAAGCGGAGGAAGGGGATAAGTCGACTTATTCCGAAAATGACTTTTTCATGGATTATAATACGTCAAAATATTTCGAATCTAACTGTTTTAAACTTTTGCCTGAACTCCCCATGGAAAGGGAGCAAATCGACACAGAAAAAGGGAATAACTCCCCTAACAATGAACGGACTACGACAAGTGAACCATTGAACGAAGGCGACGGCTCTGCCTTCGGCCGTCGGCCGCTTGGGGCGCCACAGCTTGCAAGTTCAGGTTTGGGATTCCTCTCAAGGTTCCAACAGCAGCCTTGGGTTGCCGCCTTCCCCCCCAAATGATTTAATTTCCACGTTTCATTCTGATTAAACCATAGGTAGGACACTCAAACCTTTATTTTATTTTATTCAACCAACAGAAAGTACCAGGGCTAGCCCGGTAACGCGATTTCGGAGCACCTTTTCTTTCGGAGAAACTCCGAGGAGTCTGTCACTTGTCACGTAAAATAGTCAAAATCCGAAAATATTGAAAAAAAAAAATTACTTCTCCGAATAACCTTCTTGTCATGAGAAAATTGCAGGTTCAAATTAGGGGCAAAGCTACGACACCAATACCCCCACCACCTAGAGCCGCCACCCGCCCCTCAAAAGACAAAGGAGAGGAGGAGGAGACCGAGACCGTTGGGACCTGTTGGAGTAGGTACTCTCCTGGTCGTCGTCTCTCGCCTACTTTAACTTTTTACCAAAGCCATTTACGAAGAAAGCTAAATGAATGACGTGGCAATTGAGATGCCCGAGGAGCAGGAAGAGGGCTGGTACGAATGGGTCATTGAGCTGTATGCAGGGGCGTGCACAAGGGGGGGCGGAGGGGGCCCCCCCCCCCCCCCCCCCCGAAGGACCCCAAAAAGGCGCAAAAAGGTATACTTATGAGGAAGTTTTTGGCGTATAACCCCTGGAAGTTAGGCAAAGTCTCCCAAAAAAGGTCCCACCGCCCCTCCCGAGGAGGCGAGCTGTGCACGCCCCTGGCTGTATGAAGGGTAAAGTCTCTTGTGCCGCGTGCCAAAGATCACCTCACGCCGGTAGCCGCTATTGACCTCTCTCTGCTCCACATGTTTCGCGCGTGATGAGATCCTTGTTCGCGCATTGACTCACATTTTAGCGGTTTAAACCCTAACATGTGGTGTTTCAGTTAGATTTATCAAGCGTTTTAAGTACGAGAAAGTGCAAAACAGCTAGAAACATCTGTGGTGCTGCAAAGGATAGGCAGCCCTTCACAGCAGCTCAGCCCCTACCTTACAGCATGCCTGCTTCCCATTTACAGAATTGAAGGATGGATCTTAACTGCCATGTTCGGAGGAGCCTTAGCAGCCCACTATATGGACAAGCATTTGATTGTAGACCTCATTGGCCTGCTGGCAGCATTGATGAGCGGTAAGTTAACACTTTTGTTACTTACATGAAATCCTCTGAAAACATAAGCCCAAAACTGTTACGGAAAGGCATTTTCACAATACTGGTGTCTCATTTATTTGTGCTGGAAAGTGGTTTCAAAGTGACTAATCTATGAGTAAATATTGCGCACATGGAGTGCGCTAAGCTGACTCGAAATGCAAGAGACTTTTTAAACATTCAGTTGTTTGCCTCAGTCACCTCACGAAAACCAAATCAGTTTTCAACCTTCAGCTCCTGGCAAATTAATACTAAATGAACATAGCTAAAGTTAGGATGTTGGTCAAATTTAAAAGTAATGCAAATAAAATATTTGTGGTATTGGTGAGGAGACTTTGGTTAACTTAAGCAAACAAGTGCACATGCCTGCCTGGCATGCAGCAAAGAAGTGTGTGCCTTGCGGTTGACTCAAGCGTGTGCTTGGCACACCCTTTATTTTGCCTCTGCAATCTTACAGTGAGCTACTTCAGGCCAAAACAGCTGGTACAAATATTTTAGAAAGTAAGACTTTCACTGTAGAATAACGTTTAAGCTGCAGTCAAATTGCAACCAGCCAGTTGTCGAGGAGTCAAGATTGCTCCCGACCATAATACTATCACCGTTGTTTACCTGCCGTTCATGCGTTAATGTTTATATCCTAAACTTGATACAACCATTGTGGCCTTTAAGTTTCTGTTTCCACTGAGTAACAATTAGTTAATCGTTAAAACCTTGAACTAGTGGGTCTTGAGTTCAATGGATTCCAGGCAAATACTTCAAGTGGTTAAACTTGTTCACACTACATTATCTCTTAAAATGCTTTCACCAAATCATAATGTTTCTAATGTTTAATTTAACTCACCTTTTAGAAGAGCATTAACTTTGTCATGATTCAACCTTTTGTTTCAGCTGCACGCCGCAGGAAGTGAAGCATTACAATGATTAAAGGCACATTTTTTTGAAACCTGATTTTTTGCTTACATTGCCCGGTGAAGAATTACAATGAATAAAGGCACATTTTTTGGAAACCTGATTTTTTTCTTACATTGCCCATCTGTCTAGACAGTTACTTTGCCCCGGTCTGAGCTCTGACAGCCAGCCTAGTTTGGGTTAAATTTGAACATCAGCACTCCTAGATCTTTGAATAAGAGACAGCTAGCTGTGAGTTGGAACCCCAAACTTGAACTTGCCTAGGTTGGGTTTAATTTGAACATCAGCTTACTCATAGAACTTAAAATAAGACTTAGTAATCACAAGTAGTAGGTAGGGCCCTGTGTGACATTTCTGGGGCCCTGTGGGACAGGGTCCCTGGGGCCCGCGTGGTGAGGCGCTGCCCGGCGCGCGGATTAGCTCGGCCGGCCGCTGGACTGCCCCGCGTTCGGGCCGCAGTCACTTCTCGTCTCGCAGCTCTGCGTTACCTCTCGCCATGGATGCAAGCAGGCTCGTCATTGTGTTAGATCGGGTCTCCAAGCTTCGCGGTTTGCCTCGTAATGTGCGCCTCGAGGCTGCGCGAGTGAATAGAAAATTCTGGATGAAGTGTAAGGATGCGAAGAAAGTCTTCTGGTATGGCAGAGTGCTTTCGTCGATACGACCTTGCTGCATCACAAGCTGCAAATCCTTCCTACCGACGAGCGCTCTGCCATTCCTAGAGCTCTGCTCGATGAATTTGAAGATTTGGTATCCGAGGCTTTGGAATATGAGAGAAAACGCCGCGGAATCAGTGTTGCAGATGTGTGGGCTTCGGCAGAAAAAGAATTATTGTGAACAGTGTCCAGTGTGCGCGTTTGTGTGCGTGCGTTTGTGTGTGTGTGCGTGTGTGTGTGTGTGTTTGTGACGTATCCGTCTCTGCTAAAAGGGGCTGCGAGCACCTTCGAGGTCTCAGTCTGCCCACAGCCGTCCCGTGTGTGCTGCTGCGCTCCCCGGCTCATCTAGGCCCCGTCCTTACTTGTGTTCGCGAGTGTTTGTGTGTCCTGTGTCTTTGTGCATCGCCATGCAGTCCAGTCGGGTTGCCCATCCCGTCATAAAATACAGTGCCCACGTATTGATGAAGGTGAAAAACTGTCAGAACTTGCCACGGTGGGTGAGAGAAGATGCGGCGCGGCATCGTTAGTGGACGACATTTGGGAACTTTCCTATGTGTATACTGTTGACATGGACCCTCCTGAAGTCCTGACATCGGCGCAGGACGTTTTTAAAGCTGTCTTGTGTGGCACACGCGGAGCGGTTCCTCCGTATATGCGACCGGACGTTCAAGAGGCTTTGGAGAACCTCGACGCCCTGCTGGAAGTGAAGTCTGCAGACGATGCGTCTACGCCTATTGCTGAGCCTGTGCCTGCTGCTGACTCTGCGCCACGCTGTTCGTGTCCTGTCCATCCCCTGTCCGTTGAAGAGCCTGTACCTTGCAGTTCAGACATCGCCCGGCCCGCTCCTGTCGAGGAGTCTTTGCTGTGCAATCCTGCCTCCACCCGTTGCATACCTCTTAGCTATATTTCCCCTAGCACTGAGAGTGACACTACTGTTGCATCTATGAGTTTTGGTTTGGATAATTCGCTTATCTATTCAGAGGTGGTCGGTGATTTGTTCAGTAAACCTTATTCTTAGGCTCATTGTGTGTCGGCCGATCTGCGGCATAGAGCAGGTATCGCTCTTCGTTTTGAACAGCGCTACGGCCGTATTGATGCATTGAGGGCTCAAAATAGGCGTGTTGGCGGTGTAGCTTACTTTGAGAATGTTCCAAGGGAAAACATTTTTACGCTGATCACCAAGGAGCATTATTGGGAAAAGCCAACATATGAGAACGTAGAGAGATGTCTGAAGGAACTTGCAAGGTTATGTCTTATATTTGGTGTTAAAAATTTATGTATCCCTAGGATCGCGTGTGGGCTTGACAAACTTGATTGGGGTGTTGTAAAGCGTATTATCTTCAATAATGTTTATATATATAATATTTATATATATATATATATATTTGGGGCACGAACTGGCAGAAATTGAAACCGTGCCCGATTTGCGGATTTTGAACACAGTTCCTGTCGGTATGTACCCACCCCACGTCGTACAAGGTTTATTCCCACCGGCCCTGGCAGATCAAAAAGTAGGCGCGTACGGCAGGCGTCAGGAGAGGTGTGGTGAACCGACCCCACGAACACCACCTCACCTCTCGCCTGCCGCTGCATGCAGTGTTGCCTACCAAAAGATCTATCGGGGCCGGGACTTAAGCTATGAGCGTAGGGATTTACACTTTGACGGTTAATGTTTTTTGTAATGTTTTTTGTTTAGTAATCTTTTTTTTGTTACAGTTGATGAGAATGAACCGTCGGCTGCTCAATTTGAGCTTATGAATGCCATGCGGGAGAGTGGGCCAGTCGACGTTGACGAGTCGAACTGGCGAGTATTCAAATCGTATCTCACGGACTGGGACTTCCCTCGAGAGCACGCTTGGCAACAAGTGAACGAGGTGGCACGGCAAATGCAGATGTTGCCGCCAGTTCAGGACACAACGGCACAGGGCGAAGAAGATACCTGCGGGTGCTGCGCCTCACATAGGCCAGTGCGCACTTGCATGCCATGTGGTCACAAAGTGGCGTGCCATGAGTGTTGCCTTAAATTGTACTCGACTTTCAAAATCAGACCAGACGGGGGTGCAGTTTCACAACGCTGCCCAGTTTGCAAGTGCATCCTTGGTATGGTATTTTAGTGTGCACTAAATAAGGTGAACCATGTTGTTCCACACCTTAACTTGCAAGTGCGGACCATTCTTGCCTCACTTGAAAGTGTAGGGCGAGAGTGGTAGTTTGTCACACGTTTGATGGGTAGGCTTGGTGTGGCCCATAAGTCCCAAACTTTCAAGCGTAGGACAAATTGTGCCTCACACCAGGAAGTTCTACACTTCCAGATGTGAAGCAAGGGTGCCCCACACTTCAGTAAAACGAGAGTGGTCCGCACTTGCAGGTGTGAGACAACATGGTGCATTCCTGACCTAAACTTTAGATTGCCCTGAATACACAGGTTTGAGCCTATGTAGTGTTTACTATCAATATTGGTCATAATTGTTACTCTTTTGATCTGGTTTTGTTTGTTCAGTTTATTCTGTGCCAAAGCTTTACTAAAAACAAAAATTGTGTTCTTGTCTATTTTGTTATAATGAAAAGTAATTCTATCATATATTGCTGCTATTCATTAAATCTTTTCTCTTTACATTTAATATCTCCCATGATAAATTTAACACCTAATAAAGTGCTTTATGGGCGAATCCTGGTAACTTGAATAGAGTTCGACCCCTAACCTTTTCGAATATGTTCAAAACGGCCTAAAATCGTTCGTCTGAACCTAAAACCACAAAAAAAGAACAAAAAATATTTATATTTTGGTTTACTGTAGCAGTTTTCGCTTTTCGGTCCGCATTAATTTGGTGGGATGACAGGTTCAGTCCATAGTGGTATTGAATGCAAAGCCTTCTGCACAACTTAGGTAATTTTTGTTTTTGTCAAAGAACAGAACATTTTGTGTAAAAAATGAGGCTTGAACTTTAAGAAAGTTAGGTGCAAAAAGAAAAACACGAAATTCTAGACAATTTAGTTACTACAGACATTGTAACCCACCTCACAGTTATCCCTTAAAGAGTCCTTCCACTTCTGAAAACGACAAGTGGCAATACCCCGCGCGCAGACGGGAGCGAGTTTTATTGCCAGAGCATCTCAACCGTTCGTTAGATAGTTAAAAAAGCAAGCCGATTGTAGGTCTCTGTTGAAGGTACAATTGGCTCGCTTTTCATACCCCTCAAGCTTGAACGGTCTAGGTGCTGTGATCCCTCAACCGCCGACGCGTGGGGTATAACCAGGCCCGGCCGTCATGCAGGGTATATGCCGGCAGTAGGGGTCGGATTCTTTTGTCCATTAAAGCGCCACCACAACGTACTGCTGCCCAAATGGCAACCAAAAGAAGAGTGCATGCCCAACTATACTGTACATATTGAATAAATCACGAGTTTCTCTTATGCAAAAAAGGCGTTGTTTGTGTTCTTGCCGCTGAAAGTAAACAGTATTTTTATTAAGGAAGTCTTTAATAACAGCCCGTCTTCGAAATTTCAGGGCAATTTCCTGAAGAGACTTTCCCGTCGCCAATGCACTGCGCGCTCTGCCGCGTTTCGCTACAGTCATCGTGAATACCGTGAAACGGGGTAATTTCGGGCACTTTTGAGAGGTATTTTTAAAATTGTGAAGGTCGTGGTGTTGCTATGGACCTGAGGGTTAAAATTTATCATCTACCCACCTTTAGCTTCAATTTGACGCCAATTCCAGATATTTACGCTTTACCGTTAATACAGTGAAGGGCCCAAAGCAGTGCCCGAAATTACCCCGTGTTTTGGGGTAATTTCGGGCACCCCAGGAAAAAACGACTTGTCGTTCTGATTTTGGTCTCAAAATCAATAATTGTCTCTTTCTTTTGAGCTTATGTGATAAAATGTGAAATTCTTAAGGATGTAGATGTGGAGGGATAGTAGGGGTGGTCATTTATACATAATTTGGAGTCATGATTGGAACAAATAGTTTGATGTTTGGGAGAGTGGGGTGGAGCTATTTAGGACGCTTCTTGTTGAACGTCTAACCTTGAACCTTTATCCTTTTTTGTTTTTGATAATGGTACAACTCAAGCCACACTATATCACGCGAAGATGAGTCGTGGATCTTCCTCTTGAAACTGACGTACATGGGAGGCAAGTCTTATGCACAATTGTGAAGATACAGGGGCTTTCTGGAAAACTCTGCATTCCGTAGCAACCCGGCAAGCCATGCAGCCGTTCTCAAAGTCAAAGCCCCGGTAAACATGATAAAATTTTAGTCACGAACCAATAATTGACACTAAGACAGGATGTGTACATACTACACATAAGAAGTACAGATGTAGCCTTGGCCCATTTTTATAATAGTCAAAGTTCCATAAAGCGACTGCTGCGGCAGTTGAGTATTATCTGTGTTAATGGATTATCTGAATCTTTCAGAAGAGCTCTGAAGAGCTGGAAGAAGCTGTCACCACTCTAGCCCTGCGAAATTTAAAGTGTTCAGAACAACCCTGCATGCCCTTGCATGCCATTTCAGTGCTCGAAATTACCCCTAAAAGAAACAATTTTTTAGTTTTGAGCCTCTATTTACCATACTATTTGCCGCAGGTGATTGAAAATTTGACACAGCATGCTCAAAACATGTCTATATCGGAAAAAAAAAATACCTTATGCACCGTTTGTAAACAGGTTTGGCTTGCCAGTTGAAGTTTTCACGCATACACTGAATTTAGGTAAAAAGTGTAAAATACGAAAATCACTGTATCTCGAAAAGATTGGATCTGTTTGGTCTCAAGAGGAATGATCCGACGGTTTTAAGTGTGGCGAATGCGATGCGCGCAACGGGACAAGCCTCCGAGGTCGCCGCTAGACGGCAGCATCATCGCAATGCTTTCGGGCAGAGATGCCCGCAATTACCCCGGGTGCCCGAAATTACCCCGTTTCACGGTACTCCATGCTCTGCGCAAAGACGATGCACTGTGAAATTCTCATAGCTTCGACACGTGCCTGCGTAGACGGAAGGGAGGGGGCAGCGGAGTGGTCCCGGAATGTCAGGGGGCGGGGCGGGCCCAGGTAGGCGGAGACAAGGGGGGGGAGCCTCGGATACCCTGCGCTTCTGCGGACCCTGCTCTTTTGCACCTCGACTGCCCTGGTCTATTGCGAGCCCTGCTCTTCTGCAGTTGAGGACACTGCTCTTCTGCAGTTGAGGACCCTGCTCACTTGCATCATACTACCCTGCTCACTTGCCGACCCTGCTCTTTTGAATGCGTCTCAAAAAAAATTGAGCCCATTTACTGTACTGTGCCTTGTGCCACGGACCTTCGTCAGTCCTCCATGACTATTACCAACAAACTTAATTTAAGAATGCATCAGTACCACCAATATTTATCCGCGTTTATTACCAGTAACTGTTGCCATTGTGATGGAAGTAGAACATGAAAGAGCCCTGTTCTGAGTCCATCAATCTCTCACGTTCAATCCCCTCAGCTTTGGAAAGGAAGTCCCCAACATATTCTAATAATGGTTCTCCTTTTCTGAACACCTGCGTTGCTACTATTCCACGACCTTTCCCGGGAAAGTTGCGTACCTGGAAGAAAGGTAATGATGTCACTGATGCATACAAACGTGTTACCTTATGTAGTATGCAGATTTATTTTTAAAACCTCGAGTCCAGACTCCATGGTGCCGAGGGGTACCTCACTGTAAGATTTTGTGTACAATGAATGTGGGAATGTGTTAGAATGTGCAAGATTTCTGCTGTATTTGTCACACATGTTGCCTACTTACAGGCGTTTTTGCCTCCAGAATGTGGGAATGTGTTCAAATTTTGTACAACGAATGTGGTAGGTTGTGCCCCCCTCGGGAGGTGCTGTCTTTAACACGAGCAGAGCGTCGTGGTGCAGCAAGCCGCAAGCGATGAAACGCTCTCCGTAAACTGCCAGAACATAGTAAGACATGCCTAAACCCATTCTGAAATTGATAAATTGGTGCGGTTCACTTAATTTTACACAACTCACTTCATTTCTTGTATTCTCCTGCGAAGACTTTTCACAAAACACCTCTTCCCTTTCATACTTTTGAGCCGGATTCGCCTCATTGCATAGGAGTTATGTTGTATTAACAGATGTAGTTGCAATACTGGAGGCAACAAATTAAGTTCAGTAGGGTGCATGGGAATGTTCAGGGCACTGAATTATTCATCTCTGATATGTCTGCCAGTACTTACTGTATCCCTTATCTGTCACGCCAATAATGGCTGCAACCTGGGCTGGGACTCCTATGGTTGCCCCCAATCCATGCCTGCCTGCCTCTTGCCCCATACCCCACCTTCCCCTCCCCTTCCTGCCCCCCTCCCCCATCACCCCTCCAAGGATGTTGTGTTTCTCGCTATGAGAAATACAACATCCTTGCACCCCTCCTGTGAAAAATGTGACATAGTATTATTAGCATTTACAGATGGATAGTCATTCTTATTGTTTGAGTCCCATTCATCTGTCATATACTCGTTCTCCTTTTGTGGCTGGGGAGGCATGGAATAAGAAATAATGTAACACAAATTTAAATTGTAGTCTTTATTCTCTCATATCACTCATCTCCATCACGAGTTACACCATTCACGTGCAGATGACTCCCGGCGACCGCCACGTACTGCTCGACACGGGTTTAGTAGCTAGAGTGGTTTCCATTCTTCACCGCCACGACGGCACCGTGAGGCTGGCGTGCCAAAAGTATGGGCCAGGGAAGGACCTCTTCACACGGCTCGTCCAGTCATCAAGACTAGGTATACACCTATTTTCGGAATCGGGGCGACGAGACAAAGCCAACGGTGCTGGTTTCGAGCAAATCTGAGAAGTTTGGACCCAGGTTCAAATCCCGGGGGGACCAAATTTATTTTTTTTAGTTTAACGTTGTTTCTTATGTTTTTGAGGGTGCTGATGACGAAAATAACGTCCATTCTGACCCAGACCCACGTTTAAAGCCTGTAAGAGTTAAACATTTGCGACACTCGTTAAATTTAAAATGTACGGGACGGGCCAAAGTTGCCGATCTGTATCGCCACTTTTCCTGTTATTAACAGTGCTAGTGGGTGTGATCCAAAAACAGGGGACGAGCTGAATCTATTTGAGGAGCAAGTCTGTGGGGGTGTTACCCGTTTCGCATTTTAGCGAAATTTTTTAGGTTTAGGTGAATTTTCAAAGTTGTCCAAATTAACAGTGTTCTACAGAAATGTATTGGTCTCGACAAAACAAACCACTAACATCAACACATGTCATGGGTTGGAATGGAAAACAAATAAGTTGTTGAATTTTTAAGTGTGATGTGGCCAAAGGAGGCCATTGCAGTTTATGACAAAATGCAGCATTTAGAAGTAGCTAAAAAAGACTCGGATATCCTTATAACATAAATTGATATTTCGTGCTTGTTTTGTTGAGACGAATCCATTTTTGTAATAAGATGTTTATTTTGTTCGTTTTGGAAATTCCCTCGAAATCCCCGAAAATTATACCACACCACGGAAAATGAACAACCAACGCGGAACTTTTGTCTTTAAAAGAGGACCTAGCAACAACCAACAGATTTGCTAATAAAGACTTCCTAAGGGAAAACTGTCTCGCATGCGAGATTAAAAACTTTTCCGTTGGGCAGTGTTCTGCCCAGAAACAGGCGACACAGCTACGGATTATGATGACGCACTCAAGGGGTAGCCCGGTCGCCCGCTAGCTCTGGACTTCTGGGAACTCAAGATCCTTGCAGAGCCCAAGTAGCCCCCGCCGGCAAACCGAACTTCCCGAAGCCGGGCCTGCTTCGGGAGCCGAACGCGCTGGCTTCGGCTCGCCTGCCCCCTCCCGAACGGAGCGGGAGGAGTGGAGCCCGGGGATCGCCGCTCCCCCTATCGTCCCGTCCGTTTTCGGCACGTCGTGCACGGAACGATCCGCGTGAGGGGGGGGGGGGGGGCAGGCAATTGAGGGGTGGCTCCGAGCACAGCGATTCGTGTATCCATTATTGTAAATGTACTGCATACCTGAAAAAAAGTACTGCAATTTTTAGTGACATTTGACCTTGCTGTCTGTTTCAGTAACGTTCGCGGCGGCAGATAATGTTCTGAGGAATGAGAACTCAAGCCATCCGAGCCATCCCGCCGACAGCACCAGCGGCAGTGAAAACGACGACTACAGTTCCGATCAGACCGAGGAGAGCGACACGCCGCAGCTGGATCAGCTGACACCCATGGGCACCAACGTCAGCATCATGGTGGGCAGCGGAAATACGTCTCAGATGGGCCACATGACGGCGTCCGGCTCCGGCGTCATCACGACCACCAACCCAATCACCACCGACCCAGGCCACACACGCCCTGTCTCCCACTGATAGAAAAAAGTACAGAAATTACACGGAAAATGTATGGTCAATTTTTTACCTGGACCGTCCGTACCTTGCCAAGCACGGAGGTTCTGTACATGTTTTCTGTAGCAGTTTACATGAGATCCTTATAGGGACCACAGAAAACCAGTACGGAGGGTCCGTACCTTTTCTGTACCCCATTTTCTGTACATTTTCCGTACCAAAACACGGAATTTTTTGCAGTGCCGGGGAACGCCAGTCAACGTCGTGGGGAGGGACCATGATGTGCCAAAGCTGCCACGACAAGACGCATGCAGCCCACACCACCACCATGAGGGAGTCGACGGCGCTCAAGGTGTTGACCAACAAAATGGGCGACCTGACCAGGCTGAGTGGAAACGCTCTGCAGCAGGGTGAGTGTGGTTTTGTTACTGCAACCTTTAAGTGCTAGCCGTTTTCTTAGTAAATGTGTGTTAACGCTCACTTCCCGTCCATTTCTCTGTTGCAGACGTTAACGCGTGGACTGCGGCAGTCCTTTGTGGTATGGCGACCTCAATTAGCAATGTGGCCGCCCAATTGTACGACTTCCAGGAGAACCTGCCGTCACTGGTGACGGAGGCAGTCCAGGATGCACTCCGGGGAGCAGGCGGCGCCCTCCTACCCAGCCTGGATGGCGCACCCAAGGGACTCACGTCGCTGCTGAACATACCAATCGGCCTCGACGAAGTGTGGCAGTTGTGCGAGCTTGAGCTGGGGCTAGAAAGGCCAGAGGTGAAGAGTGCTTTCTACGCCGAGGCAGGCTGCAGGGGCGGCAAGAACGTGAAGACGGCGGCCAGGCGCATTGTGACCTGGCTCTTGAAACCACATCTTCTGCGCATGATTACCTTCACGGGTGGCAGGTTCTCCGCACATGACTCCGAGGAAAAAGCGAATGTAGGAAAAGGTGAGTCGACACGCGCACCAACGCCACACGACAATGCCGGTCATATTCAATGACAATTACCAACCAAACTGATCTTTTTTTCTTTGTTTCAGATAAATCTGGCCGTGACGTGGTACTGGATAGGAGGATGAGCTTAAAGGAGCATTTCCCAAATGTCAAGACCGCGATCGCCGAAACCCTGAAGGGCATGAAGGGTTACGATAGAGATGCCGTGGTGAACGAGTACACCATCGACGAGGAGATAAAGTGCTCGTTCTACAACGCCAGGGACATTGCGAGGGCGGCGGCGGGGTTGGAACGCGACCGGCCCGGCTCCAGCCCCAAGACGCCCACTGACGCCAAGAACAAGAAGGGGTCGCTCGTGGCCGCGTTCCTGGGAGGGGCTCACGCGGCCGGCAGTCCCCATTCGCCAGCCCCGCCATCGTCGCCCGCGGTCGACGCGGAGACCCGCATGCTTGAAATCATGGACACGTTTGGACGTATTAGTCACCATTCGGATCCACGGCCAAAAAACATGGGCGTCAATGCAGCCCGGGTCTCTGGCTTTGGTGGGTCTGGCCGTGGGTTGACCCCTGGCTTTCGCCCTGGGTCTGGGAGCCGGAGCACGTACGACCCATCGAGACGACAAGAGGACGGCTCAACATCGCGCAAGTCACTGACTCCTCAGTTCGAGGCTCGGACTCTCAATGCCGCTTATTCTGATGATGAATTTGATTTGGAGCAGTTTGAACTGCCACGTACTGACAATAGTGAAGTCAGTAAAGAACTGGCCCTATCCAAATTCTGAGCCCGAGCCTGTTTGTTGAATTCAGTTGAATTTGCATTTTGGTGTACACGTGTAGTTTCCCCTAGTTTGTAATATTTGAATAAACTGCACAATTTTTGGTTTTGTCGTCCTCTTTGTGTTCTTTGATATTTTTTATATTACATGTATGGATTGAATTTGCATTTCGGTGTACACGTTTTTTGGAAGTAGTTTCCCCTTGTTAGTGATATTTGAATAAACTGCACCATTTTTTTGGTTTTGTAGTCTTTTTTTGTGTTCTGTGTCAATTGGAATTTAGTTGAATTTGCATTTTGGTTTCCTAGTTTGTAATATTTGAATAAACTGCACAGTTTTTGGTTTTGTAGTCGTTTTTGTGTTCTTTGATCACCATCTTTTGGTGTTGTAGTCTTTTTTGTGTTCTGTGTCAATTGTAAGCAGATTAATTCAGTCATTAATTTCTTATGGATATGTAGGTGGATCATGTTTGTAAATAAATAACCATGTGATTAGAAAACCACAGCCTACCTGTATTCTGTACCTCCCAGTACCGCCAGGCGCCAACGGGGCGGGCGGGGCGCGGCGCTGGGCGCCTGAGCAGAGCGTGGCGCACAAACCGCGGGGGCCCCAGGGCGAAAGGCCTATGCAGAGCGCGGAGCGACATGCGCGTGGAATGGGCGACGGTAAGGCGCTTCGACGCCGCCGACCGAATGGCCAATGGAGGGCGCCGACATACCTTTGCAGGGAGCATGCGACGGCAGGGGCGCTATAATGCAGCCGCACGCAAGGCCACGGCAAGCCGCGCACACCAACTGCCATGCGAATGCAGACCGCAGGGCGCCCGGGCAAAGGGGTCCCGACAGGCCGCGAGACAGCCTCGGCCGACCCCGGCAGCCAGCGCCGCGCGCCGTCGCAGGTTGTGAGGAGGGCCGAGGCAGTCCGGCACGCTCCCGGCGAACGGCTGGAGGAACTCCCGGCACGGCAGGACAGGCACGTGCGCAGCGCGTCCGCATGGCGGACTGCAGCGGAACGGCGCCGCGCCACCACCCCCACCGCACTGTCCCGCTGCACGCCGCCGTAACGTCCTGTACGGTGCGCGGCAGCTGAGCGGCGCGGAGCGCCGGCAAGACCCGGCCCCGGCCACGCCGCTGGGGGCCCGCACAGCGGACCTGCCCTCGGGCCGTGTTTCGACACCAAGATATGGCACCGCCCATAGGATGTGCATCGCAGCCGCAACAACGGCCTTTACTATTAAGATAGAACTCCGCGCGGCGGATTCCGGCTACGCGCGGCGGAGCCACGGCGGAAGCGTGGCGGATTGTATATTCTACTCGGGAGGGCTCCCATCTGTGGCGTATGTCGTGGCTTCACTCTCCGGTGCTGTCCGACCGAACGCCATCGCCGCAACCGTCACCTCTGCCGCCAACTGACATCTCGGACAGTGAGGAAGATCTGCCAATGTCTACAACTGTTGCGGTGCCTTCTCCTGCTGCTTCTCCGAAACCACTTGTTGCCTACGGCGACACGGAGAGCGAAGAAGGCAACACGGAGAGCGAAGAAGACGAGTTGTTGGTGTCAGCCGCTCAGTCGCAGAAGCGGCTCTGGCAACTCCAATAAAGCTGGCGCTGCCCAAACTGTCCAACGTCCTTGCCAGAACTCCGGACGGCAAGCAGGCTATGGCAAAGCAGGCTCGCCAAGAGCTCACTTCCTCTTTGGAGCCACGGCAAGCTTGGGCTTGCGCAGTGCTCTCCGAAGAGAAATTCCTCCCCCTCACCGACCGTCTCCGTGGCCACGAGGAAGCAGTCCACAAGCAAGCCGTCTCTCTCCACAACTTGGCGGAAAAACACTTTGCCTGGAATCAGGAAGAGTGCCGTCATGTGGAGGCTAAACATAAATTCTTGAAGGAGTGTGTAAGAAGTGCCAAAACAGTCAGGAACGTTACCAAAACCGCCACTGTGGGCCACGAGTACCTGCAAGCGGCTTTAAGGTGCAATGTCCTGTTTCCCGCAGAGCTTACAGTGGAAAAAATGAATGAGTTTAAATTTGAAGAGTACAGTTCCGACATTGTTGCGCCCCTACAGGAAACATTTAATGAGGGTGCCCTCAGTTCTCTTATGGTTTCTAGCCGTGTGAATTTTAGAGGGATTCAGTACTCAAAGGGCATGTGTGTTGTGCAAAGCCGGGAGATGTGCGGGCTTCAAGTTTGCAAAATAGAAGCTATTTTCATTAATGAATCGGGAGCTCTCATTGTAGGACGAGCTTATGACGCACTTCTGAACCCTGATCTGCAACTTTTTGAACTTTCTGAAACTCCACACTTGACTAAAGTTTATCTGCACAATTTCACATATCCTATTCCTAGCAATATTTACATGTATGCAGGAAAGGAACACATTTCGACCATAAATATTTAATTTGACCATCTCTGTTCTTTGCAGTGATGGATTTAGTAAAGGAATTCGTGATGGGAGCACTGACGGCCCACGAGGTGCAGTGGGAGTAACTGGAGAAGGTCTTAATGAATGTGGGAGTGACTACCAAGAATGATTTGGACCACATTGACTGGGAGGCAGGCTTTGGCGACTTTTCCGAGGTCCTCAGTAAGGTGCAGTTCAGAGTCCTTGGCAAGGCCGTCACTGAGAGGACAACATCGCCATCACGTAACACACGTAAGTTTTTTAAATCTTTTCTTGTAGCGTGGTCCGAGGTGGCGCGGTCGGCCGTATGCCGCGGGCCGCTGTGGGGGCCGCGGTGGGCAAACGGTGGAACGCGCAGGGCCGCGAAGCGCCGCGGTGGGCCACACAAGGGCGTTGGCCACGGCAGGCGGTACGCCGCTGTGGAGGGCTGCGGTAGGAGCTGCGTGGGGCAAACGGTGGGTCAATGTGGGAGCCGCAGTGGGCAAACGGTGGGACGCGCAGGACTGCGGTGGGCCGCGGAGCAGGTCGCTGTGTGTCGAACGCGCGGTCGGTGGTTTAAACTTGCACTCGCGTACGAGCTACCATTAATCGTTCTAGTGTCAAAGCTATTGTTTCTGTCAGCAGCGCCGCAGCCTACTTCACCAAGCCGAGGCCAACCCGAGGGAGGTGCAAGCGCTGAGGGTGTTGGGCAACAAGCTGGCAGACCTGAGCCGGCTTAATGGAGTTGCATCGCAGGCAGGTAAAAATCTTTTTGTAAGTGCTGAAATAAGTTAAATTTACAGGTACCGTGAAACGGGGTTATTTCGGGCACCCGGGGTAATTTCGGGCATCTCTGCCCGAAAGCATTGCGATGATGCTGCCGTCTAGCGGCGACCTCGGAGGCTTGTCCCGTTGCACGCATTGCATTCACCACACTTAAAACCGTCGGATCATTCCTCTGGAGACCAAAACAGATCCAATCTTTTCGAGATACGGTGATTTGCGTATTTTACACTTTTTACCTAAATTCAGTGTATGCGTGAGAACAATGCATAAGGATGTTTTTTTTTCGATTTGGACATGTTTTGAGCATGCTGTGTCAAATTTTCAATCACCTGCGCCAAATAGTATGGTAAATTGGGGCGCAAAACTAAAAAAATTGTTACTTTTTGGGGTAATTTTGGGCACTGAAATGACATGCAAGGGCAAGCAGGGTTGTTCTGAAAACTTTGAATTTCGCAGGGCTAGAGTGGTGCAAGCTTCTTCCAGCTCTTCAGAGCTCTTCTGAAAGATGAAGATAATCCATTGACAAAGATAATACTCAACTGCCGCAGCAGTCGTTTTGTGGAACTTTGGATATCATAAAAATGGGCCAAGGCTACATCTGTACTTCTTATGTGTAGTATAAGTACACATCCTATCGTAGTGTCAATGATTGGTTCGCGACGAAAATTTTATCATGATTACCGGGACTTTGACTTTGAGAACGGCCGCATGGCTCGCCGGGTTGCTACGGAATGCCCAGAAAGCCCCTGTATATTTCCAATTGTGCATAAGACTTGCCTTCCATGTACGTCAGTTTCAAGACGAAGATCCACGACTCGTCTTCGCGTAATATAGTGTGGCCCGAGTTGTATCATTATCGAAAACAAAAAAGGACAAAGGTTCAAGGTTGGACGTTCAACAAGAAGCGTCCTAAATAGGTCCACCCCACTCTCCCAAACATCTAACTATTTGTTCCAATCATGATTTCAAATTATGTAAAAATGACCACCCCTACCATCCCTCCACATCTACATCGTTAAGAATTTCACATTTTATCATAAGTTAAGCTCAAAAGAAAGAGACAATAATTGATTTTAGGACCAAAATCAGAACGACAAGTCGCTTTTCCCTGGGTGTCGGGGTGCCCGAAATTACCCCAAAACACGAGGTTATTTCGGGCACTGCTTTGGGCCCTCCACTGTAAAAAACGGTGAGGCGTAGATATCTGGAATTGGCGTCAAATAGAAGCTAAAGGTGGGTAGATGATAAATTTTAACCCTCAGGTCCATGGCAACACCACGACCTTCACAATTTTAAAAATACCTCTCAAAACTGCCCGAAATTACCCCGTTTCACGGTACAATTCTTTCTTTTCCGTATTTTTATAAGTCCTTGTTTTGTTTCAGGGAGATGTCTGGTGCCCGGTAAAGCGCATGGAAGGCTTGATGCGAGGATCAAAACTGTACATAGATGATTCAACCCATTATGTGAACAGGGTTAAGTCTTGTGACCCCTACCTCAAGTACATGAAGTGCCGTTGGAAAAAGTGTAAAGGCATTGCGAAAATGTTGCACGATGAAGTGAATGACGAATACCTGACATGTGAGACACGCGGGCACAGCCATGAGCCAGAGTAAGCGGCTAAGCTCCTCAAAGAGTTTCGAATGGTACTCTACCACAGAGCCCGCGACGGAGTCTGCACCTCTGGCAGAAATCAATCGAGAGGAGTACGCAAGGTGTGACATTATTTACAGTCTAATGAATATTCAATAACGGTGTCCAAGTGATAATTTAATTACAGTACTAACGTCGGTAAAATGCAAAGCCTTAATTATTTTTGAAATTTTATTTTTACAGGATAACTAATAGGGAAGTTATTCGGAGCATGCGATATTGATCGGTGTCATCTTCTATGCAACTGCGGCGGAAAAAGTTTTTCCCAGACGTTCCAGAGACGTTGCAAGACTCTGGTAACTCCTTGCTAGAGTGTGCAGAAGGCTGGGGAGGTTACGAGGACATCGACTTGGCATCATCAGCAGATGAGAAGGAAAATGAAGAAGAGGTGGCAGAACCATTGCCTGATGCTGCTGTTGATGATGTCAGGAACCACCCCATCTGCACCAAACCGGGCTGCGGTAAAACATACCAGGGCAGGACCGTGAAGAGGCAGAGGGACAACGTTGAGAAGGAGCACGGGGAGGACCAAGACATCCAAGATCTCCACCAATCCCTGAACCAACGCTACCAACCTAGGACTAAATGTCTCAAGAAGGAGTGCCCTTTGTGTGGCAAGCCCATTGCAGGAAGAGCAAGATGCGGATTCATCAAGGCGGCACTAAATGTGTGAAGGAGTAGAAGAACATGGATGACCCTGCCACCCTTTCTTTCAATTCCAGTAAAAGTAGTTTGTCTTTCTTTTTTCTGTACTTGAGTTGTATGACCTAAACTGTGGTATTTTAAATAAGGTGCCTAGTCACTGACATTATCCACAATATAAGATAATTCACTATTTATTTTCGAATTTTTGTCATATTTGTTCTAAAGCAGACATACAGCAATTCTGTTTTTTTGTTGCGAAGAATTAAAATTGCTTTATCGGCTATTTTGTTTAAAGTTGGTCTCTGATGTTTACCGATCATTGACTAGGACAAGAGTGTCCACCAAAACGTAACATAAATCTCTACTTTGAAGTTCTGTACTTTTCATTCCAATCTGAAGTAGAATTGGTGTCATTGAAGAATTTTGTTGATTTTTCAATTTTTAACAAGCTCTTCTTAGTCTTTCATTAATCACTAGTTAAAGTTTTTTGGCTTAAAAGAAAGACAATGACCTACTCCAAACAAAGAATACAGGGCAATGGTTGGGAAAAATACGGATCCAATTTTGCAACGTTGCAAGACTCTGGTAACTCCTTGCTAGAGTGTGCAGAGGGCTGAGGAGGTTACGAGGACATCGACTTGGCATCATCAGCAGATGAAAAGGACAACCTTTCTTTCAGCCTTGAATTTGATACAGAGATAAGGGTGAATTTGGGGCAACTGTGAGGTAAAATTCCGTTTTCCGTTCATATTTCAACAAAGCTACTGAATAGAGTACAGCATGTGCGAAGCGTGCCCAGCATTCGAGCTCGCAGAGAAGAATATTCAGACAACGAATTCATAAAATATTCCAGGGTAGCACGTGTTAGGAAATGGAATTCCGTATGGCCGATGCATGCAACGGCACCCGAGACGAAAAGACTTTGCGCCCGTTACGGGCACAGCCTGGGCGAATCTGGGCAAAGCACAGGCATTGTCTGGGCATAGCGTGGGCAGGTGCGGGCGTTCCGGGTTGAAGTTTGTGCCCGCATACGGGTACCTCCGGGCCATCCGAAATTTACAGTAGCGGCCTGCATACGGGCAGATGTGCCCAGCCTATGAACCGTGCTGAGCCCGTGCCGTGCCCGGATTTGCTCGGGCTGTGCCCGTCACGGGCTCAAAATCTTTTTGTGTGGGGCAGCAGTTTTCAACTGGTTCTAGCAGGATACCCCTGGCCAGTATGGGCACATGCCCCGGCCATAAAAGGAGAATCTCTCTCTCTCTCAACTGGTTCTAGTCTCGACGGAACGTTACGCACACTAACCTTCTCACGAGTAGTTTTGTGCAAACGTACACTGCAAATCCAAGTGTGGGACTGGTCGAAAGTTGTAGGCGTCGACCAATTGTCCTACGCTTGCAAGTGTCAACCAGTTTTGACCGACGCTTTGAAGTGTCGACCACACAGTGTCCGACACCTGCATGTGTCGACCACAGCATGTTCTACGGCAAACTACCTGCAGATTGCCGTAGGACATGCTGTGGTCGACACTCGCAGGTGTCGGACACTGTGCGGTCGACACTTTAAAGCGTCGGACACTGTGTGGTCGACGCTTCAAAGCGTAGGACAAAACTGGTCGACACTTGCAAGCGTAGGACAAACTGGTCGACGCCTATAAGTGTCGACCTGTCCTAAACTTGGATTTGCAATGTGATCAGGGATATATTTAGCTTGAAATTCGAACGATTTCATTCGTGCTACGAAGACTTCTTTGTCCGTATCTCACGGATTATTTCGTTGGTACGTTACGGACACGAAAATCTTGTGATCCGCACGAAACTATCTGTATTTAGAGCTTTATACATCCGCAATTATGTTTGCACAAACCTGTCCGTATTTTAAAAACATGGTGTCCGCGAGGAGTTTAGAGTGCGCACTCAAGAAACCGAAGTATGCACGTGTAGCCAACCTGCTCGGTAAACTCCCGCCGAAAGTGCTCCTGCCAGCCAGAGTGCCAGGCGTGCCAAAGGCGTCCGACAGGTCCACTGTGTTCGGAGTGTGCCTGGAAGGTGCACACACTAAATCCTATGTACAATTTTGTACGAGACATCACAGTTTTTTGTGCAGATGAACTTTTCGTACATTTTTTGTACGAAAATCTGCACAAATTTCCCCCTTTTTGTACAAAATCTCGTAAAAATTGTACGAAAAGTTCATCTGCACAAAAAACTGTGATGTCTCGTACTAAATTTGTAGAAAAACATTTAGGGTGCGCTGCTGGCTGGCGATTCCTTGAGCACTTGTTACAGCAGCCAAGCCAAGTCCGCCAAACCAAATTAAGTCGGTCGTGGCGTGTCACGCTGCATTCCCACTGATTCCGACGGGCCGTTTGGTGGCTCTGTCTCGCCGGCACTCCCACGGCCCGTGAGTCCGAGCGAGACAGAGCGACGGAACGACTCTCCGGTTAACAGTCGCACGGTGACGGTGCGCCGACAACAGCAGGCAGGCAGAGTGCAGCCCTCGAACCAACGAACCTCGACCGCCAAGCATCAGTTGCACTGGGAGAAAAAATGAAGGTTGTGACTGTTAATCTTAATGCCACTCTTCACTGTACATCGGAAGAAGGTGTTTACCGTACCCAGGGAGACAGCAGACTCTGTACCTCAAGGAACGGAATTCACTGTACCCTGGGAAAATGCATTCACTGTACCTCGGAAACTGTTCAGACACCGAATTCATCATTAGTGTATAATGAAGGCAAAATTTCAAATTTGCGATAGAAACAATTCGATGGCGGAAACGAATAAATCTCAACAAGACGAACGAAATATGATCTGCATGTTATGACCTCAGACTTGAAGTTCAGCAGGAATCGGCGTCAGAAGTTTCTAAAAGAACGATTTTGGACTACTTTTTTAGAAACTTCCGACGCCGATTGCTGCCTAACTTGAAGTCTGAGGCCATAACATGCAGATCATATTTAGTTCGTCTTGTTAAGATGTATTTATTTCCGCCATCGAATAGTTTCTATCGCAAATTTGAAATTTTGCCTTCATTTTACACTTATGATGAATTCGGTGTTTGAACAGTTTCCGAGGTACAGAGAATGCATGTTCCCCGGGTACAGAGAATGCATGTTCCCAGGGTACAGTGAATTCCGTTCCTTGAGGTACAGTGTCTGCTGTATCCCTTGACGTTTTCGAACTCATGCCATGCCAAAGGCGACTGTATATATCGAAAATAACATTTGGTGTGGCATAAGGTCGAAAATGTAAAATCTTGTCCAAGGAACAGCAGTCCTATTTTAACGCTGTGCCCCAAAATTACCCCACCTGACCCACCAGCAGCACAGAGAGGCAGCGCACGCACTGCAGCCGGTCGCGGAAAACACACACAACCACAATTACGACGCGGAGGACTTGATGTAGGCTGATTCCGAGCACTGCTTTCGTCGCTCTGTCTCTCTCGCACTCACGTATCGTCCCGTAAAGGTGAGAGAGAGACAGCGTTGAACCTTGAGAGCAGTGCTCGGAATGTACCTGCTGGAGGGCCCCGGGACTGGTGGCGGAGACAACTCCACGCTGCAACTGGCGAGAAACGACTGGCAAGGCGGAGCACTCGGCGGCACAGGCACTGCAGTGACTACTACCACCGCAGTGCGCCCGCCGCCGCCCAGGGTTGCCAGGTCCCGAGTACGCCAAGTCGCCACTAGGGCGCACTCAAGTCGCCAAAAGTCGCCACCGGAGCAGTCGTGTCGCCACTCAAGTCGCCAACCAGGACTCGGCCTGTCCAAAGGGATTTTCCTCGCCTCCGGTGCGGAGGGGGGCCGCAACAACCCGTCCCGGGATTATTCCGCCTGCCCGCGGTCAACAGCAGCTGTGCTGGCTAGATTTAGGAATTTCCCGCGTCGAGTGCCCACTCAGGAGCGCCAACCTACCGTGAAATCGTTCAAAAAGCGACATTTTCTCGCCTAAACTGACAAGTCGCCAAAACATCGCCAACAAGGTATTCAAGTCGCCAACCAAGTCGCCATGAATCTGAAGTCGCCAAATACGTCGCCAAGACCTCTTTAAGTCGCCAAAATGGCGACAAGTCGCCACATCTGGCAAGCCTGCCGCCGCCCGCGATGCGAGCCGCACAGGCCGGACCGGGCAGGCTGCAGGCTTGCCAGACTTCGCCGAGTGCAGCGCGCTCGTTTCGCGTCACTGAGAACGAAAGAGTCATGATCATGACCAAAATTTAGGGTGAGGAATTCTTTATTACCTAAATTTGGGTGACGAAGGTTTACTCGCCCAAATTTGGGTGATAATACTATGTAGCCATATAGGTAGCCGACACCCCTTCCTCACCCAAATTTGGGTGAGGAAACTTCCTCGCCCGAATTCGGGTGAAAAAGTGTCCCTCACCTAAAAATGGGTATTGATCAAGACTCTTTCTCAGTGGTGCCTTCGGCCGGCATCCTCGGCCTTGCCTTCGGCGCCCGAAAGCGCCTGGCGACACCGCACCACGCACTGACCGCACCACTCCGCGACCGCATCGTAGGCGAGCAGGGTTGCCAGATGGAGCGCCAAAGCACCTAACTGGCACTCGGGCGAACCGAGTGGCGCCAAAGTGGCGCCGAGCGTCGGTGGGGACCCGAGTGGCGCCCGACTGGCAAGTTCGCAAAATCAGTGGCGGCAAGGGGCGATGCGGCTCGACCGCCTGGCCCGGCCGGCCGGCTGGCTGGCGGATTGAGGGATTTCCCGTGCGCTCCTCGGCCAGCCCCCTGCCCTAGAGTTCTACAGTTCTACACTCTAGGACTCTACCCTGCCCGAGCGGCAGTCCCAGTTCCCAGAATTGCGACGCGAGTGCCTCGGTACGCCTCGGTGGCCATCTAGTGCAAGTGGCGACGCGAGCGCTCTAGTGCCCTATGTACTTCGTCAGAGAACGGCAAGTGAACAGCTCGGCTCGACACGGCCCGGCCACTGCACTCCAAAATGGCGGACCTCAGCTGCTACCATTAACGGTCAAAAGTCTCGATAGCTTCAAAAAACGCCGGCCAGTTTGCCATTAGAAACTCGTTCAGCGACTAAAGAATTGCTTTGAACGCGGTCAAAATACGCTTCCTTTCGAAACGGGTTCGTGAACGTTTGGTTAGGTCGGCAGCAGACGACTGTGCACTAGGGGCCGTCGAAAAACGCGATTTTCTGAGTTCAGCATCGTAATAGCACTCATAATTTTCGTCTTTTTGTGCTGATTTCAGATCTGTGTCGCGTTTTGCGATTGGAGGTAATCTTGATCACCCTACTCCCCGTTTTATGTCCAAAACGGGCGTTTTTCGCGATTTTGCCCTTTCTAAGCCCAGATACCGTTATGGGAAGTTCGAGGAAGCTATCCTGCGATAAGGTTCTGTTCTCTAACACATAATTTAAGGTTTTAAGTCTATACAACATTCGGAGGACCACGCATAATCGCCAGACAGCTCGAAAAATTCGTGTTTTGGTGTAAAAAACACGACTTTTTCGTACTTTTTTGCAGTTTTAACCATAATTATGGCCAACCACAGACTCTGGGGATGGGTCAAGTGGTGGTGGGGGATGTGACGAGGAAGGGGGAAAACAACCCTGGGCCAGCGCAGCGTCAGGAGGTGAAGGGGGGCAGCGGTGATGGCACGCAGCGGTTTGTTCCAATTCGGCCAAACGCCGCCGAGCTCCCCTGCTCGCCTCGCGAGGGTAGTGTATAGGTCTTAGGTCGGCCCAGGGGATGCCCCTTGCCTACCCAGGACTCACCACGAAGAGGTGCCTGCACGTCGCGTCCCGCCTGCCCTCCCACCCGGGCATGAAGCTCTAATGCTTGTGTGGAGTGGCGCCTTGAAAGCTGCCTTGGTTTTGACTTTAGGCATTGCCTTTCTTGACGTCACTGTGGTCGTGATTATCCCATCACGGCGCTCTTCACTGACAACTTGCTGTGCTGCTATGTTCACCTCCCGCACATACCTCTCCACTGCTTGGGTGTGACAGGCGAGCAGGGCAGTGGAGGGTACTTCAGTATGCCCTCGTTGCTGGCAGTACGGAGGTATTCATCGAAGCACAGCAAGTTGTCGGTGAAGAGCGCCGTGATGAGATAATCAGGACCAAGGTGACGTCAAGAAACGCAAAGCCCAAAGTCAAAACGAAGGCGAGGCGTCGCACAAGCGTTAGAGCTTCATGGCCGGGTGGCAGGGCGGGCGGGACTCGACGTGCAGGTACCTCCTCGTGGTGAGTTCGGCAAGAGGATCCAACGGCGTAGGGAGCGCGTGAAGCTATGCTCTCCACCTGCAGGGGTTGCGCACTTCTTCGAGATTGTTGGAACTAGGCCTTTGTTTGCAAAACGCTTTGCACAGATCGAAATAAAATAAAATTTAGGGTCAAATAGACTCATTGCCCTTGGCGAAACTTTCTAGTTAACTTGAAACAAGGGAAAAAATGTTTTTGTTACGAGGGCGTTACCGAGGTTTTTCCTTCATTATCTGATTTTTTTATTGCATTTTTCGGCGTTTTCACTTCGATATATTGGGGGCTTAAGTGACAGTTTTAGTACACACGATGAGCCTATGTTACCCTAAATTTCATGTTCTTACGATCTGTGCAAAGCATTTTGCCGAAAATTGCCTTGTTTCGATAATCTCGAAGAAGTCCGTAACCCCTGCCCCGAAGTGAAAAGCATGGTTTCACGCGCTCCCTAGGTCGTTGCTGCACCCTGGTCCTGGGTAGGCAAGGGGCATCCCCTGGGCCGACCTAAGACCTATACACTACCCTCGCGAGGCGAGCAGGGGAGCTCGGCGGCGTTTGGCCGAATTGGAACAAACCGCTGCGTGCCATCACCGCTGCCCCCCTTCACCTCCTGACGCTGCGCTGGCCCAGGGTTGTTTTCCCCCTTCCTCGTCACATCCCCCACCACCACTTGACCCATCCCCAGAGTCTGTGGTTGGCCATAATTATGGTTAAAACTGCAAAAAAGTACGAAAAAGTCGTGTTTTTTACACCAAAACACGAATTTTTCGAGCTGTCTGGCGATTATGCGTGGATCTCCGAATGTTGTATAGACTTAAAACCTTAAATTATGTGTTAGAGAACAGAACCTTATCGCAGGATAGCTTCCTCGAACTTCCCATAACGGTATCTGGGCTTAGAAAGGGCAAAATCGCGAAAAACGCCCGTTTTGGACATAAAACGGGGAGTAGGGTGATCAAGATTACCTCCAATCGCAATCGTCGCAATCTCAGTGCCGTGCGAACGCCTTTTTTTCCCACGCTGGACTGATTGCCAATCAAGGTGCAGGCTTTCCGGAAAACATTTGGACATGCTGGTTTTAATGAGAAATGTATCTGCTGACGAATGGTTTTTTAGGATTTGAGAAAGCTCATGCTACTTAATTATGCACTAATTATAAACTGTTGCATAAATTGTGCCGCTTATCAATGTATTTTGTCTCCATTTTTCATCCTCTACCCATTTAAAACGATTTAAATCGATCTAAAGCACTCAAAAGGCACTTTAAAATAAAAATCGAGAATCGAATCGAGAATCGATTCTTGGCGACAAAAAATCGAGACTCCATAGAATCGATTCCTTTAATTCGATTCTAAAATCGATTCCCGCTGGGAATCTACCAACCCTACTGTGCACGCGCGGGCTAGCGCGGGCTGCACTGCAAATCCAAGTGTAGGACGGGTCGACACTTGTAGGCGTCGACCAGATTTGTCCGACGCTTTGAAGCGTCAATCACACAGTGTCCGACACCTGCAAGTGTCGACCACAGCATGTCCTACGGCAATCTGCAGGTAGTTTGCCGTAGGACATGCTGTGGTCGACACATGCAGGTGTCGGACACTGTGTGGTCGACACTTCAAAGCGTCGGTCAAAACTGGTTGACACTTGCAAGCGTAGGACAATTCGTCGACGCCTACAAGTGTCGACTAATCCTACACTTGAATATGCAGTGTGCTGTTCAAGAATTTGTTGCCAACTGTCACAATAAATCCAACCGCTCAAATGCATCAAGACACCATCTCTTTGCAAGTAAATTTCAACTTTTGAGCATTTAAAGCTGCTGAACTTAAATGCAATCAAATGAAAAGTTTATCTGTATTATAAGTGAGGCGGAAACTAATATTCATGTTTTTACGACGTTGGCAATGGCTGCACTCCAAAATGGCAGCCCCCATGACTAACGTGACTGGGACATCCCAAAATTTACTAATTTTGTAAAAAAAAAAATTAGTCCATGGCGCAACTCAATGGCTTTCCCACCAAGCATTGGGTGAAGGTTGATCTTGACAGCTTTAAGTTACTTGCACTCTCAGTCTGCTATGGATTTTATTTTCCATTTTATAGAAATTTTGTTCTACGGCTTAGTGATTTTTAAGCGTTACTGTAATATAGTAAACTTTTACGGTAACTTACAAAGAATAATCCCAATGGAAAACAGACAATGTTAAGATAGAAAATACGTAGTTACAGACTGAATATACTATAATACTTGTATACATTTACTGTTTGAGCACAGAAATCAAGATATTTTTATAGCGATTATATAATATTTTGACTGTACGTAAAGTAATTTTAGTCATCAACCACAGAGAAACTTGGGAGGTTTCCGTTACAATTATGATTTGTCGAATGAGTTTTCTGTTGTCATCTAGACTATATTTTCAATATTAAAGAAAATATATTTTACAACTTAGAGTCATTTGGAAATGTTTTTTTACCAGTACATAATATCTAACAGAGTGAATGGATTTTACGGTATTTTTAGAAAAGATAAACTACTGTTACAGTGAAGAAATGTTTCCTTCTGCAGTGAAAGGTCTGACTTTTCTCTGTATTCTGCAGAAAACTAATACCAGAGTAAAAAGATTGAATGGTGTTTGCGAAGATTTGATCCCTGAACCTTCGATTCGCGATCCCACCATCTGATCCACTTACCTACCGAACCAACTCAATACATGGGATAAAGAAACAGCTACTTATTTCAAGAGGCGGTCCGCCACTTTCTAAATTATCTACAACACAGTTATTTTTCACATCATTTTATAGTGTTGCTTTTCAATAAGGTAAAGAAAAATTATTCTGTAACAACACAATATTTGCACTGTAAGATAACAGTGATTTTTCTCTACATGTGTTTACTGTGGCCAACTGATAACATTTTCTATTTCTTCTTTTATGTAAGTTTGTTGGTTTTTTTTTTCTGTAGAGACTAATTATGTTTTCTGTGGTAATAGTAAATGATCGTTTACTGCATACGTATTGACAAAAAAGTCAGTATAGAGACTGAGAGTGTGGATATCAGACCATTACAGAATGTTACACCTAACCTTACCATCTCTTCTTTTTCTAATATAAGGGGATAAATTAAAAAAAAATTTTGGACTCCCCCCAGAACTTGTGAAAAACAGTGAAAATTGAGCTCTGCAGTGGAGTCTCACTAAAAATTTCAAAAAGAAGTATGCGTTTTTGGAAATAAAATGGGGCCACTTTAGCTGAGGACCAATTGGGTTGGGACGGGAAAACCCCGGGCCGTAAAGGCCCGGGTACGAGTCGACCGGGACGAGTTGTCCTAGACCCATCACAGCGCGTTCCTTCACTTGCCGTTCTCTGACGAAGTATATAGGGCTCTGTAGCGCTTCAGTGGCGATCTGCGGCGACTTGGCTCCGGCGGCGCCCACACTGAGAATCTAAAGGCTATGAATATAGCGTCGATTGGTGCAATGCATTTGGAGCCGCTTTCATCGCACGTGAAGTGCAATGCTGTCCAATGCATTACCATAAGGCATTTCCGGGACGCATCGCCCCTTACGTGCGATGCGGCTGTGGCATTGCATGGTGCGATGTCTCACTGCATCGCACCATACGCGCGTTTCATAGCCCTCGGAATCACAGTGCAATGGAGCTCGGAGCGCGCTCTGGTGGCGCACTGGCTTACCCTCTCCGGCAACCCAGAGGAATTTCCCGCAGGGGAACGCGTTTGCACATTGGTTTGTCCAAAGTCGGGCAGCGACGTACCCTTTTACCGAGAAGCCCGGTCCAAGGAAGAGGGTTTTACGAAGGCCGTCGAAGTCAGGGTTGCCAGATGGAGCGCCAAATTGCCGCTCGGATGACCCGAGTAGCGGTGGTGGCGACCCGAGTGTCGCTTTTGCCTCCCGAGTGGCGACCGTGGCGCTTTGGCTTGGCGGGTGTATGCGTTTTGCGCCGCGTCTACCTGGCCTTATCCGAAAACTGGCCGTTTGCGCCGGGCCGCTTCGGGGACCGTCTCGAAACGACGCGATCCGGCGCAAACGGTCATCGCCGCCAGGGCCCGCAAGTGTAGGGTGGGCTGCCTAGCAACCGGGGGCTCAGTGGCGAACCAAGACAAGACAAAGATTTTGTTTAAAAATATTTTATTGGATCACAGTAAAATCACAGTGGAAGTCAATTCAGTCAAAGTCAGTCAACAGCACCGAGGCGTAAACAAAACACATCGCCGCGCAACACACTTCAAAAGGCCGGCACTCACCTCCATGTCACGCTGCTCTTGTCCGCTCGTTGGACGCGTCGAAACTTGAAATTAGAGTAGAGGAGGCATTGGCCGCCCTTGGACGTCGTCTCCGTCACCGTCAAAGTCGCCATAATGCTGAACGAGTACGGAGCACGGCTAGGCAATGGTGAGGTGGAGCGACAGCGAGGTGGAACTGATCTGGGCTGTGCGGGGCAGAGGCGGGCAGGCGACAGCGACAGCGTCCTTCCATCCGTCCGTCAAGCAGGCGGCGGCAGCGAGGCCGGGCCGAGCCGGGCAGCTGGCGGACGGCGGCGCAAAACGACCAAACGCGAGTCGACGTTTAGGGATCGGCCCCCGGCGCAATCGGGCATTTTCTTACCCGGATTATTTGGCTCAGGTAGACGCGGCGCAAAACGACAACGCCCGGCTTGGCAGGCTGGCCCGGCGAGCCGAGTCGGCCGGCGGATTAGGGATTAGGGTCCTTTCCGCGCTCCTCGCCCGGCCACCGGAAGTTGAATCACGGAGCAGAATGGTATGGAGGAACGGGTCAGGCCCTGCGGGATAGGGCCGGCGAACTAAGTACCTTTCGCGGCGGCAGTTGGTAGTTGCTCCACCCGCCACCACGCGGCGCTCGCGTCGTTATGGCTCTGCTCTGGCCGCTGGGCGCCTTTGCCAGCCACAGTGAGGCATGGACCGGGGACGGTTTTTCGGCTTTAGGTCCTAAACCGTTAAAATTAAAGGGGTAGAGTAAGCGAGGCGATTGTAGGTCTCAGTTTAAGCTACAATCGGCTCGCTTAGTATACCCCTCTTACTTCAACGGTTTAGGAGGTAGAAGTGGAAAACCATCTCCCTGCGGTACCTCCAGCTGAATCTGGCTTTAAATTTAACATTTCTGCATATAATTTTAGCAACCTTAAAGTAATTTTTGCCGTTATAACTGGTAGTTTTTTTGGCGGTTGTCGTTATAATTGCTATGAAGGATGTGTTTCGTTTTTGGTTGTGATAACGGTACTGACACAACGGTAAGAGAAATATTTTATTCAGTAGGATAATTTTATAATATTTGAAAGAGCATTGTGATTAAAATATAAAAATATACTATGATAAGTAATATGCAAATGAAACATGTTCATTGTGTGGAAAATACACTAAATCAGGCCACACCATATGATACAATAAAACTCAATTATTAATTAATTCAAATATTATTTTTAAATGATAACTTATGTTCTGTACGAGTGCTCAAAACACCATAGTTGACAATCATACATTCTGTATGATTTGCAAATGATGTGTGGAATATTTTCAAATATTTACCATAAGGATCACACGATTAACTGTGTTTAAATTGAGCGTCAGTACCGTAACCACAACCAAAAACGAAACACATTCGAAATTTGTTTCCGCCATCTCTCGATATGTTGTCCCTGAGGCCATGGGACGCATTTTTATATGGTCGGAAAAAAGTTGTTTTGGTTAGTCCGGTATGCCAGCTGGGTGAGACCGTTTCCAGTCATCAGGCAGCTTATGGTGCGGCGCTCGAATGCCAAGTGGCCGCGCCGGTCCGCGTTGGGAATACAATGGGCAACGGCAACAGTCACGGTGCCAAGTCCTGGCAGGGCGCGCGGGGACCCGTGGAACGCTGTGGCTGTAGTTGCAGCGGTAGACGAAGACGAAGGACCGAGGGGTTAACCACTCCGGGAATCATGTGTACACTCAACCCGGGAATCATTAGTAATTTTTTCGAAATTTTATTGAAAATCCTTGTATTTTTGATGGCATGTCTACGTCATCTTGCAATAGTGTCCCAAGACACTCAGAAACAAAGAAATTTCTCTAAATATCCTTACTTTTTCCATGGGATTCGTTCAGGAATCATGGGAATCCGGAATCGTGTGTACGCCAAAATAAGAAGTGGGTAACCCCTCGCGAAGGACTTAACCGGCTGGGCAAGATGAACGGAGGAGTCGACATTGTGTTCCCCTCGTGTGGATTTGCGGTTTCAAAAGAATGATTTTGGGGTCTGCATCAAGAACCTGTGGATAAAACAGTACCCCGTCGCCGTATGGTGTGGAATCTCGTGTCGAATGTTGGAAAACATTTCCGAATCGAATCTGGGCACATTCGATTCGAATACGAAGCAAAGTGGGTCTTAAAAGGGCAAAAATTTACTTTTTTGCTGTTTAGGTCCGAAATAATTCAGATTCAAGACTATACATTCTTGTTTCGTTTTCGAATCGAATGGGACCTGATACGATTTGGTTCCGACGTATTCCCACACCACTACTTCGCTGTCTTGCTACAGCAGCAAGTTCCTCTAGAGGACAGGGGCCATGTCAAATGTATCTGTGTAGGAAGTAAGGGAGCGAAGGGCAGTTCGTAACAGAATTTGGAATTTTGAGATCATAGTCGTACTTGTGGTCTCCCGTCTGCGTGCCTCTAATAGATAAATAGTGTGACCCCTTACCTAGACTAGTTAACGCCCACCGTGAGAAAAATGTACGGTATTCGCCGTTTTTTTTTTTTTAAACAGGATTTGCCGTACTTAGAAATACGGTGTTTACCGTAGCTAGAAGTACAGCGTTTACCGTACACATAGAAGTACGGTGTTTACCGTACCTGTAAGTAAGGCGATTCCCGTAGTTTGTAGTGTTGCAAAGATCTCGCCTTAAATTCAATTTCAAAGAGTTTTATTTTTTCAATATCGTCTAAATTGACTTTTATGTCAAGAAATGAGTGCCTTTTGACAAGTGCATTGTTCAAAGAAAGGTGATCGCCGTACTTCCTGATACGGTAAACGCCGGACATACAAGTACGGTAAACGCTGTACTTCTACGTACGTCAAACACCGTACTTCTATGGGTACGGTAAACGCTGTACTTCCAAGTACGGGAAATCCTGCTAATGAATTATCGGAGAAAACCGTACATTTTTTCACAGTGCCTGTAGACGCTCACAAGTTCGTTAAACGTGAATTATATGGCGAAATTTGAACCCTTGCATCTGTTAAGGGTTGCTCTTCATACGCGTAAGAAATTACATGGACCTCAAGAAGCAAAAGTTGACATTTTGACGTGGGTTTAGAAGATTTTTCATTTAAATGGAAGCGTGAAAATACATTTTTCAAAAGGCGAATTTATCAATTTGTTCAGGGCAATGGATTCGTCTCAGAGTGACGAACAAAAGATGTCAACACATGGTCCTAGTTCTGAGTCGAAATAAACACGTTTGGAAGGGTTTCAAGCTTTCAGCGTCCAACGGTCCATAAATGCGGCATTTTGGCGCATGTTTTAATAAAGAGGTGAAATACTCCATTGACGCGTCCTTTAAGTACAAAAAGTCGCCGTGACGCACGCATTCCACATTTTAAAATGATCGTTCAAAGTGATTTGACTTTGTTACGAACTGCCCCATCTAAATCTGTTACGAACTGCCGCAGGGTACACAAACCAACTCATTCTGCTCTCTGCAAGATCAGGGCTACATCAATGTCCGTGGGTGCGTTATAATTGCCGGGGGGATGATCGTTTACCGGGGAAGCCCAGACGGAAACTCCCGTGGCAAGGAAATTTCAGATTTGACCGATTTCAAGTGTACCGCACTTTCACCCTCTTTTAATGGCCATTTAACGTTTCTGTAGAATGACCCATGCATGTTGACATTTTGTCTGTAGCACCTCTAGTAAATTGTGCAGTAATAATACGTACTTTCGGCATTTGTTATAATTATCGACACATTTGTAAGTACCTATTGACAAAAAAAAATTCCTAAAATTTGCAATATAATTTGTGCGTATCTGAGAAGAAAATACTGCATACGTATTATTGTAGTACCTGGTTACTATGACGATAGTCAGAGGCTAAGAGTGCGGTTTGGGTCATGGTTACGGACTAAAGTCTTCGGTTGCCCACTTTGCAAACCAAAATGAACATTTAGCACTCACAAGCTCATCGAAAATCAGCAAAAGTGGAAAATCCGTTCACCCTAGTGTAACGTAGCGCGACGCGTCGAGTTTGACACCAGTCAGGAAGATGGAGAAGTTTCCACTCCAGCGACCAAACGAAGCCGCCGTGGTTCCGTTTCCATTAACGATCGATATGCTGGCCTGCAAGTGTCTGGGTTCGCCCCACGTGCATCGCTCTGCTGGCCATTCGCTCACCGCCGTCATGCTGGCCAAGTGCTTCGCCGCAGCGTGCCTGGCGCTGCTTCTCGCCCAGGCACGGCGCACCAACGTTACAGTTGTGCACCTCCCGGGAGCTGGCATCGCCCAATGCTCCTCAATTGGGTGGAGCGATGGATCTAGAATCGAAAATTTTTCCCAGAAATAAGACTCTCAGGATATTGTGAGACTAGCGCCAAAATATATACGGCCGGGGCCGCCCCCTTCTTGCTCATCGAAGGCCTCTAAAATGGGTCTGAACGTCAAAAAATGACACTTTTTTAAGAATAGAAATTCAACCAGGGATAAATTGGACATGCCCTATCGCGGTTTTGGTGCGGGACGGGTCACCGAATGCTGTGAATTTTTTTCAGAACTGTTTGTGATGGTCTTTGGCCCAGGTAGAGGCCGTTTTTGTCGAAAAACGGCGCATAAATCGTCGTTTTTGCTGTATTAAGCGTTTTTTCGCTGTTTTCGGATGAAATTCGGGCCAAAGACCATCATAGAAAATTCTGAAAAAGTTAAATAGATCACAGCATTCGGAGACCCATTTCGCACCAAAACCGAGATTAGGGCATGTCAAATTTGTCCCTGGTTGAATTTCTCGACTCGAAAAAGTGTCATTGTAGACGTTGAGACCCATTTATGAGGACTTCGATGGGCAGGGAGGAGGCGGCCCCGGCCAAAACTATTTTGGCGCTAGTCTAACGATATCCTAGGGTCTCATTACTGTGAAAATTGTTTCGATTTTAGATCCATCGCTCCACCAAACTGCTCAATAGATCGACCATAAGTTTCTAAAACTTGAGCGCGATTTGTCACGTCAATTAACTCACTCCCAGCCTCATTTGGAATTTTCTTTCTCTTGCGTTTAAAGTTTACTGAGCAGACGTAAATTGAACTATTTTCTCTTAAGCTACGCACAATGTTCATCATTTTTAAGATGAAATTGTCAATGGATCATGCAAAAATCGAAAAGTTAATTGCAATTAAGAAAAAGTCATGTTCAATGGACTAAATTAATGAACAAAAACGTGCAAAGCTAAAAAGAAAATAGTACATATTACGTTTGCACAAAACACTTTTTGGCAAGAAATAAAAAGTCAATTCAATCTGAGAGTGTTGACAACAAATTGAGCAATCGATTGCACTCTGCCAATTTGATTCTGCATTGCTCTTGGAAGTGATAATGACGTGTTGTACATGGGTTACGCGACAGAATTGAAATATGGTCTTGCAACCGAGGCACAGTTAAAATGGCAAAGTGCAATCGATTTCCCAGTTCATGATCAATATTTTGACGCATGTCTCGTTTATTGAGTATGATAGGGCACTACTTGTGCCACTTACCTCTTATTTAGATTTTGGGGCGTTAAATACCTTCTGACTGTTGTATGACTTGCACAATTAAAACGCTGGTTACCATCGTGTTGCTCAATCCAAGCTTGTAAGCCGAATGTCAGCAATCGAGGTGGGCGCTGCTAGCGTGGCTCATACCAACCAGCACTAAGGGCAGCGCAATATGGCCTTCAAATCGATGCATAATTAATGCAGCTAAGTGCAATTAATCAATTCGTGCTGAGCTTTTTTTTAATTTTGCCGCTTCGCTCTTGGCGTGAAACTACACTAGCGCCTAGTATAAGGTCTCCACTCATTCAGATCATTTTAACTTTTTCCAGAGTCGACAGAAATGGTTTAAACCTAGCAAATAGGTACCTCAATTGGTCTTATAAGAATTCCCAAAATTTCGCACCTGAAAGTTAACAAGTTACCCCAAAATGAGTAACATCCCCCCCCCGGGAAAAAGGTGTCAAAATGCTGTCCAAAATACATAGGGGCTTTCAAAATTTCGTTTTAACTAAATCTGATCTAAGGAATGGTCACTGAACGGTAAGGAATAGATTTGCCGAGTTAACCCCCCCCCCTTGTTCAAACTCGCCCCTTAAACCCCCAAAACGGGTAGCTTCTGGACACTAAATTTCTTTGTCTTCTATATGAACGTGTTCTCGCACAATTTTGAGCAAACATGCTTTTCGTACAAATTTGTACGTGATTCCGCACGAATTCGTGCGATTCCACGAACAAAATTGTTCGAAAAAGTTCGCATGTTTTAAATTGTGTGAGACCACGTACAAAATTGTACAAATTACAAATTTATTTTGCGTGTGAATGGGTAGTCGTAGCACCGCGTTTTTCCAGCTCTTTCCAAACCTATCGTTTCGATGAACGATGTTCCATCGTACCCCTGGTGGTGTCCCACCCATTGTGCCCCACCTTCCCTTACACGGCAACAAAAGGAAAGGTTATGCGATGCATAAGGATAATAGCTCCCTCTCCAGTAAAACTTTAACAATATGTCGTCCTTTTGAAAATCGTTTTAATCTCCAGCTGTTGACGGGATACAAATAACATCAGTTGCTACAGTTAAATGTCTGCTCGCCCTGTACCCACAGGCCGCCGCCGCCTTGGGGTTCCACGTTCAGGAGGCACCGGTCGACGAGCCTGAGCTCTGGGAGTCGTTCGTCGTCCAACTGAGCAACGAACTGCGCGGCAAAAGGTTATCCACCTTGTAAATATTGTGGAAGCAAGTGTGGAAAGCTCCACACTTGGATCGTGGAGGTGTGGGATTTTGAGTATTCACACTGGGAAGTGCAAATTTTGTTGGTAAAGTCAGGTAGAGTCAGGCAATGCCCCAAAGGGGGGGAAGGGAAATCCCCGGAGGAGGTCGAATATCTTGCAAATGCCACAGAACGCAACCAGTATAAACGTCCAAGAGGCGGTTGATTGTGAGGACGAGAATAAAATGGTGAGGTGATGGTGGCAGGTTCGAGGCGGGTCACTTCCTCTGCGAGTCGGAAGCGTTCTGCGCCACGGATTGCATCCTTCAGCGCCTTGGTAGGGGCCTCGTCCTCTCCCTCACGCTGAGCGCGGGCGTGCCGACGCAGCCCGACTTCTCTGCGCTGCCGCTACAGAACGTGTTTTTCGTCATCGGCAACGATTTGGATGCCTGCAAGGTCCAACATTTGAAGGGACGGGACAAACATTAATTATTCGCCGACCGTAGAACAAAGGTCAACAGAACTTTGCTTGAGGACCTTTGATCATTCGGGCTTCATTTCCTGAAATTGTGATATGTCATTTTACTCGTGAATAGTTTTTTTTTTCTTTTTAAGCCATTAAATTGATAATTTGATGAACGGAAAAAGTTTCACTTCAGGATCTACCAAACATGGCGAAAATGTAGGGGAGGTTCTGGGGAAAGTCTCGTCATTTTCAAAATGGGTCTTGCTGTCAAAAGTTGTCAGGAATATGAAATCTTACTTAAAAGAAGGCAAACTTTGACTTTCAAAGGCACATGCCAAGCCCTAAACCCAGCCAAAGATTTTTTTTGTCTGCATTGGCTGCATCTTTAAAAAAGCCTTATTGCGTTAACTATTTTGTCGTAAAAGGTTGGCGCGGCCCACACATCTTTCACTTCTTCGATTTATTTTCAAAATATTCCGGCATGCATAACCCAGAATGTCCATAACATTACTATTGGCAAGCTATTCGAGCCGAAAAGTTACTATAACTTGTGTATTTTGTACACTTTGGATCAATTTAAGTTAAATGCTTCCTGAAAAAGCTTCCCAATGGTAATGTGATGGACATTTTGAGTTTTGCATGCCGGAATATATGCACAATAAATCGAATAATTGAAAAATGTCAAGGCCAACCTATTCCGACAAAATAGCATATGCGCAAGAGGATTTTTGACAGTACGGCCAAAATAGGAAAAAAAGGCTCTCAGACTGGGTTCAAGGCATGACGTGTTCCTTCCGATGTAAAATTTTAATCTCTTCTTGGTAAGACATAATATTTTTAAAAAATCTCAGTGGAACACCTATTTTGAAGAAAGTAACATTTTCACCTTCACCCCCTAATCGATTGACATACTTTCTGCCAGGCGCTGACGCACAAAGTGGACAGCCTGGTGGTGTTCGTGTCTTCCCTGCCACGTCCAGCCTTCCTCGACGCCATGGGCAGGGAGTTCGAGTCCTGCTGGAAGCACGGGATGCTCAACGTGCTCGCTGTGTTGGGGGAGCCGCGGCAGCGGACAGGGCAGCTCGCCGTCTACACGTACCACCCCTACTACCCAGGCAACTGCTATGACATGAGACCCAGGTGCGAGGTTGATTATTACCGTAAGTTGTTATTTGTTTTCCCCCGAGTAGTACTAGTAAACTGGTCCACTCAGGATAACCAAAATTTTTCTAAAGATGCCCATCGGATCCTCTAGCCCAATCATGACTTTTGGGTCGACCCCCTACGCCCTACTGTTTGGCCCTCAAATATGAAAATGTAAAAGTGGCATGAATATAAACAGGGCGGACGGAGTTCATTACGTATCGTGAATTGAGTGCCAAACTGTAAATTGTGACCTTGAAGTAATAATTGTAGCTAAAACACGACCCAAGGGGAGTGTAAAAAAATAAAATAAAAAGAAATTGCGTTATTCTGAGAAGTCTACATTGAAAACACTACCCCAGGGAACAAAAATGTGAAACTAAGTGGTACGTATTATTTGTAAACTCTAGGGTTAACGATTTTAAAAAAAAATCCCCTTGTTGCCGTCTTGAACCCACAATCATGACATTTCACGTGACACTTGCGGTTTGCCTCTTAAAAATCATAATTGACCTCCGTCGAACCCTTGAACTGTGGCAAAAAGTCACAGAGAAGTCTGTAAACAACTTGTGCTAATGCTCCTTGCCCTAAACCCATTATTTTCCGTAGCCTCTTTACAATATTCACTGTGCAACGAACAGTCTTCTCTGCAGGACTCCCAGTCGTCTTCGTGCAGCTCAATGGTCTGAGACGGACATGCGGAGAAAACTGGGATTCGCACAGTGAATATTGTAAAGAGGCTACAGGAAATACTGGGTTTAGCGGGGCTCAGAGTAGAGAGAATCCTGGCAAAAAACATTAACTGACTTTTCCGTAGTTTTTGCCACAGTGATGGGTGTGGGTGGGTGAACGGAGTTCTAAGTAGGCCAATTTTCCATGTTTACTGGCCACACCAAACGGTTAACCTGAAAGAAGTCATGATTTGGGTGTTGCCGAGGACCCGAATGCAAATCGAATGTGCAGAAAAAAAGGCCTTTTTCCGGGTTTGTTCACGTATTTTGCCGACGAGCCACTGCATTGGTGTGGGAGTTATTTCGAATTTTGCAAAGAATGGAGCACCGCGGACAAACTTATTATCGCCTTCACAGAGGCGCTGACTCGTGGACAAAGTACGTAAACAAAGCTGGGAAAAAAGGTCTATACGATTTCACGATATCTTGGTGGTCACAAAGTTAATTTAATTTTTGACCTGGTTTACCAAACATACCTGTTGCTAGAACTACGTCGAGTGAACAACATTGTGACACAAACTAGCGCCTGCAGGTTTCTTCGAATGTGGAACTACTCCTCTGCGTTGGAACTCGACCAGATGGGCCTGCATGAACGATTGACTAACTTAAACGGGTGCACGCTGCGCGTCAGCATCTCTAACCAGTTTCCCGTCGGCAACCTCGTGGCCAGCAACGAAAGCTCCAAGTTGAATCAAAAATTCAGCAGCAGCCCACTTTTCAAACTGAGGTGTGTACTCAGCTGAGGACACATTTACACACTGATGTTCAACGAATGTGACGTCTTATTCGCCAGAATGTGAATTTTGTCACGTTCGTTTGGATGCGATGTCACACTCGTTTGATCGTGACACGGCCGTTTAATAAGGATGTTACATTTGGTTGAACGTGGACCAACATTAACGAATGTGACATCATATTCAAACGAACGTGACAAAAGTCACATTCTAACGAATACGACGTCACATTCATTAACAGTGCAGATGCATTCTTAGCCAAGTACACAATTGCAGATGCATACTTGGCTAAGTATACATCGAAAGATGCATACTTAGCTGAGGGCACACCTGCGGATGCACACGAAGTAGGTGTGGACTCAGCAGCCAGGTCAGGGGGCAGAAACGACCTAGGTAGCATGTGAAGACATGCTCCACGCTTCGATGAAGGGATCAAGGAAAACTTCAAGATAGTCAAAACTAGCCCATTGTTTGGAAAACACTTCACACAGATCGGAAGAGAATAAAATGTGGGGTGCATGAGACTTATAGGCCTTCGTGAAACACCGATTTTTTTCCACTAAAAATGTAAGTGTAAACACTGAAAATCGCCATAAAGCTAAAAAAAAAAAAAACGGTAACACCATCTATGTGAACACACCCGCGTGGGAGAATCTGCAATCTGAATTGTACCCAGGAACTGAAATCACACTATACTTTGCAGTGAATAAGGAGGGTAGTTGAAGTGTCACTCAATTGTTCTTAAAGTGTTCACAAATGCGCTATTTTGTTTGAAGTTTGAAGTATGCATTGACCACAGTCTAACTTCAGATAACCAGCTGCAGTTCGAGTGCAGTTAACTGCAATTAAAATGCAGTTTAAGTACACTTAACTGCACCTGAACTGCAAAAAAAGCAGTACTTATTTCGGACGTTTCCAGTTTTAACTGCAGTTTTTTGGACAGTTCCTGACAGTTTCTTTAAAAATGTTGTTTTGCGAAAAAAATATTTTTTTTGGATTTGAAGGCTTTTTTAATTGCCCTCCCTCAGTAGCTTCCTTTATTTTTCTTCGTCGTTGTAATTTGTCATAGTCAGATGGATAGTCGAACCCGGACCTCCGGGCTGTCGGACCGCAACGCTGCCAATTGCGCTACGGAGACGTCTGAGATTCTGGCTCCAGCGCGGGCGATGCCACTGGCCATGCCCGCGCGCGCAGGTCGACGAGGGATTACAGCAGCTCCTCGCTCGGCGCGGGCCACTCCTCCGGGAATTTCCCCGGCAATTGTCAAAACATAACGATTTGGAAGCAGTGCGGAGTTTCACTCGGCGAAATTTAGGTGATTTGAATCATTCCAAGGCAGCCACTTGAAAGGACATTCAGGGTGAAGTTGGAAGTACACTTTGACTTCTAGCGTGATGAACTTAAATTGTAGTTTTTGTCTACATTCCAAATTGAGCCTGGGACTGTATATGTCGTATACTTGTCTTTACTCTCCATGTGTAAGACAAGAGCAATTCAGAAGTATATTTGATATCGACACTTGCGTTTGAAAATAAAGCGAATTTTAGCTGAGGTTTCAACTACATTCCGGAATGCCCATCTAGACTGCAGTTGGATCTGGCAGCAAAAATGCAGTTAAAGGACAGTTTGTGTCGACTTCAAAGCAGATTACTGACTGCAGAGGACAATACAAAATTGATAACACTTCAAATACAATCTAAGGGGACAAAAGAACTACAGAAAGAAACTGCAGATGAGCCACTGCAGTTTTAATTGCAGTTTAACTACTGATCCTTCCACGCGGGCACTCCCTCTGTAATAAGAGTTTTAGAGAAGTTTTAGAAAGAAATTTCAGAGAACGCGAATAAGTCTAATGCACACTAAATTGCATGCTCTTTCGATCTGTGTAATGCGTTTTCTAATCAACATAGCGTAGCTATTGTAATCTCGTAAGATTTTGTAACGTCTGGAGAAGCGGGGAGCGTTGCTTCACGCGTGTTCTTGGTCATTTCCACCCCCTGGCCGAGTTAAGGTAAAAGATCAATTGTAGGTCACGAATCAATGATGGGCCATATTTTTGACGGGCCGCTACAAATCCATGAATAAGAGAATCGATTTCAATTTCGGTATGGGTCTTCCCTCAACTGTCCTTTGGCACCTGAAACGGCGCGGATGCCTGAGCAACGACCAAAACACGACCTGCAGGGCAGAAAAGAAAGACCTCGTAATTCAAAGGAGATTTTGGCCTATCCTAGGGCAAGAAAAAGGGGAACAAGCTAGGGCCCGCCCTTCCGTCGAACCGAGTTGCCAGCTCCGCTTCGCTGCGCCGGCAACTCGGTTCGACAGGGGGCCGGCCCAGCTTGGCCTGCCGGCGGCCTTTCCTCGGGCCTTCGGCCCTCGCATCAGACCCAACTTGGCCAGTCGAAGGCCCGGGCCTTCGGCCCGCTCTCATCAAACACCCCGTGAGCGGGTAAGGCAAAGTTATCGATGTACCATCGTGACTTAGGCCCGCCCTTCTATTCACAATATGCAAAAGTCCTTACACTTTTTACTCCAACTGTCCTTAGAATATGCCCATTTCATTTGTCTCTTAGCCCTCATTCCGAAAATACTCATATTTGCCATGCTACTGCAACTCCTTGCAATGGAGGCACAGCAGGAGCGCAAAACGAGCCCGTCGCACTTTTTCACATAACTCATGAAGGCGGGCTCCTGGACCCCCCTTCCGACCCCTCGTTGAAGAGGTCTTGCCAAGACCTATCGAAAACTTAAGTAAAAATTTTCAGTCGGTCGACCCCCTTTTTTCAAGATCCTGATGTGACTAATAGACGAAGTCGGGCTCCTGGACCCCCTTTCCGACCCCTCGTTGAAAAGGTCTTGCTGAGACCAATCGAAATCTGCAATAAATTTTTTTAGTCGGTCGACCCCCTTTTTTGAAGATCCTGATCTGGCCAACTTGTAAAAGCGGCCGATGGGGTCGGGACCAGGTCCATTCATCTTGTCTCGTCGCCCTGATTCCAAAAATACCCCTATGTGCCCTGCTAGCACCAATAATGGCGGAAATCCCCCTCCCGCCCATGCAAACCATGATGCAGCTGCTGCAGGCCTTGCGCGGGTCGGACGGGATTTGCACCACCGGATTGTTTGTTCGGACGGCCCTCCTGAAGTACCCTCCAAATCTGGTCACTCCAGCTCAACTCCTTCCTTGTACACAGACGACGACAACAACGACGACGACGACGACACACAGACACAAAGGCAAATGCATATGCCCTCCCCCTATTTTTTGAATACAAGGGCGGGCCAAAAAGGGATGTTTTTCAAACATATTCTAAAAATCGCATTATGCAATGAAGGGGAACGCCCTTGCCAATGCAAATGAATAATAAGTGAAAGAATGTAAGTGAACCTTAGCTTGGAAAAAAAATTTCAAGGCATTGTGCGCGGATTGCTGTAAAAATTGCTGACCCACCATTGGTTCCAAAAGTCAATTGTGGGCCAAAACAGCATTTTTTTTAACGGCCGTAGCTCAGTTAACGAGGACGACAGACGGGGCAGCATAGCTGCCGCAGCTATGCTGCAAAACGAAGGTGAGGGATCATGTTAAAATGCATCAAAGCTCCTTTTGCTACTTGTTCAAAATTTATATTTTAAATATGCATTTTTCGAAAAAGTGACCCACAGTTGATTTTTTACCTTTCGCATCTGTAGATGCACTCAAAAGTTTGTACTACGAATGAATTCTGTATTACGAAGCTTTCTTCTGTATTACTCGAAAACACGGTGCAGTTGTATTATAAAACTATTCTCCATTATTCCAAAACTCCGTGCTTTGTATTAAAAAAAGCTGTGTTTTGTAATACTACATTTTTCTACAAAGAAATTGCGTCTTAACATTTTCTGGTGGTTTTTGTCACGTCTTTTCCAAAATGTTTTGTATTACGAAGAAACATATTGTTATACAAATCAGACAGCTTTGTATTTATAATAAAGCACAGTTTTTTAATACAATTGTAAGAAAACATGTTTTCTTTTCATACAGAATAAAGGTTTGTAATACAAGACTCGTGCAAACATTTTGATAATAAAAAGAATAATTCTTAGTGCACATTTTTGAGTGTGTGTACTCAACCAAGTATATGCATCTGTAGATGTGTGCATGTAGGTGTGCATCTGTAGATGCATTCTGAGTACATACTTGTTTGCAGAGCAGTGGGGCAGAGAGTTCAATGATTCCCATATCTCCAGGTACACCATAACGGGCCCATTCTCCGCAATCAGTGCAGTGGTGGCGCAGCACCTCAACGCCTCAACCGTCTTCCTCGTGCCGGCCGATGGGTTGGTGGTCGCCACGAACGACATTCCATCGTCCGGCGTCCTAGGCCACCTGTACCACAACCGCAGCGATGTGGGCATCTTGTTCCACGCTACCGAAGTGCGCCATCGGAGCTTCGATGGCCTCAACACCTTCGTGGAGTCGTGTGTCACGTGGTGCTTGCCCACTGGGAGGAACACGTACGCGTGGTGGCGGCCCCTGGTAGCCGAGTTCGACGCAACGCTGTGGGCGTGCGTGGTGGCGGCGTACGCAGCGGCCGCGGCGGTGCTGTGGGTGCTGGTGCCGGCAGGCCGGCTGTCGGACGCCGCCTTTATGGCGCTGCGCGCCCTATTGGCCAACGCGCACAGCGAGCCTGCCGGACACGCCCCCAGATTCTTCTTCGTCTGGTGGCACTTCTTCTGCTTGATCATGACGACCCTGTACGTGGCCGCGCTGCACGTCATTTCCGCGGAGGACACCTCTGCAACCGTGTTCCGCTCCATGGGGGAGCTGGCGCGCTCCGACCTGGAGCTGGCCATCTTGAACCTGCATTTCCATAAGTACTTTGTCCAGGTGAGCCAAAATCATTCGCTCTAACGCCCAGCTAAATATTGTCCCAAAACACCGCAAAATTTGCCATTTTATACACGATTTTGCCTCTCAATTCGGCAAGTTTTCGATGGCGTAACTTTTCCTGACTGATTCTGAAAGCGACGGACAAGGCCTCCAACTTTTGTTTTGGTCGCAACTATTGGAACTAGACTTGTCAAGTTAAAACTGGTTGGGATGTGAACGGGACTTAATTGAAAAAGACGTTCCTTTTACCATGTTTCCATAATCTATTCTTCTGTCTTCTGTACATTTTCCGTAATAAATCATGGGATTTATAACAGTGAAGGACGTGAATCGTATACGCCCAGTTAGGGCAAAGTTTTTATGCCTTTGTTTGACATGTACATACGGCCCCGTAACACGTCCTTGGCTTCGCCGTGCTTGCAGGAAAGAACTGCTGACGAGGAGCGCATTGCCCGGCGAGTGAAGCTGTTCACCCTGGTCGCCTACAAAGATGTGTACGTTCGGATGTGGAAGAAGCGGGACGTGGGTGTGGTCGCGGACCAAAATCTGTGCCGCCGCTACGCAAGAAACTTGACGCCCCCTGGCCAGCAGCAGGTGCTCCATACCATTCCCAACTACTGCATGAGGCGCGGCACCTCCAAAATCTTCGTTCTCAAGAAAGGCAAGGGCCACTCTGGGAGTCAAGTACTTTCATCATAATCCAAACTTTGGATGACCAAACTCCCGTGACATATCCTAGATCCGAGCTAATTTCAGCGAAGGTCGAAGGACATCCAAGCAAATCGAGCAAGTACCGAGCAAGTTCTGAGCCACTCTGAGCAAGGACCGAACAACTTCGAGCAAATACCGAACAAGAACTGAGTGGCTCGGAGCAAATGTCTCGTCGAGCAACGCAGCCGAGCAACGATACCAGTCCGCGCAAAAAGGCCTTCCCAGGCCCGCAGGCCCAGAAAATAGTCCGACATACACCAACCTGTATATTTTTGGAAAGGGAAGATCAAGAGCCACACGAATAGATATGTGGCTTTGTCCTTTTTCTTTGTCGAAGCACGCTTGGACATTGAAGGAACATGAACAGGGAGTGCAGCACCGTGTAGGGTGGGCAACACGCTTGTGTCCACCTGCGCGGTTTTCTGGCTCACCATGCGGCGGTCCTGCCAGCCAGCAGGGCGTGCCGCGGGCCGCTTCATCAGACAAGGGCGTGAGCGTATTGCCCACCCTGCACGGCGGCTGCACTCGCTGTTCGTATTCCTCCAATTTTAAAGCGTGCCTCGGCAAATGAATAGGAAAAAGGCAAAGCCTCATATCTATCCGTGTGGCTCATGATCTCCCCTTTCCAAAAAAAAACAGGTTGGTGTATGTCGGACTATTTTCTGGGCCTGGTAAAGCCTTACTGTGTGGACTGGTGCCGTTGCTCGACTACGTCGCTCCACGGGACATATGCTCGGCCTCGCTCGGTTCTTGCTCGGTATTTGCTCGAAGTTGCTCAGTTCTCGCTCGGAGTTGCTCGGCACTTCCTCGGTTTTGCTGGGATTTCCCTCGACCTTCGCTCAAATTTGCTCGGACCCAAAATATGTCACGGAAAGTGCTCATTTGTGCAGCATTTTAGCCATTTGTTGCCCCTCAAAAAGTTCGAAAACGAAGGAATCACTGTTTCGTATGAAAAGGGCAGTCTTGTCCACGTACTGCACTGAAAATAGAAAGGTCCGACTTCTAAAGGGATGATACTAAAATGTTACACTGAAAAAAGGGTCATACACGAATGCATGACCAAATAGAAGGTCATACACCAATGTATGACCGTTGTAATGGTCATACACAAATGTATGACCAAAAAAGAGTAGACTGTCCCACGAAAAAATCGATGTTTGAAAATTCAACCTCTCACCTTAGAAAAGTTCCTTATAAAAAAAGAGGACTTACCAATTTTTTTCAGACTTTTTAAACAATATTTAGAGGTCGCGCATCGGCAAAAACACATTTAAAAACTGTAATAAATCCACGCTCTTTGCTTAATATGAACCCTACATCACTCACAATTTGTGCAGATTCAGATCCGACGGAAATAGAAACTATACTTTTGGTTTCCTTCTCCCCATTTTCTTTTATGCTTCATGCTGGAAACTTTTCGGCGCCCTCTAACAGAAGTTTCCTAATTATTTCTGCCGCGCGAGAAAGATCCTAACTGAACGTGCTGCGCGAAAACGATCGTGACTACCTCTCCGGAGAGATTATGATCGACACGCCGTTAATATCAGCGAAACGCCACGGATCATGATCATACTCATACCTCTTGCCGCCTTGCGTCACTAGTTCGAAAACTACTAGTGCCTAAAGTCATGAGGCGGAGAAAGATAGAATCTTTCTCGCGAAGCACAAACAATTAGGATATTTCTCACGCAGCACAAATAATAACTATACTGCTATTAAGTGGCATCGTTTTTTTGTCTTGCACTGAACATTGTGATCCAATGCAGGCCACCACCTGATACAGCCCATAACCAACTTGCTGTACCGCATGGATCAGAGCGGCCTTCTGTCCTTTTGGCTGAGCGTGGGTGAGATACCCCCGCTGGAGAATCGAGACACGACGCTGCGGACGCCTCAGATGAGGCCCTTCCTCGTGCTGCTCGGCGTGGGCCTGGCGGTGGCCCTCTTTGCCTTCCTCGGCGAGTTGCTGTGGCACTGCAAGTTCGGCACTGGGTCAAGACCACTGCAAGCCGCGCGACCACAGCGCCGCCACTAGAGGGGGCGTCCACAAAGTGCATGAGGCGATTTCGACGACCTTTTTTTACTACTTCGACACCCTTATTTTGGTAGGGGTGCACCGACTCAAAATAAATCCTACTTTTTTTTTTCGCTGTTTAAAAGAGTTTGTGTGTATGAAAAGGCCGGCACGGAGCCACTGAAGCACTGAAGCTGGCAGATTCTGCCATGGCAGATTCTGCCATGGCAGATTTTGCCACCCCTCGTGGCAGGTTTTGCCACCCCTCTGGACGGGTGGGGGAGGGGTGAGGTGGGGGTGGGGGTGCTGTGGTGCGGTGCACCGAAGTGAAAGGTGTGAAACCGCGGACGTTACTCAACGTTAGGCCCCTCGCCGATAAAGTGAAAGGTGCATTTAAATAAAATAAAATAATTAATTAAATAAATTAATTCGGCGGTAAAATGTATGTGTGTGTGTGTGTGTATGTGTGTGTATTGAAAAGTGAAAGGGGCCTAGGCTGCATGCCCGGGCCTTACTTCACATTCTCCGAGTACGGAAACAGAAAGGCACCCCTTTTTTTAACCACCAACCGCGGCGGTCGCGCTGCGTCGGTGGCGTCGCTCTGGGGGTGGCGGGGTGGTTCATTCACCTCACCCCTCTCGACGGTGGGGTGGGGTGCGGCCGTGGGTTGGGGTGTGTGTTGAAGGGTGCGTGTTTTTTATGTTATTTCAGTACAGCCAGCAACATAACCTGACCCGACTCATACAGTCGGTCCATCCTAACCTGCACATGACCCAACGTAAGGCACCCTCGCTAGCAAAGTGAAAGGACTTTACTCCGAAAGTGAAAGGGGCATACTCTTACAGGCCTTATCTCACATTCTCCGAGCACGGAAACAGAAAAGCACTCCTTTTTCAACCACCAATCACCGCGTCGGGGGCGGCCGCGTCCTCCACATCGGTAAATAATGTCACCGCCGGAGCTCGGCGCGGAGTCATCCCCAAGCAATCAATAAATAAAATCAATACCAAACCGCATCCCACGGTTCCGCATCTCCCACCACCAGTGTGCGGCCGACGCACCCCCGCACCCCCCGTCGAACACCCACAGACACACACCCAGAAGTCTGTCTGTCCCAGAGCGTCGTCCAGTGCGCACTCTAGTCGCGAGCCCGCTGCCCACGCGTCTTCAGTGTGTGTGTGTGTGTGTGTGTGTGTGTGTGTGCAGTGTCTGGATAAAAAATTCTTTCATTCGCGTTTTCTGCTGTCGTGGTAAGTGTGTGTGAGGCGGTGTCTGCATCGAGTGTGTTTGCGTCCTTGTATATTACCGTGAGCATTTTTATGTGCAGATGGCGAAAACAGGCCATGTGTGTGACCAGTGCGGAAAGTCGTTCAATCGTAAGATGCGACTCGAAAACCACCAACAGCGTGTCTGCCATGCACTCAAGTGGCGGGAGTGTCTCGTGTGCGGCCGGACCTTCAACCGACGTTCGCGCTTTGAACGTCACATGCAGGCGTATCACGGCAGTGCACCACCGCCTCCATGTCAACTATCCACGACGGCTACTACCACGGCTGACGCGTCGCGGCCGCTCACCGAAGGCTGCGCAGCGTCCTCTGCGCCGCGGCACCGCTCGAACGGCCAGGATGACGCCACCCCTACTGGCGGCTCCGCCGACACGCTTCGTGCACCCGCCTTCGCCGCAGCGCCACCACCCACCCACCCTTCCGGTGCCGCCGACGCACCTCGCGCACCATCCGCTGGCCCACCCCACGCTGCCGCAGCGACACACTCCGGCGGTTCCGCCGACGCGCCGCCGCATCCCACCCACCCCGCCGGCGCCAATGGCGCGCTGCGCGCACCCTCCGCGGCACCTCTCGCGGCCGTCGCGTCGCCAGGCAGCCCGGATGCGAGCACCCATACGCCCAACACCGACGCTGCGTCAACCAGTTCCCTGGTGTGCAACCTGTGCGAAAAAGTGTTCAAGAGTCGCAAGTCTCTCCAGCAGCACTCCGACGTCCACTCCAAAAAGTTTCAGTGCCACATTTGCAGCATGCTATTCACACGCAAAGGCTCGTTGAACAGTCACATAAAAAACATTCACACCGAACCCTCCCGAGTTCGAGTGCCCTGTCCTCGTTGTTCCAGAGTGTTTCGTACTGAGGATCGGTTTGTGTACCATTTTGACAAAGTGCATGCTAGTGAAAGGTGTTGTGATTTGTGCCATCAGGTATTTCAAAGAAAAAGTGTGTATGTACGCCACTTGCCCGAGTGTAAGCGTGTGCACGGCCCCCCGTCCCGTATCGTTTATGTGTCTGTATTGCCGGCAAATGTTTCCCACACAGGTCGACCGCAAGCACCATCTGTCGTCATGTCAAGACTACAACACTCAGGCCCGCATACTACTGCAGGTCGGAGGCGGCCCGCCGCCCGAATCCGAAGATGAAACTGAAGAGGATGCTCCTCGCGGGGATACTCTTTGGACCTCCAAGTACGGCATGCAGAAAAATGCGGCCGTGCACACACTGCCCCTAGAGAACCAGTTGGACCTGGGGCTTTGTTTAATCAATTTAAAGAAGGAAATTGTGGACAAGGTTCGGCGCGAGGTGCAAAAGACCCCTCAGGGTATAAAATGGACTCTTGTCGTGTCAGCCGCGGCGTCCCGCGAAAAGCCCGGCCCGTCCGGCTCCGGCGATTTAGAGCAGGAACGCTAGGAAGTGTTTCTTCGAAGCAACACACACAGTCTCCTCAAGGTTGGTGAGCACGTTGAAGAGGACGTCGAGAGTGCCATTCTTGAGGTGCAGGCTGCCTCGGAACACTTGCGTCTGGAGGGCAGCGCGTGGGTCATCAGCCAGGTCCTCGCCCTTGAGTTGAATATTGCGCGATGTGACCCCCTGAAGGCGAGCAGCTACATCCCCACCCCCATTTGGCTGCAAAACTCGAAGAAAACTATTGTCAATGTTGCCAATTATGGATCGCACGACTGTTTCCGTCTGTCGGTCGCAGCAGCATTGCACCCGGCGGCGGACCACCCAAGCCGGCAGGACCACTACACCCCCTATGTGGACGAGCTCAATATGGGCAGCTTGGAGTACGCGCCCATGAAAGTGTGCGACATGCGTCGTTTCGAGCAGCTTAACCCCACCATCAGTCTGACTGTGCTGGGTGTCGAGGATGAGGGGGACGATGGTCAGGAAACTGGCAAACATTTAATCATTCCCCTGCACTGCACCCGGGAGAAAAAAGAGAATCACGTGACGTTATTGATTCTGTCTGACGAGGGACGCAATCATTACGTCCTCGTCCGCGATATTCACGCGTTTCTGGCTACACAGACTCGCAAGGAGCATCGCAGATTCTACTGCTGCTACTGCCTCAATCGGTTTTCGACCGAAGAATGGCTGGCGGAACATGAAGTGTTGTGTCGACAATTTGGTGCTCAGAGGGTGGAGTACGCCAAACCGGACTCTGTCGAATGTTTCGACTTTCGACACTTCCCGAAAATGCAAAGGGTGCCCTACACGGCCTACTACGACTGGGAGTCGGTCCTGGTCCCTCTGCCCGTCGACGCGGACGCCACCACGGCGAGGACACAGCAGCACGAGCCCGTAGGCTATTCTATTGTGGTCGTCGACTGGAAGGGAGACGTGGTCCGTATGGTGACGCACACCGGGGAAAAGGACGTCGGCCGCCATTTTGTGGACTCGGTGTTGCAGCTGGAGCAGGAGCTCTGGGAGAAGAGACCCGATTTTCCTCTGCACATGTCGACCCAGCAGGAGGCGGACTTTAAGCGCGCTACCGCATGCTATCTGTGCGGTAAAGGGTTCAGGTCCCCCCCAGGACCGTGTGAGGGAGCACGACCATCTTCAAGAGAAGGAAAATTACCGCGGCGCGGCTCACGCTCAGTGCAACTCTGGTGTCAAGAGAACCACGTTCCTGCCTCTGGTCGCACACAATGCCTTCGGTTACGACGCCCACCACGTATTTCGATCGTTCGTCCAGCACCCCGCCCTGGAGAACAAACGGATTAGCGTCTTGGCCAAGACCCTCGACACGTATCGCAGTGCTACCATCTTTATCGGTGAGGAGGGCCGCAGCATAAAACTACTGGACAGTTTTCAATTTTTCCAGCCGTCCTTGGACGAGATCACCCAGGATCTTCAGGAGCAGGACCTTAAAATTCTGCAGCACATGTACCCAGACCCGGCGCACCAGGCTCTGCTCAAACAGAAGGGGATATTCTGCTACGAACACGTTCAATCGTACAAGCAGTTGTGTGAAGAGACAAGCCTACCACCACGAGCCGCCTTCTACTCGTCTCTGTCAAAGTCCATGCCGTCGGAGCAGGAGTACGCCAGAGGACAGCAGGTGTGAGATGGTCTGGGATGTCAGTCGCTGCTCGACTACATGACGCATTACTTGACGAGTGATGTGTTGCTTCTGGCCTGCTTTTTCACCAAATTCAAGGCCATGACATATGAAAAATATGGATTGGAAGTGTGCCACTTTGTGTCTGCCTCCTCCCTGACATGGTGCCAGGCCCTCAAATTTACCAAAGCCGAGGTGGAACTCATTCACGATCCCGATATGTACCAGTTTTTCGAGCTGCAGAAACGAGGTGGGCTCTCCGTGGTCATGAAAAGGTACGCCGAGGCCAACGTGCCGGGCACGGCATCCTATGACGCCGACCGGCCCTCCAAGCATCTCTATCTGTGGGACGTCAATGCCCTGTACAGCTACGAGATGTGTAAAAAGCTGCCTGTTGGGGAATTTAGGTGGGCCGACACTGAGGAACTGAAACGAGTAGACTGGGAAAACCTGTCCGAGGACGACGACTACATGTACACGGTGGAGGTGGACCTGGACTATGATGAATCTTTGCACGAAAGCCATAGCGAGTGGCCGTGTGCTGTCGAACGGTTTGCCGTGCCGACAGACTGGTACAGTCCGTACCAGCAAGAGTTGGCTCAATCCATCTCGGAAGGGCAGCTCCGACAGCCCAAGCTGGTGGCTCATCTGGGTCCGCGGAAAAACTACATTGTCCCCGGAGCCGTTTTGGCGCGGTACCTGCAGTTGGGCCTGCGCATCACGCGGTTCCATCGAGGCGTGCCATACCTGCAGACATCCTGGCTCAAAAGATACATTGAGGATCTTATGTTTGAAAGGCAGAGAACAAAGCTGCCCTTTGAGGCAAAGGCGTTCAAGCAGATGGCCAACAGCACGTACAGTTTTCTGCTGCGCAATCCGCGATACGACCGAAGCGTGGAAATTGTGCGGGATGTCGCGCGATTCCGCAAAGTCGTTGCCAAGCCCACCTTTGTGTCTTTTACCATCTTTGGGGAGGATTTAATTGCGGTGGAAAAGCTCCCGGGGACGCTCAAACTGAAACAGTGTGTGTCGGCGGGTGTGACGGTCCTGGACGGGTCGAAGAAAACCATGCTGGAACTGTACTGGGCCCTAAAAGACCAATTCGGGGATCGCATGGAGATGCTGTTTACAGATACAGACTCCTTTGGGGCCGAAATCACCTCTGACAATATTAATCAGGAGCTGGGTAATCTGAGCGACATCCTAGACACGTCTGGCCTCCATCCGACGCACCCGCTGCACGACAAAACACACGCGCGAGTCCCTGGTCGGCTAAAAATCGAATATGGCGAGTTTAATATCATGCGCTTTGCCGCCGTTCGTAGCAAGTGTTACGCCATGGAAATGGAGGCTCAGGACCACACAATAACGACAGTAAAGAAATGCAAGGGCGTGCAAAAGGCTGCACTGAAAAAGGACGTCACATTCGACGACTACAAACAGTGCGTCTTTGAAAATGTTACTAAAAATGTGAGCTTTTCATCGATACGAACGGACGGCAAACACGGTCTCTTACCGGCCGGCCCTCTCGACGATGCCGCGCCGCGCCGGCCCTCTCGATGATGTCGCGCCTGCGGGCCACCCCCCGGGCGGTCACGTTTATGTAGAGGTAGGAAATAAATAGAAAGGCACCATTTTATTTCTGCTTGCAGTCATATATACATTTATTTATTTTCACTTTATTTACACAAGTTTAACAAGAGTCTCCTGTTTCTAGATTTTGTTCACATAACTCCATCAACACGTCCATTAACTCGACATCATGCGCATCGAGACCATCGGGTAGGGGTCGGAAGGCACGAGTTTTTATGCCACAGGCTTCAATCCACCGTTTATTATCAAAGTTGCGAAGCGCTGTCTTGCGCTGGTTAACAGTGAAGAGACCGTGTTTGCCGTCCGTTCGTATCGATGAAAAGCTCACATTTTTAGTAACATTTTCAAAGACGCACTGTTTGTAGTCGTCGAATGTGACGTCCTTTTTCAGTGCAGCCTTTTGCACGCCCTTGCATTTCTTTACTGTCGTTATTGTGTGGTCCTGAGCCTCCATTTCCATGGCGTAACACTTGCTACGAACGGCGGCAAAGCGCATGATATTAAACTCGCCATATTCGATTTTTAGCCGACCAGGGACTCGCGCGTGTGTTTTGTCGTGCAGCGGGTGCGTCGGATGGAGGCCAGACGTGTCTAGGATGTCGCTCAGATTACCCAGCTCCTGATTAATATTGTCAGAGGTGATTTCGGCCCCAACGGAGTCTGTATCTGTAAACAGCATCTCCATGCGATCCCCGAATTGGTCTTTTAGGGCCCAGTACAGTTCCAGCATGGTTTTCTTCGACCCGTCCAGGACCGTCACACCCGCCGACACACACTGTTTCAGTTTGAGCGTCCCCGGGAGCTTTTCCACCGCAATTAAATCCTCCCCAAAGATGGTAAAAGACACAAAGGTGGGCTTGGCAACGACTTTGCGGAATCGCGCGACATCCCGCACAATTTCCACGCTTCGGTCGTATCGCGGATTGCGCAGCAGAAAACTGTACGTGCTGTTGGCCATCTGCTTGAACGCCTTTGCCTCAAAGGGCAGCTTTGTTCTCTGCCTTTCAAACATAAGATCCTCAATGTATCTTTTGAGCCAGGATGTCTGCAGGTATGGCACGCCTCGATGGAACCGCGTGATGCGCAGGCCCAACTGCAGGTACCGCGCCAAAACGGCTCCGGGGACAATGTAGTTTTTCCGCGGACCCAGATGAGCCACCAGCTTGGGCTGTCGGAGCTGCCCTTCCGAGATGGATTGAGCCAACTCTTGCTGGTACGGACTGTACCAGTCTGTCGGCACGGCAAACCGTTCGACAGCACACGGCCACTCGCTATGGCTTTCGTGCAAAGATTCATCATAGTCCAGGTCCACCTCCACCGTGTACATGTAGTCGTCGTCCTCGGACAGGTTTTCCCAGTCTACTCGTTTCAGTTCCTCAGTGTCGGCCCACCTAAATTCCCCAACAGGCAGCTTTTTACACATCTCGTAGCTGTACAGGGCATTGACGTCCCACAGATAGAGATGCTTGGAGGGCCGGTCGGCGTCATAGGATGCCGTGCCCGGCACGTTGGCCTCGGCGTACCTTTTCATGACCACGGAGAGCCCACCTCGTTTCTGCAGCTCGAAAAACTGGTACATATCGGGATCGTGAATGAGTTCCACCTCGGCTTTGGTAAATTTGAGGGCCTGGCACCATGTCAGGGAGGAGGCAGACACAAAGTGGCACACTTCCAATCCATATTTTTCATATGTCATGGCCTTGAATTTGGTGAAAAAGCAGGCCAGAAGCAACACATCACTCGTCAAGTAATGCGTCATGTAGTCGAGCAGCGACTGACATCCCAGACCATCTCACACCTGCTGTCCTCTGGCGTACTCCTGCTCCGACGGCATGGACTTTGACAGAGACGAGTAGAAGGCGGCTCGTGGTGGTAGGCTTGTCTCTTCACACAACTGCTTGTACGATTGAACGTGTTCGTAGCAGAATATCCCCTTCTGTTTGAGCAGAGCCTGGTGCGCCGGGTCTGGGTACATGTGCTGCAGAATTTTAAGGTCCTGCTCCTGAAGATCCTGGGTGATCTCGTCCAAGGACGGCTGGAAAAATTGAAAACTGTCCAGTAGTTTTATGCTGCGGCCCTCCTCACCGATAAAGATGGTAGCACTGCGATACGTGTCGAGGGTCTTGGCCAAGACGCTAATCCGTTTGTTCTCCAGGGCGGGGTGCTGGACGAACGATCGAAATACGTGGTGGGCGTCGTAACCGAAGGCATTGTGTGCGACCAGAGGCAGGAACGTGGTTCTCTTGACACCAGAGTTGCACTGAGCGTGAGCCGCGCCGCGGTAATTTTCCTTCTCTTGAAGATGGTCGTGCTCCCTCACACGGTCCTGGGGGGGACCTGAACCCTTTACCGCACAGATAGCATGCGGTAGCGCGCTTAAAGTCCGCCTCCTGCTGGGTCGACATGTGCAGAGGAAAATCGGGTCTCTTCTCCCAGAGCTCCTGCTCCAGCTGCAACACCGAGTCCACAAAATGGCGGCCGACGTCCTTTTCCCCGGTGTGCGTCACCATACGGACCACGTCTCCCTTCCAGTCGACGACCACAATAGAATAGCCTACGGGCTCGTGCTGCTGTGTCCTCGCCGTGGTGGCGTCCGCGTCGACGGGCAGAGGGACCAGGACCGACTCCCAGTCGTAGTAGGCCGTGTAGGGCACCCTTTGCATTTTCGGGAAGTGTCGAAAGTCGAAACATTCGACAGAGTCCGGTTTGGCGTACTCCACCCTCTGAGCACCAAATTGTCGACACAACACTTCATGTTCCGCCAGCCATTCTTCGGTCGAAAACCGATTGAGGCAGTAGCAGCAGTAGAATCTGCGATGCTCCTTGCGAGTCTGTGTAGCCAGAAACGCGTGAATATCGCGGACGAGGACGTAATGATTGCGTCCCTCGTCAGACAGAATCAATAACGTCACGTGATTCTCTTTTTTCTCCCGGGTGCAGTGCAGGGGAATGATTAAATGTTTGCCAGTTTCCTGACCATCGTCCCCCTCATCCTCGACACCCAGCACAGTCAGACTGATGGTGGGGTTAAGCTGCTCGAAACGACGCATGTCGCACACTTTCATGGGCGCGTACTCCAAGCTGCCCATATTGAGCTCGTCCACATAGGGGGTGTAGTGGTCCTGCCGGCTTGGGTGGTCCGCCGCCGGGTGCAATGCTGCTGCGACCGACAGACGGAAACAGTCGTGCGATCCATAATTGGCAACATTGACAATAGTTTTCTTCGAGTTTTGCAGCCAAATGGGGGTGGGGATGTAGCTGCTCGCCTTCAGGGGGTCACATCGCGCAATATTCAACTCAAGGGCGAGGACCTGGCTGATGACCCACGCGCTGCCCTCCAGACGCAAGTGTTCCGAGGCAGCCTGCACCTCAAGAATGGCACTCTCGACGTCCTCTTCAACGTGCTCACCAACCTTGAGGAGACTGTGTGTGTTGCTTCGAAGAAACACTTCCTAGCGTTCCTGCTCTAAATCGCCGGAGCCGGACGGGCCGGGCTTTTCGCGGGACGCCGCGGCTGACACGACAAGAGTCCATTTTATACCCTGAGGGGTCTTTTGCACCTCGCGCCGAACCTTGTCCACAATTTCCTTCTTTAAATTGATTAAACAAAGCCCCAGGTCCAACTGGTTCTCTAGGGGCAGTGTGTGCACGGCCGCATTTTTCTGCATGCCGTACTTGGAGGTCCAAAGAGTATCCCCGCGAGGAGCATCCTCTTCAGTTTCATCTTCGGATTCGGGCGGCGGGCCGCCTCCGACCTGCAGTAGTATGCGGGCCTGAGTGTTGTAGTCTTGACATGACGACAGATGGTGCTTGCGGTCGACCTGTGTGGGAAACATTTGCCGGCAATACAGACACATAAACGATACGGGACGGGGGGCCGTGCACACGCTTACACTCGGGCAAGTGGCGTACATACACACTTTTTCTTTGAAATACCTGATGGCACAAATCACAACACCTTTCACTAGCATGCACTTTGTCAAAATGGTACACAAACCGATCCTCAGTACGAAACACTCTGGAACAACGAGGACAGGGCACTCGAACTCGGGAGGGTTCGGTGTGAATGTTTTTTATGTGACTGTTCAACGAGCCTTTGCGTGTGAATAGCATGCTGCAAATGTGGCACTGAAACTTTTTGGAGTGGACGTCGGAGTGCTGCTGGAGAGACTTGCGACTCTTGAACACTTTTTCGCACAGGTTGCACACCAGGGAACTGGTTGACGCAGCGTCGGTGTTGGGCGTATGGGTGCTCGCATCCGGGCTGCCTGGCGACGCGACGGCCGCGAGAGGTGCCGCGGAGGGTGCGCGCAGCGCGCCATTGGCGCCGGCGGGGTGGGTGGGATGCGGCGGCGCGTCGGCGGAACCGCCGGAGTGTGTCGCTGCGGCAGCGTGGGGTGGGCCAGCGGATGGTGCGCGAGGTGCGTCGGCGGCACCGGAAGGGTGGGTGGGTGGTGGCGCTGCGGCGAAGGCGGGTGCACGAAGCGTGTCGGCGGAGCCGCCAGTAGGGGTGGCGTCATCCTGGCCGTTCGAGCGGTGCCGCGGCGCAGAGGACGCTGCGCAGCCTTCGGTGAGCGGCCGCGACGCGTTAGCCGTGGTAGTAGCCGTCGTGGATAGTTGACATGGAGGCGGTGGTGCACTGCCGTGATACGCCTGCATGTGACGTTCAAAGCGCGAACGTCGGTTGAAGGTCCGGCCGCACACGAGACACTCCCGCCACTTGAGTGCATGGCAGACACGCTGTTGGTGGTTTTCGAGTCGCATCTTACGATTGAACGACTTTCCGCACTGGTCACACACATGGCCTGTTTTCGCCATCTGCACATAAAAATGCTCACGGTAATATACAAGGACGCAAACACACTCGATGCAGACACCGCCTCACACACACTTACCACGACAGCAGAAAACGCGAATGAAAGAATTTTTTATCCAGACACCGCCTCACACACACTTACCACGACAGCAGAAAACGCGAATGAAAGAATTTTTTATCCAGACACTGCACACACACACACACACACACACACACACACACACACACACACACACACTGAAGACGCGTGGGCAGCGGGCTCGCGACTAGAGTGCGCACTGGACGACGCTCTGGGACAGACAGACTTCTGGGTGTGTGTCTGTGGGTGTTCGACGGGGGGTGCGGGGGTGCGTCGGCCGCACACTGGTGGTGGGAGATGCGGAACCGTGGGATGCGGTTTGGTATTGATTTTATTTATTGATTGCTTGGGGATGACTCCGCGCCGAGCTCCGGCGGTGACATTATTTACCGATGTGGAGGACGCGGCCGCCCCCGACGCGGTGATTGGTGGTTGAAAAAGGAGTGCTTTTCTGTTTCCGTGCTCGGAGAATGTGAGATAAGGCCTGTAAGAGTATGCCCCTTTCACTTTCGGAGTAAAGTCCTTTCACTTTGCTAGCGAGGGTGCCTTACGTTGGGTCATGTGCAGGTTAGGATGGACCGACTGTATGAGTCGGGTCAGGTTATGTTGCTGGCTGTACTGAAATAACATAAAAAACACGCACCCTTCAACACACACCCCAACCCACGGCCGCACCCCACCCCACCGTCGAGAGGGGTGAGGTGAATGAACCACCCCGCCACCCCCAGAGCGACGCCACCGACGCAGCGCGACCGCCGCGGTTGGTGGTTAAAAAAAGGGGTGCCTTTCTGTTTCCGTACTCGGAGAATGTGAAGTAAGGCCCGGGCATGCAGCCTAGGCCCCTTTCACTTTTCAATACACACACATACACACACACACATACATTTTACCGCCGAATTAATTTATTTAATTAATTATTTTATTTTATTTAAATGCACCTTTCACTTTATCGGCGAGGGGCCTAACGTTGAGTAACGTCCGCGGTTTCACACCTTTCACTTCGGTGCACCGCACCACAGCACCCCCACCCCCACCTCACCCCTCCCCCACCCGTCCAGAGGGGTGGCAAAACCTGCCACGAGGGGTGGCAAAATCTGCCATGGCAGAATCTGCCATGGCAGAATCTGCCAGCTTCAGTGCTTCAGTGGCTCCGTGCCGGCCTTTTCATACACACAGAGTTCTATTGGGTCGCCCTTCAATCCATTCCTTGTATTGGGGCTTCAAACTATTGTTATCATAATTGAGGTGGAGGTGGCTCTCTGGTTGAGTTCTTTCAATGTTATGTCATAAGAGTACTGAATTGCGGGGCGCAATTTTTTCCAGGGCCGAGTATGTTTGGGAATCAACCTTCGCGTCATGCCGCGTCGAGGGAAAGGAAATGCTAGGGTTGCATTCCTAGAGTGGCGCGGCATGGAGCGAAGGCGATGACTAGTGTTTCTTTTTTTCCGGAAAAATAAACTGACGGAAATATTGGAAATATTGTCCAATCCGATTATTTCGGAGTTCTTAGGTCAAAATTGGCAGGGAAAGTTATTCCTCATGTTCACTGGCCACAAAATGTGCACTCACAATGAGTTTCGCGTTCGTATAACGACTCGATAATGACGGACGATTGCTCTGGGAAATATGCAAGGCCGTAATGGCCTGATTGTCACCTGAGCATTGAGAACGTGTAAAAAGGCAAATTTGACCCTACTGTGTGGTCCAGTGACACACGTGCTTTTTGTCTCCATGGTGATTTCTCTCGTGCGTCCGGCCCTTAGTTTGTTGGATTTCCATAGAAATTGGCGTTTTTGTGAGGAAAGAAGGATAGGCACTGTGGTTAAAAAATTTAAGAAAATGAATAATACTTGAAAAGTAAACCTAGTCTTGCGCGGAATACTGTGCTTTTTTGGCCTGGGATGAAAGCTTTAGAAAGTTGAGAGAGATTTATAGAAATTTCAGTTAAGGGAACCACCTTCACATTCTATTGTCTAGTGTCCTCATCCTACGTAGCCCACTTACTACGCTATGGGGTCGTTTTGGTGCTGCCTAAAGCCTAAATATCGGCTTCCAGATGCTAAAAACTCTTCTTGACGGACATCTCAGGAAATATTTAAGCTCTGAAATGAGTGATCAAACGATCGTTATTATGTATAATTTCCTTTAGATAATGTAACACACTTAACACAATATTTGCAATTTTTCCATTCTTTCAAGGCCCTCGGAAATATTTCCGAGATATATCGGAAATGTTTCCAATCTTTCCGGAAATATTTTCGGTACCCGAATCTCTAGCGATGATCGGAAGACGGTAGTGGGGGGAGAGCTGGAGTCGAGGGGCAGAGAGGACAAGCATGGAGAAGTGTTAAGTGCGAAGGGCAATCTAATAACATCCGACCCGTGAAAACCACCCCCTACTTCATCGGCACACCAGCATCCCCAGCGGGACCGAGTTGTGATCTGCAGATACGAAGCAAAGAAGAAACATGCTCTGGTGAGCCCCGATCTACCCATGTGTAATAGAGCCCCCTCCGGAAGGGGAATTAAGCGTAGTGTTAGCATTAATAAATGTGACTTAAAATAACAAATCATGACTTGCTATTCCTAGAATAGTGCCGTACACAACGACTCACGAACTACCGATCGGACGAGCGTAACACAATGGTGTCCAAGGCCTCGCGGTGGCGGCCTCGTAGCACCCCGCCGTCGGCTTGTCTCCTTCGCACCTGTACGGAGCGCTCCATGCGCGTGTGTGTGTATGTGTGTGATAGAGAGAGAGAGAGAGAGAGAGAGAGAGAGATAGAGAGACAGATTATTTTTTTTTTCGCAGATTCTTTCAGTTACTGCTACAAGTCCAATCCCCTGGAGTTCTTCTGCAGAAATGCTGTAGGAGTTGTTTGGCCCCTCTTGCACTGCAACGGTGCACATCAGATTGGGATAGGGCATGATGCAGCTCTCAACACTCAACCTCTTCGGCCCAAGTGAAAGTATGGTGTCTTGAAGATACTGGAGGGAAAAGAAGGGACAGGTCGTCCTCCTTTTCCTCTGGATTAAGATGATTAGTCAATTTTCTTCTCAATCAGTGCTGCCACAAACTGAGTTTCAGTCCAATCATATCCTTCTTTTCCCTCCAGTATTTTCAAGACACCATATTTTCACTTGGTCAAAAGATGTTGAGAGCTGCACCACAGCCTATCCCAATCTGCTGTGCACCGTTGCTGTGCAAGAGGGGCCCAAGTTGGACGTGTGCGCCGATTACATTTTTGTCGGCGGCGGCGTCAGGGCCAAATCTGGCCGGCGGCGGCGGCGTGACCGGCGGCTTGTGCGGGAAAGGGCCTTTTAAAGTCAAATAATAAATGGAAATCAGTCTAATATCGGCGTGATGGTGTGGCAAACGGATGACAGAGTGCGCTTGCGCTGCTGGCGGACGGGTCGCGGGGGATGGCAAGGAAGGGCGGAGTACGTTGAGTTGCCTACATATTCGGCGCGCAGTCAAGAGCAAAAATATGCGCGCATTTTGTGCCGCGCCGCCGCCGATTATTTTATCGGCGGCGGCGGCGCGCCGGGGAATTTTAGTTAGTGTTCTGAAGGGTGGGAATATTCCCGGGAAAATTGGGAATCTTGGGGAACGTTACCGGGAACGTTCGAGGCTCCAAATCGGGAACATTCCCATTTTTAAGAAAAAATGAACAAAAACTATTGTTAAATGCAGGAATTAACTGAAAACTAACAGGAACTGTGGTTTTGGCTGACAAAAATTAATAATATTACTATTTTTGGTCTATAGAGTGGGCCAAAAAGCACGAGTTTTAGAAATAACAAACGTAACAGCGCTTAAGACTCTTATTTTTCTATTTTACGAGAATTTTCGGGCAGTGGGGGCTCTTGGCTCGTCTTCATGAACCGATGTGACTCAGAACTGATCACTTGATGGTAGCTGGACGTCGAGTTAACTCACTGGCTTCACGGGGACCTACCAATACATTGTGAATCAGACTCGAAGAGTTCAAACAAGTTTTGGGTCATATCGACTTAAAAAGCAAGACTTTACTGTCACAGATGATCGACATAGAGTGTTCTAGTGTTCTGAAGGGTGGGAATATTCCCGGGAAAATTGGGAATCTTGGGGAACGTTACCGGGAACGTTCGAGGCTCCAAATCGGGAACATTCCCATTTTTAAGAAAAAATGAACAAAAACTATTGTTAAATGCAGGAATTAACTGAAAACTAACAGGAACTGTGGTTTTGGCTGACAAAAATTAATAATATTACTATTTTTGGTCTATAGAGTGGGCCAAAAAGCACGAGTTTTAGAAATAACAAACGTAACAGCGCTTAAGACTCTTATTTTTCTATTTTACGAGAATTTTCGGGCAGTGGGGGCTCTTGGCTCGTCTTCATGAACCGATGTGACTCAGAACTGATCACTTGATGGTAGCTGGACGTCGAGTTAACTCACTGGCTTCACGGGGACCTACCAATACATTGTGAATCAGACTCGAAGAGTTCAAACAAGTTTTGGGTCATATCGACTTAAAAAGCAAGACTTTACTGTCACAGATGATCGACATAGAGTGTTCACGTTAAGAAGTTGCGTGATCAGTCAAAATTTACCAGTTTTTACCCTTCAATAGGCATAAGTTAAATCTTTAAAAAAAGCTGAATATTCCCAGTTTTCGGGAATCTTCGGAAATGTTCCCGGGAATTTACTGGGAACGTTCCCCAAAATGATCGTTCCCGGGAAATTTAGAACACTAGAGTGTTCACGTTAAGAAGTTGCGTGATCAGTCAAAATTTACCAGTTTTTACCCTTCAATAGGCATAAGTTAAATCTTTAAAAAAAGCTGAATATTCCCAGTTTTCGGGAATCTTCGGAAATGTTCCCGGGAATTTACTGGGAACGTTCCCCAAAATGATCGTTCCCGGGAAATTTAGAACACTAATTTTAGTCGGCGGCGGCGGCGTGGTGAAATGAGTCGGCGGCGGCGCACCGGCGGCGCGGCGCACACGTCTAGGCCCAACAACTCTCACAGCATTTCTACAGAGGAACTCCTAAAGTATTCGACTTGTAGCAGAAACAAAAGGAAGGAATATGAAAAACAAAAAGAAATGACATTTGTCTTTGTATGGTCAAACGTTGAATTACTACCTATAGAGCTGCCTGCACTATTCCAAATGTCCTACTGCCCTCATGCCCCAGCCAGTGCCCCCCCCCCTCTCTTTTTCGCACACATGGATCGCTCCGTACCGTTGCGAAGGAGTCAGGCCGACGGCAGGGTGCTACGAGGCCGCCGCCGCGAGGCGTTGGACACCATTGTAACCTTGCGCCCCGATCGTCTCCCGGAACGTCCGGCGTGACGGCCATCGGGCCGAGGTGTTGGTGGTGTCCGGAGAGCCCGCCGCGGCTAGGCCTCGGAGGGCACCGTCAACGTTGTGCCTTACCCGGACGCGATGTGCTTGAAGCGGGGGCACTGCCATTAGTTAGAGCAACGCTGGCCGACCGAAGCGGCCCGAGCGCCTGTGCGGTAGGCAAGACCGGCCTAAAAGGGACATTTTTACCGTTAATTTATTGCCAGAACTTTCCGTGATTTGAGACTCAGGATTTTCTGTGATTTGAGACACAGGATTTTCCGTGATTTCAGAACCAGGCTTTTTCCGTTGTTAGAAACCCAGAAATACTCGCACCGTCAACGGGGCTAACTTGGGACACCGGGGGTAACTTGGGACAGTCTTCCCTATCGGCCTTGTTGGTGCTGCCATCTCGCGGCGGGGGCTCGTAGCGTCAAACCCGCGACGGGGTTTTGTTTAAGAGGCATCAAGGCGCGCGCAGAAAGGAAGAGAAGATGCGTATCACAGTAAGTATGCAGAAATCGGCAAACAAGGAAATAAGGTTTTTGACAATTTATGTCAAACACTTCCAAGTTGACCCTAGTACGAGGAGTGAAATGCAGATATGGCCGAATAGTATCTCTGGGTTGATAAATCATATATTGATAAAGAAGGACACGAAATGGTGCTGACTTCAGTCTTGCCATCTTGGGCCCAGACTTCAATTTATAAATTATCGTAAATGCACGGGGTAACTGGGGACAGTCATTCCATCATGTTCCCTGCACTCTTGGCCTCCTAGGAATCACCTGTCCCGGTTCATGACATAACCTGACCTTGAAATGTTACGCTGGTGATTTAAAGAGATGCCTTGCTTTGCAGTTTTTGCTTCCGCTAAGCCATGATTTTCACTTTTCAACAAATACCTAGAAAATGCATAGGATATAGCGGAAGAAAAGAGAGTCCCATCTCAAGTCCCAATCTTCATCCCATAACGACTCCAAGGCCTGGCTTCCTGGTCGAGACATTGTCAACACAAGTTTTATGATTAAATAAACTCAATAGATACATGGGGATGAAGTTTCTCCCCTACTGTCCCAAGTTACCCTCGGTTATGGGGTAACTTGGGACACTACTTTGGAGCAGATTGTAGACCAGACAAGCATGAAATAATGAGGAAAGGGTCAAACTTGAACATAGTTGGCACCCAAGGGCCTTGGTCAAAAATCTTGCCTTGAGCGTTAAAAACACGTGAAAAAGTGCCCCAAGTTACCCCCGTTGACGGTACTTTGCTCAGGGCGTTAAAAGGCCATGAGCACCGGGAGACTATATGAAGTAAACTTCTAAACTTGTCCCCCCCCCCCAAGAAAAGAAAAACTTCCAGAAATGGATTTGTCTTGTCAAGGCAAACAAAAAAAATGTCACCACACATAACAAACTTAACTTGGCCTTTCAACACCCTATGCAAAGTGCGGAAATCTCTGGGTTTTAAACGACGGAAAAAGCCTGGTTCTGAGATCACGGAAAATCCTGCGTCTCAAATCACGGAAAGTTATGGCAATAAATTAACAGTAAACATGTTCCTATTTTTCTGCAGTATACGGGCGAGCCAGTTCGGTTGCCTGGGCGCTCCCAGCTTTCGTTTTTCGTGGGTCCAGGACACTTGTGCAAACAATATCGATTGCACCTTTCGAAAGAGGAACCTAAAATCTTAAAGAAGGGTCAAAAAGACTTATCTGAACAAAGCTACCCATGCCGCATGGGGCCTTTAAAAAAAAAAACAGCTGGAGTAAACTTAAGCAAAAAATCAATTTTGACCCTTTAAAAAAAAAAATAAAAAAAAAATGTTTAAGTCGCTGCAGCTTTGAAACTAGACCCACACCCGGAAATTCCGAGATCGTAGCGTGTTTGGACATGGTATGGGCTACAACTTCCCATATTTGGTTCAATTTTTCACGATATGGGCATAGGCCGGAAAACCTCCTGAAAATTAGTCTACAAAAACACATTATCAGAGTTTGTTTGCACGTTTCACCACCTCAACATCGTCGGATCTCACATACAAGTACATTTTCGGAATCCTCGCAGTATTCCCTTTTAGAAACCGTGTAGGGAAACGTCGTCGCTCAAAAATTGACGGAGTTATGGGCTAGAACTTGCAAAAGTGCAGTTTTGCTCAAACCACCCAAACAAATTTTAGGCAAAAGTTTGGGGGCGTTTATCTCAGGAACCGTTATGCTCGGGTTTCTCTTTTTGTGTTTTTAAGACAGGTCGACTCTCTAGTTCTCTCCAAGGCTTGTCAGGGGTTGGTTCGCCCCGTGTGGTTTTAGGGATGCAGGATAATTAAAGGCTTTAGTATTTTAATACATATATTTGGTCTTAGTGATTTTGAAGTCCAGCAGTCTTTGGATACTGACTATCACCCAGGTACAAGAAGTCTCAGGTACAAGTTACAGGGAGACACACCATAGAATATTTTTAAGTCCGATAAAACTAGACGGGCTCAAGAGTACAAGTCCCGTAAAGGCACACAGTAAAATATCCTAAGTCCAGTAAGGCTAGGAGAGCTCAGGAGTACAAGTCCCGTATGGTAATTACCCAGGAGTAGACCGATGAAAAGGCTGCGGACGGGGGGGCCGAAAGGGAGGGAGAACCGCACCGGTCAAGCGTTGGCTCTCTGGTCTTTCCTTCGCGCACTCGAAGGTGCGACTGTCTCGGTGCGACCTCCCACTACCCGGCCAAACTAGTCCACACCAATCAAAGGGTTACTCGTCATCGGCGACCAATAGCGCATCAATTAGTGGAGCGCTGGTCACCCGCAACCAATACCGAGCATTCAGGGTAGGGGAAGCGCTCATGACGCGGACGAGGCGCACCAGGAGGGGCACTCGTGACGCAAGTGGGACGTTAGCGCGGGAACTTCAATTCCAATAATAAATATCCTAACGGAACTACTTGGCCGATTTGTGTGAAATGTTTCACAGTATGGCTTTTTGATGAGGTCTACCTATTAAAATCTTTTCATCGACATCCGGAATGGTGACCTACAAAAGTGGCCGAACTGGCATGGAATGCCCCATGCAAGAAAAAGAGGGAATGAATACATAATGTTCCTGCGGGAAAAGTACCCGGACAACAAAGGGATGTGGACTGCTTTCCCAATTCCTTGTATCACCCGTTGGAGCTCCTGGAAGAAAGCAGTAAATTACCTGGCAATCCATTTCTATGACATTGTTGAGTTTGTAGGAGGGAGACAGGAGGACGAAGATGACCATGAAGATGAGGATGATGAAGTGGAAGAGGTAGAAGAAAACAGCAAAGATAGCAAGAGTATTAAATGGCTGAAAAATTTGAATGCTGATAAAAGGGAAAAAATAAGGGTTCAAGCTGAATTTATTGCCACCAAAGCAAAGGATGTTGAAATACTAATACAGCTTCTCCAGACAAAAAGTTCCCCACCAGCCACCTGATTTACACCAAAATTGATGTCATTGAAAGAAAATTTGCATTCTTGGGGGATCAGGGAGTTGGGTTTGATGAAGATCTCCCTTACTTGAATTCCCTAAACAATGCCACGAAGAAAGACCATATCACCAAGCTGAAAAAAGCTGCAACAACATTTAGAAACCAGCTTCTGAAATATGCCTACAAGGACCCAGCGAAAGCTTACCTGCTGGGGCTTGAGGCCCTATTCAGCCCAAAAAACCTGGCCCGGTCTCCCTTCCCACCAGACCAAGTAAAGCTGCACCTCAAGAACTTGCCATTTGCCAAGACAATCCCTCTGAGTGCCTTCATGACAGGGTGGTCAGCATTATCTGAGTTGGTAAAAGAAGAAATAAGAAAAGCAGACTTCAAGAGTGTAAAATTGGTTGATGTGCTACTTGGCCTGAAAATTGAACACCCTTAGTTTGACTCCAAGTCATTGCAAGCTCTGTGGATTTTTCCAGCAAATGCCAACAGCGAGAGATCCATAAGATCCTGCAACATTGTTGTAACGGACCTCCAGCGGCGCCTAAAAGAAGAAAATGCAGAAACCCTCAACATCATTTACTTGTACAGGAATGAAGACCACAAAATGAAACTTACAACGCATTTGCGGATAAAAATGATTACTTGGAAGATAAAGAGCTCCTTGACAATTTGGAACTGTTACTACTGAAGAAGTCTTAGAACTTTTATACCTGATTCAATTGTAATTATTTTTCTGGTCAGCAAAAATTGTGACTTTGTGATGATAATTTTAATGAAAGAAATGAATGTTGTGCCATGTCAATGCCTTTTATGTGTTCTATGAAATTTGAAACAAAATAGTTTTTCAAATGTGTTACGTTCTCATTGCCTTCCATGCCACAAACACATGTAATGTGCACCCATTTTGCTGTTTCGGAATATAACCATCCTTTCCGTACTTCTTTTGGGGAGTTTGGGGTGATTTTGAGCCAACTCGCGACAAAATGCGAATTTTTTGAAGTTACTAGCGAAAAAAAAAAAACAGTGCCAACCCGCGAAAAGTGCCTATCCATGTGCATGCATCTTGGTTGCGCTGACCAATCTTCCGTGCCGGGTGAGAAGGAGGGCGGTGGTGGTGGTGGTTTCTGTGCACTGAGAATGAAAGTCTTGAGCAATATATATCAGATCGCGTGATAGTGAACATGTATTTGCAACCTGGGATCAGCCCTGTTATGGTCGATTGTTCGAAGCAGTTTGCAAATAATTGCTCTGATGAGACAGAAAAACTTGTGACTCTACGTTTTGATGAGGTTCCGGGTTGCGCCTGAATCACTTTTAACACCAAGACAAAAAGAATTGAGGGTCCCGAGAACTTTGGGAGGCCCACGCGCACAACAGCCCTCGCCAACCACTACCTAGTGTTCATGGTCAGAGGAATTAAAACCAGACGCAGACTCCCCGTGGCCTACTGTCCTGTTGCTAAGTGCACCAATACTTTTATGCTGTAAAAACTTATTGAAGATGTTGTCAGCGCGGTTTTTTCTACAGGCCTACAGGTTGTGGCCACCATATCCGACCAAGGCTCTAACAACAGGGGCGCAGTCAATATGCTTCGTGAAAATTGTGAGGAAGGTGGCTACGAAAATGTATACAAGATTAATGGTCACTTAATATGCCACATTTATGACATTCCTCACATTTTCAAAAACGTTAGAAACAATATGCTCTCCAGTGACCTCATCTACAACGGCAAAAGAATTTCCTGTTTGCATTTAATGCAATACGCCATTTTTGACCAACGGATGCGGGGCAGGAAGTCGGGTTTGTCTGCGCATCATCTCTTTCCTACCGGAAAAAATAAAATGCGCGTGAAGTATGCTGCAAGGCCACTGAGTTCCACTACTGGCGACAAAATTGATAGCATTATTATTAGCAGCGAGGGCAAGTACCTCCATGATTGCAAGCCGCTGGTCGGATTCATCCGCGACGTAGACGAATTCTTCGACCTCACCAACGGGCCAAGCAGAGGGGACAAGCCCGAACCCAGCAGAGTTCGGGTGACTCCCGACTCGATCCACCACGAGAAATGGAAAGAGACGATCAAGACTCTGCAGTCGTGGAAATTCGTCAGGACAGTGGGCAAGAAGAAGGGATCAATGCGCACTCCACTTTGCTCCCCGGGTTGATCCAGAATGTTCGCTGCTTCCAAAGACTGCCTAAATTTTTATTTGGTCGTGGTCTTGAGTCGTTTAATTTAAGAAGTTTTCATCAGGACCCCGTTGAAAATTTTTCTCCCTTCTGTTCGTGAGTTCAACGGCAGCAACAGGAATCCTGATCCACAACAATTTAAATCTGCCTTCAAAACCATCGCCACCACAGAAATGAGTGCTAACCCAGACTGAAATTGTTCCCCGGACGAAGACCAGCCGAGGGTTACATATTCCGATTTTATGAAAATCTCTACAAATGGTGACTTTCCCTCGCAGACAGTGAGAAATGAGTTTACCCGAGGCTTGTCCGAGGTGCACAAATGTTATTTTGATTCTGTGTGTGGTGTGGCTGCTGTCTGCAAGCAAAGAAGAATGTTTATTGCTCAGACTTGCCATGAAGTAATTTCTACAGTTTTAAATAATTCTGAAGTGTCGCAGTGTAATGATTGTTGTTCTTGTTTGTTGTCTACACAGTTAAAGTCTTACAGTGACATTTCAGCTATGTTACGAAGGAAATGGAGCAAACATAATACGAAGGTGTTTCTCTCCATAATACGAATCTTTTAGGGGAGAGTGGGGCACCTGGAGACAGGGGCAATATCTCGAAAAGTTTGAATTTTCGCGCCGCGCCAAGTTGACGGTCGGCTGACAACTGGTAGTAGACCATTTTCAGAGAAGGCGGTGGTTGTGGGCGTGAAAGCGGGAGAGCTGCGGGCTGCCAAAATTTATGTCCTCAAAAACAGGTAAAAGTAAATATATTCAGTTTTGTTTGACGCTTCACTTTGCCCCCTAAATATTGTCTCACAGTTGAAACAAAAATATGCGTGGATTCCTTGATCCTTGGGCTATCGATTCGCAGTGTTACATTTGGTTTCCAACTTCAGGGTTAGGGGGCCCAAGGGACCTAACCCCATGTCTCAAGGGGCAGCTGGAGACAATTTTAGTGGGGCACCTGGAGACACAATGTTTTCATCAGAATTTCTTTTAATTCGTTCCTGTACTTCATCAGACAGCATATTAATGTGAAAATATGTTACAGATATGGTCAGAAACTACAAGAGGAAGATCCCCGACAGGGGAGTTTTTGAGAATGGCAACATGATGGCAGCAATTGAGGCAGTTAAAGGAGGATTGTCATTCAGGGATGCTGCAGAAAAACTTCAAGTAAAGCACCAAACTCTATTCAAGAAATTTAAAGAATCCAAGAATTTGCCCACTGTGAATTTAAAAGATTTCAACAAGGGATTTAATACGCGTCAGATTTTTAGTGATGAGCAAGAAGAAAGTATTGCGAACTATGCTCTGCTCTTGGCTCAAATGGGTCTAGGGTTAACTGTCGAGCACACCTGTCAATTAGGTTATGAATTCTCTGTGATAAATTTAGTCAAAGTGCCAAAGAACTGGACCATTGCTGAGTCTGCAGGCAAGGATTGGTTCAAAGGTTTTCTTCGAAGACATCCACAATTGAGCATCCGCAAGCCAGAGGGTTGCAGTGTCGCAAGAGCTTCAAGCTTTAACCGAGCAAATATGGAAGACTTTTTTAATCGTTTAGAAAAGGTTCTGGAACGTCATGAAAGTTTCCAAGACGGTTCAAGAGTTTTCAACCTAGATGAAGTTGGAACCACCACCAGTTGCATGTGTAGGTAAGATTGTAGCTCCAAAGGGACAAAAGCAGGTTTACCAGTCTACCAGTGCTGAGAGAGGAGTCTTGGTGACTACCTGCCTAATTGTTGGGGCCCTTGGTCAGGTCATACCCCCTGTTATGATATTTCCACGGAAAAACTACAAAAATTCTATGACTATTGGCGCACACCCTGGCACTTTGGGTTTAGCTTCTGAAAGTGGATGGATGAATGGGGACCTCTTCCCTTAAGTCCTGCAGCATATTGTCAAGCACACAGCAGCCACAAAGGAAAATCCCCTCCTAATACTATGTGACAACCTAGAGGCACACATTACTCTTGAAGCTATTGACTATGCGAAGGAAAACGGTGTTACTATTTTGACAATAGTGCCACATACCACTCACCGAACGCAGCCACTAGATGTTTCAATAATGGCACCATTCAAAAGAGCATATGAAAATGCTATGAGTGTTTGGAAAAGGGCACATCCCAACCAGTGCTGTACCATCTATGATCTTGCCCAGTTTGTTGGGTCAGCAGTAGGAAAAGCATTAACTCCTGCAAACATTACTGCTGGATTAAAAAAAAACAGGTATCATTCCCTTTGACAGAACTGTCTTTAATGATACAGACTTCATGCCAAGTCTTATTACTGATCGGCCAGATCCAGGAAAAAACAAAGGTAACTACTTACCCCTAAAGTAGAATTATTTAATTTTGTTGTGACTATATAAAAGCTAATCCCAATATTTTTTTTTAGGTGTTAGTGACACTGTCACCAAAGACTTAGCTCAAAACACATCTGATCAAGAACCGCCTGCTACCGAGGAAATATCTGAGACCACTACTCCTGATCAAGAGCGGCCTGCAAACAAAAAATTATCCTGAAGCAACTCCGGATCAAGAGCGGTCTGTAACCAAGGACTTATCACAGACCACACCTGTTCAAGAGCGGCCTGTCAGTGCCTTGTCAAGTCGATCAAGCGGTTCAAGTTTTGTAGGGCCAGAAGTCTTCCGTGGTATCCCTACCCCTACTCCAAGAAAGCCTAATCAGAAACCCAGGAGAAGAGGGCGAAGTATGGTTGCTACAGATACCCCGGAGAAAAATGAAATTAAAAGAAGGTCTGAAGAAAAGAGGAAGAAAAAAGGAAGAAACCAGAGCAAGAACCAAAGAAAAGAAAACGTCAGATGCTTGAAAAGGATTCTAGTTCTGAAGATGGTGACCTTGAAATGATATGTTCTGATAACTCTGAAGGGGAGTGGGAGGGAGAAATGGCAGATGAAAATGCTCCTCTTGAGACTGGGAAATTTGCCCCTCTAGCTTCCGATCCCAAAGAGGGGGAGAATGTGCTGGATGAGTTTCGTTCTACATCAAGGAACAAAACTACAGACTATTATATAGGCAGGGAACTTAAGGAGAAAGATGGAGAGGATGACTTAGAAGTTAGTTACCTTAGGAGGAGCCTAAAAGTAAAAGATAAATTTGTTGTTCCTAATGTCCCTGATTTAGCTAGTGTTAATATTAAAGATATTAAATGTATCTTGCCCACACCGACTTGCTCGGGTACCAAACGGCAGCAAAATCTCCTCCACTTTCATGCTGATTTTAGTTTAATAAGGGTCTTGTAATGTTCCCTAATTTTTGTTATTTATTTTTTTATTTTATAACAGCTTTAAATGATTGCTAAAAGTATTAGCAAGTGATATAATTTAATATTTTGACTGATGCCTATTTTCTAGGGCCATATTGTACTATTCAAACTCACTAGTCATGATTCTAGTAATTATAGAGCTACAGAGAATTGTTTTGTTCTAAATAAAACTCGTTATTTTCTCTTATCAGACCCAAATTTTTATTTGTCTACAGGTGCCCCACGGCTGTCTCCAGGTGCCCCAGCCTGGGGCGTTATGCTCGGGTTTCTCTTTTTGTTTGTTTGCTGAGAATAGGTTGATTCTCTAGTTCTCTCCAAGGCTTGTCAGGGGTTGGTTCGCCCCGTGTGGTTTTAGGGATGCAGGATAATTAAAGGCTTTAGTATTTTAATACATATATTTGGTCTTAGTGATTTTGAAGTCCAGCAGTCTTTGGATACTGACTATCACCCAGGTACAAGAAGTTTCAGGTACAAGTTACAGGGAGACACACCATAGAATATTTCTAAGTCCGATAAAACTAGACGGGCTCAAGAGAACAAGTTCCGTAAAGGCACACAGTAAAATATTCTAAGTCCAGCAAGGCTAGGAGAGCTCAGGAGTACAAGTCCCGTATGGTAATTACCCAGGAATAGACCGATGAAAAGGCTGCGGACGGAGGGGCCGAAAGTGAGGGAGAACCGCACCGGTCAAGCGTTGGCTACTTTCTGGTCTTTCCTTCGCGCACTCGAAGGTGCGACTGTCTCGGTGCGACCTCCCACTACCCGGCCAAACTAGTCCACACCAATCAAAGGGTTACTCGTCACCGGCAACCAATAGCGCATCAATTAGTGGAGCGCTGGTCACCCGCAACCAATACCGAGCGTTCAGGGTAGGGGAAGCGCTCATGACGCGGACGAGGCGCACCAGGAGGGGCACTCGTGACGCAAGTGGGACGTTAGCGCGGGAACTCCAAATCGAATAATAAATATCCTAACGGGGGCACCTGGAGACAAAGTGCAGGGTTGCACTAAAACTGCCATTCTGACTAAACGGTTTGAGATATTCTCAAAAACAAAACGGATCCGTGTAGCACTAAGTTAGGGCTATTGCCTCGACCCGGCCGCCTCAGTCTAACTTCAAACCTTTTCGAGTAAAGGGGGGGAAAATGTCAAAGTGTCTCCAGGTGCCCCACTCTCCCCTACGGATTTTCACTGTTACATACAAAGAAAAACCTTCATAATACGAAGAAAAAGGAACGTTCGCATTATAAAGGAGGAAAATGGCACCTTCATAATACAAACGTACTTTTTCTTCGTATTATGAAGGTTTTTCTTTGTATGTTACAGTGAAAATCCGTAAAAGATTCGTATTATGGAGAGAAACACCTTCGTATTATGTTTGCTCCATTTCCTTCGTAACATAGCTGAAATGTCACTGTAAGACTTTTAGCGTGTAACGCTGTTTCTTCCGATTATCTTCTCTTCAATGTGTGTATGAAGCCATCCCCAGATTTTATCAAAGTAGTATTACAGGTACACAAGAAGGCAGTCATTGACTCCCCAATGTTTTTGTCGGATGATGACTTTCTTGATAAAGTTTCCTCTATTTGTGAGAGTGTTGACTGGGGTTGGCTTAGTGCTTATTGTCATCGCGACACTTTTTCTTCTTTAGCTGTTAAAATTGTTGTCACCATTTGCAAGGAATTGAACGAGAGGCACAAAGAGCTCCGTCAATCCAGGAAAAAATCCCTATCCAGCCAAAAGAAGCATGAGACCATCCTGCAACAAATCTTGAATTCTGGCAACGACCAGCTCTGGATGTCTTTGTATGATGATGATAATGATGACGACGACGATCAAGGTGAGCATGCAGAAGTTTATTGACGTTTTTTCGTTGTTGACACGTTTTTACTTAGGGTTCCAATTTTTATTTGGCACGCAAATCCTTTCACTTCGTACACCTTTTTTCGTAATTTCGTCTGATTCTATTTCGTTTTACCATTTCAAGCCTAATGAATCTGTTGTTTTTAAATTGAACAAAAGAAGTCCTGTTGTAAAAGGAACTATTGTGAAAGCCCTTGGCCCTAACAGATATCTAGTCTCTATACAAGGAGTTGAAGGGGAAGTGCACCACAACCACACTGTAAAAAAATTTTGTAGTCAAATTCCTATACATGTATATGAAACAATTCACATATACATGTATACAAATATTACCACACACTTGTGTGGCAATTTTCCTATACATCGGTACAGTGGTGCACTGGAGGCCATACGTGGCCATACGCCGTATGGCCCAGAACAATTTTTCGGCCGTGCGTATGGTCCAGAACATTTTTCCCGCCCATACGCCCATTGTTGGGTTTCCGTCAGATGTGTCTCCCCGGTTTGGCGAAGACAAGATTCGTCGCCTCTGCGCGCGTTTAGGGCTTGAAAATGTACAGCAAGAAACCATGAAAAAAAAAACTGTTCTGGAACTGTCAGTAAAATAAAAAATAAAAATATAAAAAATTGACCCCCCCCCCCCCCCGCTGACGACCGGAGCGTATGGTCCAGAACAAAGTTACCAGTGCACCGCTGCATCGGTATGGCATTATGACTGTACGTGTATAGGCGTTGCCCTATCTGTTGTGCAGGATTTTTCCTATACATCGGTATAGCAGCTTTGCTACGCATGTATAGAATTTCTCGGATTTCCCAAAAAAAGAACGCAATTTATGCAAGCCGTTAGGCTGTGTTGACGTTATCATATTCTAACCTCCACGGCTATGATTGTAGCCGTGTTATCATGACTTGAGGTGCAGCCGGTCCGCCAATCTGACGAAGTCGGACCACTACTTGTCCTCCCATGGTGAAGGAGGACGTATCATAGTCAAAAAATAAAGGCAGTCGAATTGCCACCCGACTATCTCACACTCAAGGAAAGCGCGTGCCTCTCCACCCAACGAAATTCCTAACCGTAGCTTCCACCGAGAAGTAAGTCCGTAAAAACGATACTAGCGCCATCTAGCGGATCTGGGTTACAGGCATAGAAGCAGCTTTGCGACTTTTTTCACAAGTGAACAATTAATCGCATTGGTTCCCATTATTTGTACAAGTTACAAAAATTTGAATCTCTGCTAAAACACTTCAGAACAAAATTCTTTTTTTCAGTCAGTCATATTTCTATACACGAGTTGGAAAGTTCCTATACATGAATAGGATTTCAGGGCGTTCCTATACATGGATAGGAATTTTCCTATACATTTTCGGCTTGAATACCAAAAAACCTATACAAATCGGAAAATTCCTATACATGTATCGGAATATCCATGTTTCCTATACATGAATAGGAATTTTGCTAGACCACTGTATTGTAAAAGTCCGATCATTTTTTACAGTGCAACTCAATAGAGCCCCGTAATTATGTAAATTAGTGTTAAGTTATTGACTGTAACAAAGTGTCTACTGATATAAATATAAACCTGAAGTTTATAAATCTGGGGCTGGATGTCGTGTTCGACAAGTCTCCGCCAGAGAGCGTTAACAATCGATGTATCGAAATGTATCGTAAGGTCATCGAGACCGGAAATGTAAGTGTGAAGAGTGGTCGAATCATTAAATTGTTCGTGCAAGAGTGTGTTTCCTGGCGTGTCCAAAGGATTCCATATCAGTCAATCTCTCAGTAATCTCAAGTATTACACCGAACGTCCTATGCAAAGAACGCGAGGGAGGCAAACCGAAGAAATCAGGAATTTCGTTGTGCCTCCCACACGCTAAAAGTCTTACAGTGACATTTCAGCTATGTTACGAAGAAAATGGAGCAAACATAATACGAAGGTGTTTCTCTCCATAATACGAATCTTTTACGGATTTTCACTGTAACATACAAAGAAAAACCTTCATAATACGAAGAAAAAGTACGTTTCTATTATAAAGGTGCCATTATCCTCCTTTATAATACGAACGTACTTTTTCTTCGTATTATGAAGGTTTTTCTTTGTATGTTACAGTGAAAATCCGTAAAAGATTCGTATTATGGAGAGAAACACCTTCGTATTATGTTTGCTCCATTTCCTTCGTAACATAGCTGAAATGTCAGTGTAAGACTTTAACTGTGCATCGACTTCAGCGCCGAGGACACAAACCTCATCATCTGGGTCGAGATCACTGAGGTTACCCCACCACCGCTTCGGGCCACCATGACCAACAGTGAGCTCCAAGCCGCCGCTGAAGCCGGACCCGTCGACGTGCCGCCCCTCCCTTGCCACACTCAGGCGGTGGAGAGGTACGTCCGGGAGGTGACTATCGCCGCCGGGAGGGTCGGCGGTGAAGAAAGGCGAGACGGCCTCATCAGGACTAAAATTGCAGCAAGGAAGGTCATGCCATCATTTCCATCAGAGCAGGTTTATTTAAGAAAAGCAGGGTCTTACAATGACCCTCTTGCATTTCGCTGATTTTTTGGTGGTCAGTAGTCCTCCCAGGTGGGAGTTCAGGGCCAAAATTTCAGAGCCCAAAAAGATTTATTTTGGACGATATAGAGATCTTAAGTTTTCTTGGGACTTCTTGCATTGAATTTGGGATTTTCTTATAGCTTCGCGACATTTGGTCCGATTAGCTTCAAATTCGGGTCCTAGCCTCAAAATTAAATGAGGAACACGATCGTGCCCTCAGATTCGACCTACGACGTTTTTTGATAGTTAATTCTCACTCTTTCTCGAAAAAAAGGCCAAAAAGGACCCAAATCTTGGGATTTTGGACTTTTAATTTAAAAAATGTTTTAAAACCAGCCTTTTCCGATGAAGGAAGATCCGCTGAATCCAAAACACTCAACCCCAGATTTTTATCACTAACCGTTCCGGAGATATGCCACTCCAAAGTCAGGCAATATATTTAAGGTCCTAATTTCTGTGAGATTTTGCCGAGCTGCTCACTCCTATGTATTGGGCGGTCAGTTCCAGCGACGCAGGCCTTGTGCACTGGTTGGTTGTCTCCAGCGTGCCTTCCTAGCGCCCGCGCCGGCACAGTGGGCCCAGATAACAGGTGGAGGCGGTCAAAATTCCGGACGCGATTTGAGCTCCTAAGTCGCTAAATTTGACTCGAACCAAGCGTGTGACCCTACTAATGGATTCCTCGTTCCGAAATCAATGCGAGGGTCGGGTCAGACGTTCGGTTCCAGTACCATTTAGCGACTTAGGAAACCGACACGCGTCGAGAGTTTCGGCCACCTGCGCGGTCTTCTGGCCCATTGTGCACTGGTAAAACTAAAGCGTAGTATTACCCTCCCAGGTCTAAAAATCTTGTGTGGTTTACGGGATCCTGTATCATTTTGCAGGATCCCGTCTAGTTTTACGATATCTCGTATGGTTTTGCGGGATCCCGTAAGAACACTCGAGATGCCGGGAGGGTCGCACAGGATCCCTTAAGACCTTACGGGATCAGGGAAGGGTCACACAAGATCCCGAGAGGGTCATACGGGATCCCTTAAGTAGCCGGGATCCCGGAAGGGCTGCACAGGATCCCGAGAGGGTCGTAGGGGATCCCGCACGCTGCTGAGATCCCGGAAGAGCCACACGGGATCCGGTGATGGTCTTGCGGGATCCCTTATCCTGCCGAGATCCCGGGAAGTACGCACGGGATTTCAAATTTAGGTACGCTGTAACTCGGAAAGTTTTTAACATTTTAAGCTCAAATTTTGTATGGGGTATATTCGCTAAAATTCACCAGTGCCATTTGAATTTTATTGAAATCTAACAACTTTTTTCTACTATCTCGAGAACCGCTGGAGCTATCCAAATTCTGACTGCAGATTTGGATAGATCTCGGTTCCAACCTCCCAGATAATTCAATATTTTTATTCTATCCTGCAGAAGAACTAGCATTTTCACGTCTTTACCTGTACTTTACAGGATCCTTTTAGTGTGTAAAGGATCCCGTCCTGGCATACAAGATCCCGTCCTCGCGTACAGGATCCCGTCCTGGCGTACAGGATCCCGTCCCAGCATACGGGATTTTGAAAATTCGTTAAAGGATCCCGTGTGTCCTCACGGGATCCCGTCCAACTCAGGATCCTGTATGGCTCGGGATCTCGTATAGTCTAACGGGAATCCCTTAACGAATTTTCAAATCCCGTATGATCGTACGAGATTTTTAGACCTGGGCTCTGTTGAAACGAAACCGAGTCCGATCCATTTCTGCTATCCCTTTTTCGCTTGCTCGCCATCTGCTCTCAAAATGCCAGAAGATTTTGTCAAAATTTCATGACCTTGAAAATTGCGTAGCCCAATCTCGTAAACTTACCACTCACCAAATTTAAAACAACAATCCAGGAATGGAGAAAAGGGATAAAAAATGAATCCGTCTCAATAAACAGGTTTGCATCAGCGGAAGATTGGCGTTATTGACTGCAAAGGTCTTTCCGTATCAACAGATCTGTCTTCTCCATGACTCAAATCACGGAAATATATTTTAAAAACAACGGTTCAGCCGTTGGTTTTGGTGACGGTCTAAAAACGGTACGGTGAGGTCAGAAGGCACGGTGGTGTTTACAGTCTGCCGGTCTAAGATTTCCGTTATAATATAACGATTCCTTTTCACCGTTCTGGTTTATAATTTCACCGTGCCTTCTCTTTGACCTCACCGTTCCTCTTTTTAGACCGTTCCTAAATCGTAATTATAACGCTAGTGGCCGAAAAATAATTAGCGGTACTTTTTCCGTATTAAATCTGAGATTTTTTCTGGCAGTGAAGGAGCTCAAATCGCGTCCGGAATTTTGACCGCCTCCACCTGTTATCTGGCCCACTGTGCCGGCGCGGGCGCTAGAAAGGCACGCTGGAGACAACCAACCAGTGCACAAGGCCTGCGTCGCTGGAACTGACCGCCAATACATGGGAGTGAGCAGCTCGGCAAAATCTCACAGAAATTCGGACCTAAAATATATTGCCTGACTTTGGAGTGGCATATCTCCGGAAAGGTTAGTGATAAAAATCTGGGGTTGGGTGTTTTGGACTCAGCGGATCTTTCTCCATCATATAGGGCTGGGTTTAAAACATTTTTAAAATTAAAAGTCCAAAATCCCAAGATTTGGGACCTTTTTGGTCATTTTTTCGAGAAAAAGTGAAAAATAACTATTAAAAAAACCGTCGCAGGTCGAATCTGAGGGCACGATCGTGTTCCTCATTCAATTTTGATGCTAGGACCCGAATTTAAAGCTAATCGGACCAAACGTCGCAAAGCTATAAGAAAATCCCAAATTTAACGCAAAACATAAAATCCAAGAGGGTCATTGTAAGACCCAGCTTTATTCTTAAATAAACCTGCCATCATATACCATGAGAGCCCTTCGTCCAATTCTGGACACTATACCTGTGTGGCAAAAAGTGGTAATTGGTTCAAGTTCTGTTATGATAACAAGGAAAATATCATTGGTGGTGAAACCTTACTGAAATATTTTTTAACGGGTCACTCAGTTCAGCCGTGCGCGCTCAAACTCATGGGACACTAAATGTCTACATTTTTTTGGCCCACTCTGCAAGCAAACGCAACATTAACTTTTTAAGATTGACTGAAACTGAAAGAAATTTTAATGTTGACCGTTTAAAGAATGGTACATCCTTTGACGCAATTCTAGACGATGTAAGAAATTCAGTAGAGACAGCTGATAATTTTACGAGATTTCATTTATTGGACAGGAGAGATTTGTGGAACATTTTAAGAAAAGTAGAATTCAAGCATACTCATGCTCATCCCAATGATGCTATTAGTGAAAATTTTTTAGTAGAGACTGTGAAGAAGCGAGGTGAAAATAACCCTGTTAAGTTTTTTAAGATGCAAGGACAACACAGTAACTGCTGTTTTAAAAATTGTAAGGTAACAGCTGATGACTTTGATAGTTCTATGTACTCCTTATCAGCAGACAGAGTTTAAAGACCACCTTGAAGAGAATGTTTTAATTGACAGCACCCATGGGACTACTGAATTTGATTTTCAATTGACAATGCTGGCAACTGTTGATTCATCAGGTTCAGGTGTCCCTGTAATGTTTTGTATTTCTTCGACTGTTAGCACTGATTCTATGACGCTATTTTTTGAAATTGCAAAGGACACACTGCGAAAAACAAGCAGTACGAAGGTTTTTATGTCTGACATGGCAGGTGAATTTTATTATGCTCGGAAGAATATTTTTGGCGAAGCTGGTGTGTCTCTGTTCTGTACGTAGCATGTTGACAAGCGTTGGCGCGAGAAAGTTAAAGAGAAGGTCAAAGGTTTGAGTACACAAGCTGAAGTATACAGAGCACTGATTTCTGTTAGAAATATATTAAATAAGGAGTGGTTTGTGCTGTGTATGGCTTGCATGAGGTGTTCGTTGATTGATGATGATGATACTAAGAACTTCCTAGACTATTTTGGCAAGTATGATAAATGCAAGGAGAAATGGGCATACTGCGACAGAGCCGGTGTTGGACTCAACACCAACATGTTTGTGGAGGCTCTTTTCAAAAAATTGAAATATTCTTATCTGAAAGGCAAGTAACTTCGCAGGGTTGATGAGTGCTTGCACATTTTATTCAGATTAGGTAGGCATGTGGCCTTTGACAGGCTGAGACGTAAGTTCAAGGGCAACAATTCTTATCGACAAGCACAAATGCTTCGCAGCTACAAGGTAAGTGATGAGATGTCTAGCGATTGGCTGCAAGAAAATGTGATTGAGGTAACAGCTGGTATGCAATAGAGGGTGAAATCTTTTAAATCTAATGTGACTGTGCAATATGACGTAGAATTTGTTGACAGTATGTGTAGTACCTGTTAGTTTGACCACGTTGCCATTATTATGTCCATGAGTTTAAGTGTACCTGTCTTGACAACCAAATAAAGGGCAATATGTGTAAACACATATATTCTTTTGTAAAAGTGTTTTGTCTGGAAGGAGAGCAGAGGTCTGAAGGAGAAAATGGGATGGCTGTAAGGGAGGGTAGGGCACCAAGTGACAGGGGCAACAAGTGACACTACCCCATATCTCAAGAACTCCCCGTCGCTAAAATTCCACTTCCACGGGTCTGAATGCTCTCGTGCTGGTAAGTAGTTTGCCAGATAGCGGGGACCCCGGAGCGCTTTCATGGGCTGTCTATTCACATTCACATTTTTCGACTCGTAAATCAAGTTGCGGAACTGAATTCTGGTTTTCTTTGGCCTTTGGTAAATTCAACCGGAACGTCGAGTGTGGGTCAGTGTTAGTGTTTGAATCGCAAGTAGGACTCTTCATCTGTTTTATTTTTTCAAATGCCGAAATTCTGAAGTCCACGGATATAATGAACACCGAGGCAGACACGGAGTGCATACACTCGGGGCACGAAGTGACAGCTGACCCGGGGCACCAAGTGACAATAGAACAGCTCCGTAAGGGAAGTTGTTTTGTTCCATTTTTGAGGCTGGAGATTCTTTTTGAAAATTTCAATGATTTTTTCAGTTTTAAAGTGAAAAATCATAAGTTGACATTAATGCGGACTCTCTTTTTCGAGGTACGACACAGTGTCACTTGGTGCCCCTGTCACTGTATACTCTACCTGACCATACTGGTGTTTTTTGTCGCAGGCATTCACAATTTGGACCATCCCACAGTGGGCGGAATTACCGCTTTCGACAAGAAAAAGTCCGAATTCCAAATATTTTTTCTTACGGGTCCAAACACATTTTCCTGACTAAAAAATGTCTGCTGAATCTAAATCTGCCTTTTATTTCCCCATACGAGTCTTCGTTTTGCGTGTGCGCCACGTCAAAGTCTGTGGTCGTGCTTTGCACGTTGTTTCACTATAACAACAGCCATGTTTGCACACTTTTTCTCCTGCACCAAAGTAGCTACAAGCAAATCCAAGTATATCGTTCGAAAGGGCATGCCTTCGCGAATCTAAAATTGTTTTCGGAAACGCATTTGGTTGAGAAATGGCAAAACTGCGTGTTTTAGCAAACTTTGTGAAAAAAAAAAAAAAAAAAACATTTAAAAAAAATTCGCATTGAGCGTAGAAAAAAGCCTGAGGTTGTTTGGCGCCCGCTCTGCGCGCATTTGATAGGTTTTAGTGTTCACTTGAGGAAAAAATAAATTAGCTGCGCATGGCTGCGCAAACGGAAGTTCTTGGCCGATTTGTGTGAGCGCGCAGCATCAAAATCGCGTTTCGTTCACTACAGATACCGCCACGAGGACATGCTCCATATGCTTCTGCAGTCTTCGGACCTTTTGATAAACAGTTTGCGCGCAGGGCGGCGCCCAAAACGGTCGGGGCCACTGTCTCCCCGGGGAAGCTCCAGCTGCTCAGAAGCCCCCACCTGCAGTCTTGTTTGGAAGTCCCAGAAGATTTGTGGTATATGTATCAATTCCAACGTTTTTTCAGGTTTTTTTTTACATTTTCACTCATTTTTCTTTAAATTTCAGGTCAGAGGACGAATCATAGGCAAGAAAGTTGCCCTCCGCAGAAAAATAAAATGTGTTTGTTTGTTCTGCATTAATTTAAAAAAAAAAAAAGTTTTTCATGTAAATTACTAAAAAGGTTGTACTTGGGTCATTAAGTAAACTATGTCAAATTGCTGTCCAATAGTTTTTTTTAACTTCAGAACCGTGTTTAGACGACCCTAGAACCCCCAGATACGAATTTTTATGCACCTATCGCAACATTTCGACTTTTTCTTGGCGAAAGCGGTCATTCCGCCCACTGTGCATCAGTGTAAGTTGTAGTGATTTTCTGGAACGAAACGCCCTCCTCCTGCAAAACTGTGATTGAAAACTATCGGTGCCATTTTAATTACGCATAGCCACCGTCTGTCACTTGGTGCCCTGTAAGTTGTCACTTGGTGCCCCTGGGTGGGGCACGAAGTGACAGATGCAAGGTATAGGTGTTTGGCCCCTGGGAACTTCATAATATTTTTCTCGTAAGATATTTGGGTTGGAAAATATTCTAGAAGGACCACAGTATTATTTAGGACACGAACATTACCGGCATCTCTTCTGTAACGCTATGATACCCTGAAATTCCAAAAAGTGTCACTTGGTGCCCTACTCTCCCTTACAAGATGACATTGAGGCAATTTGTGAGACTACTGGAGAATGTAAAGTTGGTAAAGAGGTTCAGAAGGCAGACATGTGGAAGCCAATCGCCTCAAACATCCATCATTTACTAAGTTGTTTTATTAATGCTGACTGTCCCTGACCCTGTAATAGAAGGTGGTCTGAAGTTTTTGGAGGTGTTAAGGAGAGAGATGCCGCAGCCTGTGCTGAGCAACCTGAAGAAGCATCTGACAGAATGGAAGTTATGGAAGTACCTGAAACGCCTGCTAGCACATGAACCCCTGGGCGTATGTTGACACCACAAACGCCACAATCAGCTGTCACACTACGAAGAGTATCACCTCAAAGAAGACTTCTTTTTCATTCCATCAAATAAAAACCAATGAAGAAGCAAAATTTATTCAAACCTACATTGCACCAAGATGGAGCTTCCATTGCTAATTTTGCTATGGGGGAGGGGAGGCAATTTGTTAATATTCACACAGACTTTGATCACTCTTATACTAATAATAATGTTGATGATACCTTTTCATGTAATCCACAGCAGTGTTCGGACTTTTGGCGAAGTCGACTGGCTGAAGCGACTGACGGCCCAGTCGCCTGCCCAGAAACCGACTGACACGGGTCAGTCGGCAAGTGACTGGCGGACAACAGTCGAATCCGGCTGGCTGCAGCCGGAGCGACTGAAGCCCGCAGAGCTGGCGTTGGAAGGTGAGAGGGGAAGGGGGGTCGTCTGCTCTGCGCGTCGAGCGAGCGAGATGCCACCGGCACCCAGGCGATGCGCTGTCTCTCTCACTCGTTTTCAGTCGGTGACTGCCAGCGGTCGACTGGTCCCAGTCGCTTCAGTCAGTCGGTTCCGCCAAAAGTCCGAACACTGATCCACAGTTAGCTTTTAAGAATGACTTGTTTAGTAATACTGTGGTCTAGCAATCCGACTATTAATCTGCTCATTTACTTCATGTACTTATTTTAATCCATTGTTAGCTTTTAAGAATAACTTGTTCCATTGGAATTTTTTTATCTTGACTAAATAGTGACTAAGTTGTATTATGTCATCTGCTGGTCGAATCTTCTATTTTTTTTCTTAAAAATGGAGTTATTTCATCGACAGCTAGCATAATTTTCTAGTCATAATAAGTCTGTGATACTGAGGTGTGATTGAGATTTATATACTAGTTTGTGCTGATATTTAAAAGAAATAAAAGATATTTTTAAGAAACGTGTTCTTCATCTCAACTTCCACGCCACAATGCCACGAATATGCAAGAACAAGAAGAAGTTAAAAAAAAAGATTACCACTCAGATAAAATTAATTCCAACATGGCAACAAACCCTTCGTGAATGGGGTGAATAAAATCAGTTCTTGTGGATGATCCATAGAAACGACAATACAGATGTAAATTAATAACTGATTCCGTTACAAAGTGGAGTAAGTTTTCAAAACTTTTGTAACATCTGACATAGAATTGATAAAATTATTGAAGTCCACTTTGCTTCGATTAAAGGGACTAGAAAGTATTTCAGTGGCAAACGGAGGGATTTCACATGCGATGATGGAAGAGCATAAGCGTGATAGCAATTTTACTAATGACTTTACCTCAGTCTTACAATACGACAGTGTCTCTGAATTCTTAAAATCGTTCGTTCCTATCATTAACACAACTTTACAATTCTTTGTGTCACCTCTTTTATCTTTCAAGAGTCGTTTGAGACTTTTCATATTTTGTCCGCTGATACAAAACTCAGCTGAGATAGTATTAAAATGATAGGGAAACAAGTTAAAGAGTCACAGAAGAATGCTGTCACAACATGAAACTATAAAACTGGCTTCATATTTCAAAGAATAATCAGTGATACAATTAGCAACAGCTAAGTTCGTGAGCCTTGAAAATGGTTGAAAACGAAGTTACGGACTTGGGCTGTCTGCTTTGTTTTTGTAGTGGGCTCAAGATTGAGATTTGAAACGCGCGTACAGATGCCGAGACGACACTTCGGGGATCAATGGTAATTCCGTCTAATTTCCGTACATCATCAACAAATTTGGCTTTCTTTTCCTCTGTGTCACATTCAGGGGGCCACCCGCTTGCTTGTATCTTTAGGGCCTTAAAGCATCGAATGTAGCCCGACAGCAGACCATCCTGTCCTGTTTTAGGGTCAAACTGCATCGTTTCGGGATACTGATACAGTTGGTGCACGGTATTCAGCTCGCACCCCTTTTCCAGCGCCAACTGGATTTCTGGAGCACACCATGTTCCTGTTAAAGTCGTTGAGAAGGCAAACTGTGCGTGCACAATTTATCCTCATCGCTCTCCTCGCAGCTCCGGCAAAGAGGAAACATGAGCCTATTTGATCCATGAAGCGGAAGAAGGGAATAACTGACTTATCTCCAAATTGAGTTTTTTCTATATTGTTGTTCTTTAGAATGGTTGCCATGACCATACTGAATTATTTAACTCAATAACAAGTAGTTTTAGAGAAAATCAACATTGAAAAAGGATATATCTTGACTTGGTTCCTCTTACGATTTCAACCGAGCGGAAAATAGAGTCAACTCACCCGATATCACATGAGTCCGTTGAAAAGCTTGGAAAAAGGAGGTAACTCAAGTTATATCTTTATGCATGCATAGGACAAAGGAGTCAACTCAACTTGTGCCCAAAATATCCAATGGCATTTGGAGACAAAAACGATTGTGTCTTAATGTCACAATGGCATTTGGAGGCAGGTGCAATTGAGTCTAAATATCACAGTTGCAAAAAAAGATCAGTCCATTTATCCCATTTAAAGCCAAAAAGGTTGCAATTTGATGAAACTCACAGGAAAATAGATTACATGGCGTAATGACGGCGACACTTCGTTAGCGAAAGCAGCCCACAGTGCAATCCCAACACCACTGCAATTCCATTGGTAAGTTTGCTTGCCACTCCAGTGGCGCTCCGTTTTGAATGCCAAGATTTGGCGTTCTGGGCCGAATTGGCCTTTTAATATGCCAAAATTTGGCGTCCAAGTTCACCGGAATGCCAAATTTTGTTATTCGAAGAGGCCAATCCGGGCCCAGAAGGCCAAATTTTGGCATTCAAAATGGAGCGCCACTGCAGTGGCAAGCAAACCAATCGAATTGCAGTGACAGGGTAGGCGTCCACTCCAAGAGTTGTGATGTGATGCATTACTTTTCAAAATACGTAGGCTATTTATCAAATTTCAAGCTTTTCGGCTTCGTTAGGTGTAAATGGACTTATCTCTTTTTGCAACTTTGGCATGTAGACTCAATTACACTTGCCTCCAAATGCCCTTGTGACATTTAGACACATCCGTACTTGTCTCCAAATGCTCCTTTTTCCACATGTTGTCCTTGAGTTACCTCGAAATTCCATCTTATTTGAAAGAGCCAAGTATAAATGACTCTTTTTTCTACTTGGATGCAAGGGAGTAACTCACAGAAACCCTAGACAGAGTGGTCTGGTACTTTTGAAAATTATCAGAATTTTTAGTCATGTTTTACTGACCTATATATCATTTACAACATTGGCTCATTTAGCTTTAGTTTGTTCTGAAAACAGTTTTTTGTTTCTCCTAAAAAATGACTTAAATTGAGTTACCTCCTTCTTCCACTTCATGGATCATTTTTTGCTTTTTATGGCAATACTGGAAGGTACAGTTTTCTGGGCGGTAAAACTGTACATTTTACTATGCCATTCCATGCATCACTTGCTGGCCGGGCACAAGGGGGTCCCAGGGAAACTTAAAAACTATAACTCAACCAAACTAAAGCCTATTCCCACCCTTGCAAATTTTTATTTGAACCGGATACTACTAAAGCATTACATAATTATGAAATTATGCTAAGACCCTATTCTAATTCTTCTTGATGGCGGGGGTGTGCCGTGACGCTGGCTCCCGCACTGGGCTCATGGTTGATCGAAACGACGTCCTTGGATCGCTGGGCTGTGACTCGCTGGGCAATGGTTTGCACACTAAATTACTATGTACTTTTTTGTGCGGAAGATTCGCACATAATTGTGCATGCGTTTTGAAATGCATGAATTTGTGCGTACTTACGCACGAAAGTGTGCTTTGTAGCGCATAAAATTCGTGCGTATTAAAACGCATGCACAACTTTGTGCAAAGCTTATGCACAAAGTAGTACGTAGTAATTTAGTGTGTAAGCTCTTCTACCACTTGCCAAAACGCGGTCCTAGAGTCCCCGGCAGGGTAGAGCAGTAAACTACTCTCCCGTCCCTCTTCTGGGGCAACTGTGACTAAGAGTCAGCAGCAGTGTCTCCTCATTAAATGACTTGACACCCATAGCTGCGTAACTTGATGGAAAACGGACTCGCAGCGTCAAGGTGGTGTTACAGATGGAGCCTAGAGATGTGCGAACATGTTCGCATTCGAACGAACTCGAACGAACAGGCGGACTGTTCGGGTTCGTTCGAACCCGAACTTCCGGTGTTCGACCCCGAACTGTTCGAAAAAATGAACAGATTATGTTCGTGCACGAACACGCGAGGTGGTTTTGTATTACTTTAATGTGTGTGTTCGGATCGAATCTGAACAAAAACCTTGTTCGTTCGGTTCGTTCGAGAAAATTTTGAAACTGTTCGGTTCGGTTCGTTCGATGGCTTTGGAAGTTAGAAGTGTTCGTGTTCGTTCAAATTCGAACTTGGCTGTTCGCACATCTCTAAGGAGCCATGAGCAGAAGTGAGGCGTTAGGCGATGCACCCCGCCAGGGCCTTATGCTAACCAACCCTAAAACATGGCACATAGAAAATAAATTTTAAACAGACTAACATTTTGTTTAAAACGGCCGAGTTGAGTATAAGTTCAGAAAATCATTCATAATTCACATAAAGGCATAACGATACAACACTGGAAAAACTAAGGCGTAGTATTACACCTTTCGTGAAGCGTCCAGTTTGTACGCCCTTCTTGAAGCGTACAAGAGCTTACCGTGAAACGGGGTAATTTCGGGCACCCGGGGTAATTTCGGGCATCTCTGCCCGAAAGCATTGCGATGATGCTGCCGTCTAGCGGCGACCTCGGAGGCTTGTCCCGTTGCGCGCATCGCATTCGCCACACTTAAAACCGTCGGATCATTCCTCTGGAGACCAAAACAGATCCAATCTTTCCGAGATACAGTGATTTTCGTATTTTACACTTTTTACCTTAATTCAGTGTATGCGTGAAAACTTCGACTGGCAAGCCAAACCTGTTCACAAACGGTGCATAAGGTATTTTTATTTCGATTTGGACACGTTTTGAGCATGCTGTGTCAAATTTTCAACCACCTGCGGCAAATGGTATGGTAAATAGGGGCTCAAAACTAAAAAATTGTTACTTTTAGGGGTAATTTCGGGCACTGAAATGGCATGCAAGGGCAAGCAGGGTTGTTCTGGACACTTTAAATTTCGCAGGGCTAGAGTGGTGTAAGCTTCTTCCAGCTCTTCAGAGCTCTTCTGAACGATGGAGATAATCCATTAACCAAGATAATACTCAACTGCCGCAGCAGTCGCTTTGTAGAACTTTGACTATCATAAAAATGGGCCAAGGCGACATGTGTACTTTTTATGTGTAGTATGTACACATCCCATCTTGGTGTCAATGATTGGTTCGTGACTAAAATTTTATCATGTTTTCCGGGACTTTGACTCTGAGAACGGCCGCATGGCTTGCCGGGTTGCTACGGAATGCAGAGTTTTCCAGAAAGCCCCTGTATCTTCCCAATTGTGCAGAAGACTTGCCTCCCATGTACGTCAGTTTCAAGAGGAAGATCCACGACTCATCTTCGCGTAATGTAGTGCGGCCCGAGTTGTATCATTATCAAAAACGAAAAAGGATTAAGGTTCAAGGTTAGACGTTCAACAAGAAGCATCCTAAATAGCTCCACCCAACTCTTCCAAACATCAAACTATTTGTTCCAATCATGACTTCAAATTATGTATAAATGGCCACCCCTACCATCCCTCCACATCTACATCCTTAAGAATTTCACATTTAATTATATAAGCTCAAAAGAAAGAGACAATTATTGATTTTGAGACCATAATCACAACGAGAATTCGTTTTTTCCTGGGGTGCCCGAAATTACCCCAAAACACGGGGTTATTTCGGGCACTGCCTTGGGCCCTCCACAGTAAAAATGGTGAGGCGTAGATATCTGGAATTGGCGTCAAATTGAAGCTAAAGGTGGGTAGATGATAAATTTTAACCCTCAGGTCCATGGCAACACCACGACTTTCACAATTTTAAAAATACCTCTCAAAAGTGCCCGAAATTACCCCGTTTCACGGTATGCGCTCCTTTCCTCCTATCTAAGTGCATGGGGGAATTTCCTTCAAGCGTAGTTGTACGCTTCAAAAGGGCGCTAAGTCGTGTAGTTGTATGCTTGAATGAAGCGTAGAACTACGCTTTAGTTTTACCAGTAAAAGGCGTGACGGCATAGAGATTAAGAAAATAGAGAGGGAGGGTAGAACTTTTGGAGTGAGGGAGAGGGAGGGACAGGCTGGTCCCGTTCCACCTCCGCCTGGAGGGTAGGCTACCCATCGGTCTTGAGGCTGGTTGGCTGATTGTGAAGCCCTCCCACGGCTCGACTAAGGCCTCCTCTAGTCTATGGAGGCTTTCTTGATCCTATCTGTATATGATTTGTACTAACATTAACATTTTCCGAAGCCATCAAACTTGTCGTGACTTCAAAAACAGCAAAGCGACAGCTGGATTAGCAAGATGTTTTATGCCATTTGCGAATTCTGAAGTCGCGCTAAGTTAGATGGCTACAAAAAATGTAAATGTTAGTACAAATCGTACACAAATAGGATCAATAAAGCCTCCAAAGTCTAGAGGAAGCATTAGTCGAGCCGAAGAGGTGCTTCTCTAGTTGCTAAGACAGTTCAGCACTGCGCACCATCGAACTAAAGTAAGCCGTTTATAACGCGAAAATTACTGTTTGAAAAGCAATTATTTCTCGAAAACCGAAGGAGACAGAGTACCGCCTGGGCGACGGCGGCTACTTGGCGGCTAAACACACCATGAGCGCTGGAGGCGGGTGGCGGCTGGTGCATGGCCGGCCGCAGCTTTTTTAGGCACGAAGTAGCCTTATAGCCTCACCGGGGTTGGGTTTTTTTTATTTTTTTTTTATTTTTATTGTCAGTCTGGCCCCTTATGCAAATCCGAAATTTTCTATACGATTTTTTTTCTCTTAAATCATGATTCATCAACACAATTTAAGAATTAATGGCTCTTGACCAGGACTGGGATGCAGCACTGCTAGGATAACTTCAGGGAACAATCATCAGACTTGTCCCTTGGGGCCACGTTTTGTGAGGACTGAAAACAGAGAGGTTGTTGATAGTAGAGCTTCGAGATGGGTTGTTGTTGATGATACCAAGTTCAGATAGGTGCTTGTTGCACGGATACGACTTGACTAAGACAGGAACGCAGCAGTGCTAGGATAACCTCAGGATCCAATAACGCAAACAACGCAAAAATCGATGTTTTATTTTGTTACATCTTCCAGTTCACTTTCAAAATCATGAGACTTCATTCTTTTGTGTTGATAACAAGAAATATTAGTTGTTTTCTTAAAATTGCCACCATGTCACTACCCACATGCATAAGTATAAAGCTAGCAACAAAACCGACTAATACTTTAGAGCCCTCCTGCTCAATTTGAAATGGGGCTTCACAAAAGCGTATAGTGGAGTGCTGGGAGTAGAAACAATTTCGCAGTACTCCAGACGGGCTGGCGGGTCTTCAGGTGTCGTCATGGCCGCTAGTGTCAAATCCAATGCCCCGTCCTTTTTTTAATAAAAACAGCTTGGCGTCGAGTGAGCGTCCCGGTTGATTGACAGATCCAAGGCACCGTGCGTGTTTGCTGGAGCTCACATTGTCATGAACGACTCTTAAAGCTACATACCGATTCTGCGTCAAGCAGCAACCAGGACAGATACTTTGATTTAAAAAATATGTTATCAAGTGCAAAGAATTAAATCAATAAAAACAATAAAAATGCTAAAATAAATTGTCAACAATTTAAAAAGGAAAGCCAAAGTCTCCCGTGATCGGAGTGTGGAGCGCACGCGCACAAACACACACACACACACACACACACACACATTCAAAAAGGGAGTTGACTTGTAAATGGTGCGTGCCAGGACTCAAAATTACACGGACAATCTACTGATACCCAAAACAAAATGATGATATTTTATTAACCAGTGGTACTTGTGCTTCAATCGTGCAGATGCCACACTGTTAAAAAAAAATATCGTAAATTAGCGACGTATAAGTCGCTAATTTTCATAACGACGAGGGCCGTTCTGGGACGATTCGGTTGGCATTCAACGACTTCAAAATCGTTTTGGTACGACATGGTCGTAAATTATTTTGCCAGAAAAGTCCAAAAAAAGGTGGCAGGACGTTACGATTTTGTCGTAAAAATACGATTTGTGTTGTAAAAATACTATTCGTGTCGAAAATTAACGACCCAAGTCGTTAATTTACGACCGAAATCGTATCATAACGAGTTAGATCGTACCTGTTTGACACTTTCTGTGGTAAGATTACGATCGATCGTAAATTTACGATCGAAGTTGTAAATCTACGATGCAGATCGTAAATTTACGATCAAAGTTGTAAATCTACGATGCAGTTCGTAGATTTACGACTGTAAATGTTTCAAAACGAACAATATCGCTATGAAAATTAGCGACAAATTTGTCGTATATTTACGACAGATTCGTATATTTACGACAAAAGTCGTAGATTTACGACAAAAGTCGTAAAATAAATGTGTCATTGGAAAACGACTTTCTTGTTCTATGAAATGTCGTTAAGTTACGATTATTTTTAACAGTGCATATTCGAGCGAGACAGAGAAGGAACAGTAATGACAGAGAAGAAGGGGGAGAGCAGAGGGACGTGCTTTTAAAATAAAGTTAACAGCTGGCAGCAGCTTTTCCATGTCACGAGTCCTTAGTTTCTAGCAGGGCGGCTTTTGACTAAGCGTTGACCTAAAATCGTACAAAATCGAACAGCTGGTAGTCAGCCCTCCGGGCGCGAAGTCCTTACCAATAAGCGAATAAACGATCGAAAAGAAATAGCGGTTCCGGAACCGATTTGGAGACGTGAAAATCTTGCATTTCCCTGATAACCCGTCGACTAGGTGCAAAGGATGTTAGGCCTCGCAACGGATTACCTTCAAGACTAGAGCTGTCGGGAGCTCTGCTTCAATTACATAATTAATTTATTATCACCCTAACACCATCGGTCGCGAGTTGACTAGCTTGCTTATCAGGCGGAAAATACGAGATAACACGAAAAATGGGAAAACACTAGTCGATTCATGCCTGTTACGAAAGCGATGGCTTTGCGAACTACATTGAGGGAGCCGCACTCACCGCGGCAGGATCGACCAGTAAAAATCACCCCCGAGTGACGGTCGTTCCGGCCGCGCGTGAATCGGCTTCAAGTGTGTGACGTGCGTAAGGCCTGCTTTTGTGCGCAGCAAGAGGCTTGAAATTTGCTTTGCTATAGTACCTATACGAAAGAGCTTTTGAAGCTTCTTGGCGTTACCGAACGACGCCTTGCGCTCAAACCACACGAAGACAGGGAAACCAACTTTATAAGAAATCCCTTTACGATTAGAGTCATACTTAGATTGATAAACTAACTGAGCCTTTTGCCTTGCCGATATAACTGACTGCCTAGTTTCTTGTAAGAGCTTTAAACGTCCGTCAATAGACACCGAGCTCGGTAGCACAGATTTTAACGAGAGGGATGAGTGGCTGTTTGCCATACACAATTTCATAAGCCGACAGCCCTGATGAGACTTGCGGCTGTGCGTTCATATAAAAATGAACAAACGGAAGAAAGGTATGCCATTTTTTTCCCCCTATTACTACGATTATTTACTAAGAATCTAATCCCAGAAACTACCCTTTTTACTGAAGCCTCCACGTGACCAACACAAAAGTGCGCGTGTAAGGCGGTAACGAAAAGCTTAATGTTTAATTTATTTAAGAAGTCGACCAGAAGGTCGCTTCGGGACGCACTGGCAGCGTCCATATGCACGCTGCGGCAGACCCCATGCAACTTAAAGAAATTTTCTAAACCCTTAATACCCTCCTTTGAGCTCGTTGTTTTGGCTGGTGACAAGTGGCTATAATTGCTAAGCATATCGCAAATAACGAGGCAGTGAGTGAACCCAGACGTAACAGTAAAAATATGAGTAAAATCTACAGCAATACTCTCATAGAGAACCGGCAATGGGGGCGTTCCGAGTTTGCCGTACTTGACTGTGCAGGGCTTAAACTCCCCGAACAGCTTGCACGAACGGACATAGTCCTTTACATCACGACTCGTTGACGGCCAGAAATAGTTTTTACAGCCAAAAGCATGACTCTCTCCCCTGCGTGCAAACACAGGCCATGATACAGGTTCAAGACCTGGGGGACAAGAGCGGCAGGTAAAACTGTCGCAGCGGGGGCTGTGTTCGTAAGGAGCAGCCCGTCGCGCAGCGTGTACGCCCGCTTGCCCCGCACGTACAGCGCAGGGTCCTGCTTTGCAGGCTGGCTGCCAGCGAGGGCCTCGATGATCGGGGCCAGATGGGGGTCCGGGCTCTGCAAGCGCTTGACAGCACTGCAATTCGATTGGTAAGTTTGCTTGCCACTCCAGTGGCGCTCCGTTTGAATGCCAAAATTTGGCCTTCTGGGTCCGGATTGGCCTCTTAGAATGCCAAAATTTGGCATTCCGGTGAACTTGGACGCCAAATTTTGGCATTTTAAAAGGCCAATCCGGCCCAGAATGCCAAATTTTAGCGTTCAAAACGGACCGCCACTGGAGTGGCAAGCAAACTTACCAATGGAATTCCAGTGAGCGGCCAGCGGGGGCGGCTCCGCCATACCTCCGTGCCCATCAGCCTTGACGTCACGGCCGGCCGGCGGGTCAAAGTTTGTCAATTTCTTGGAGGTCTTATAAATGTAGGTTTTGGGCCTCCACGGGCCATAGTCCCCCTCCAAGCTCGTTCCCTGCCTCCTGCATGAGCAGTGAGGGGCAAGAGATGGCAGAAAGCGCACAGCGGGAGGAAAAGCCGTCTTTAGTGGTTGCGTGCAGGTTTGGCAGTGTTGCCCACTCGTACCTCACTGACTGTTCCTTCCATTGCGTTTTCTGCCTTCTTTCGCCAGAGGCAGGGAACAAGCCTGGAGGGGGGCTATGGCCCGCGGAGGCCCAAAACCTACATTTATAAGACCTCCAAGAAATAGACTAACTTTGCGACGCTGTAGCTCCTAAACGGTTCGACCTAGAAACCCACGCAAGTGCTCCTTAGATTCCTTGGCTCCTTTCCTACAAGATCGTGAAAACGGCATGTCCATATTCAGTGAAAAAAGTTCCAAAACCCAAGAATTGGGTTAGGTTAGGCTTCTTTGTATGGTTTGTTTGCATGAACAAACGGGAAATATGCGACGGGTAAAGCGGGCGTCGAAGCGTCATCATATTTCGCATTTATTTCCGCATCCGTTCATTTTTTGAGAATAGTGAGTGCAGAATACGATTATACGCGAAATTTTACATCGCCTGGAGGTAATTCAAAGTTGATAATAGTTGATATTGTACCTTTTATGCGGTTTTCAATCTTGCGAAACGGCGTCGCCGGTGCCCCTGCGCTCGGAAAAGTGCGGCGAGCGTGTGGACAGGCCGAACGGGGGAGTTGCCAGAGGCTGGAAAAAGGCGTAAAAAAGCCCAAAGCTGCCGAGCGCCGAGCCCCTCCAGCAAGCTTTGCCTCCTTCAAACATTAAACCTTCCAAGGTATATCTTTAATGTCTTCGGGGCCACAAGGAAATGGTTCAATGAGATCATTCCATTGAGGCAAAGTGAACCATTCCTTCTGAATGAAATATCTGATGAATAATTTGACATCATGGGCAATCAGGCCCTCCATAATGTCATGGCCAATGCATGGGGGTAACCCAGGAGAACATACATGAAACCCAAGGATCTTGTTAAACACAGAGTCAAATTTAACACCCTGACAACTTTTGATTTTACCGGAGTCTGACAATGTGACTTTTCCTAGACACTATTTTAAGATTGTACTGTTCTTGGTTCAAGCTGGCTTCTTTCTCTCCCTGGCTTAAGAAAAAGTGGTCTTCTCAATAGACAGGAACGGCAGAAATAAGTTTCACGGCTAAAATTCTCAATTAGACCCCAAGAGAGCGGCTGCCCAGATTGTCTCCTAAGATGAGAGCTAGCCCCGCCTCTACATTTCCAGTTGATAAATCAACTCCTGTTTCCATCAGTTTAAGAATGTCCTGAACAATCCTGCCGTGCACTTCATGATGGTCAAACTTCACTGCAAGAAAAATGACGTGTAAACACCGTTAATTAATTACCAGTTTTTCCCGTGAGCCAAACCCAGTGTTCACTGAGAGCAAAACCAGTATTTACCGTGATTTTTACAGTAAATACCGTGATTGGTCTTAAATCACGGTAAATACTGTTTTTGGCTCACAGTGAACACTGGGTTTGGCTCACGGGAAAAACTGGTAATTAATTAACGGCGTTTACACGTCATTTTTGTTGCAGTGTTTCCTGATGTTCAGAGAGCTACCAATTGTATCGAGTCCTTCTGGAAACGAATTTCAGCAGGAATATTGCCAAAAGCCACGTATATTCCAAGAATCTTGTGCTTTGCATTCTTTGCAGCCCCAAGGGCGTTAACAGGTTCGACCCTATCCTGGTATAAAGTTATAGGAATTGCATCGGGATTGTCTACAAAGAATTGATTTTCTTGAACGCCTCTCCATCAGGGCATCTCATAATAACCTTCTTGTGTTGTACCTTGCCGAGAGGAAGCTTTCACACAGAAGTGCCAGGACTTGTTTTTAAAAGCCGCTTTGATGGTTCCTTCCAGAAGCATACAGAAAAAACTGCCACCACCAGAAAGAGGGACTTCCTCAGGCAGAATGAAACAGAAGTGGTCTCGAAAAAATTTCTTCCTCATGTGTGGAGTGCGCAAAATGTTGCATACATTCAAGATATTGTTCGATTGAAACACAGATGAAACAATAGAAGAAATAGTTTCTGAAGAGACCCCTTCAGTTTTCAGCGTTGATACAAGACTCCCAATAAAACCTCGTTGCACATCTGCGAACAAAGCACGAAGTTTTCTATGTATAACTTGGGTGACTGAAGACTGCACCATGTGCTTATCTTCCATCTTCTGATAGAATTGGGCTAGTGATATTAACAATTCAACCATTGAAGCTTCTTCCACGTATTCATCTCTTATAGCTTCCATAAACTCCTCAGGGGCTGCAAAGTCTTGGTGATCTTCAAAATCTGTAGATTCTTGAGTCTGCGCTACAACTTCAACCTCTTCAAAAGTAATTCAGGCGTTTTTATGTTTTCTGGATACATGGCCTGTTATTGCGCTCCAAGTTTTGCTCATACCTATACAACCACCTAATGCACTCTGAGGGCAAGGGGTTGAATCTCCTCCCGCCAAATGCTTCTTCAAATGAGTCATAAAATCTTTGTGATAATAAAACTGTTTAGAACAAACCTGAAGAGAGCACACGTATTTGGCACTTATGTTTCGGGTAGTTGGAATATCAGCCCTCCGATACATTAAAACCTTTGCTCGAGCAACATGCACCTAATGCACTCTAATGACATGCTGGCGCAAAAAGTGGTCAGAGCGGAAAGAGGAAACACAATGTCCCAGTCCTTAATGAAGATAACGAGCGACATTCCGATGTACTTTGGAGTGATGCAGATGAACCTCAATACTTTTCGATGTGTGGGCAGAACTTGCAATGATGCTGGGGTCTGAAACAAAATACAGAAATGATAACAGTTCGACACCAAAGTGTTCACGATGGCTTTCATTATTGACTCACCCATTTTGAAAAGCAGATAATGAAATGACAATGGCTAATTATCTACACTCGCGGACAAAATTAAGGGGACACTTTTTCAAAACGCCCTCAAAACGAAAGTTTTCACCCGATTTTCATGAAACTTCGTCAGAAGTAGTTTCAAAGCCTTTTCTAGGCGTGTGCAAAGTTGCATTGACGGAAGTTGATGAGAAAGGGTTGATTCGTCCCCTGCAAGAGGGATGTGCAGAAAAAATAACAATTTTCGAAGTGCCCAGGATTTGCAGAAGGGGTCGAAAAAAAAAAAAAACCTTCAGAGCGACTCATCTTGACCCCCTCTACAAAACGCAACCTCCGGGAGTCCTCTGGGACAAACCCACCCCATGCTACCCCCACCCCCCTTTAAAATCCGTAATTTTTGAGCGACAGTCCCGCGGTTGCGCTGGGATCCTTTTCTGGGCTCTCCTGATACAGGAAATGCCCATGCAAAACCGACGCGACCCACACGCACCCCTAGGCAGGCCGCAACAGCTCGAAACTTTTCCACCCCTTGCGCAAAGGGGGTGGTTCCGCTTATCGAAGTGCAACGAAATTTACCAGGTTTGTTCTCGGCACCGTAACGACCAAAGTCGCGAAGGTCCTGTTCAAAAAGCTACCCCCAGAGTCCCACAGGGGTGGTCCGAAGTTAAGGGTTGTTCACCCCCTCGTCAAAGGGATGAAACGCAGCAGAGTCCCGCGGCACGCATGTGACACGGTCCAGGGCATTGGGGAAAGACTGTTTGGAAACCGATAACCAGCGTCAACATAATTTATCGACAAAAAAAGTCGTCGTTTTCGGAAAATGCACCCCTAAGTTTACGCCCTGCTCAAGGGTGACCGAGTAACGCTATCACACCGCCGACCTCGGATTCGGAGGCGCCCGCTCAACATTGCCAAGCCCTTCAAAAATCAGATTTTTGAAATCACGCATTCGGTTCAAAATCGGGCCGATAACGCGAGACCAGCGTTGGGGCCAGTCGGAGCGGGCTACCAGGAACGCCTGGCAGGTAGGCAGCCCATCGCACACCGCCTCTCCAGTTTTTCTGTGTTCTCGGCGAATTCGTCTCCGAATCGAATCGAATCTTACCTGATTCGATTCGGTTCGATTCGGTCCGAACTATTCGCACACTCCTAAATGAAATGAATTAGAATTTACAGAATGGGGCACAGTTGATCTTCTAGCTCATCTAGAGAAGAAATCTTACCCATTTCTACGTGAAAGTAGGTGAACACCATCCCGAAGTTACTGTAGCATGTAGAAAGGCCTAGTGCCTCATGGAGCAGAGGATAGTATTAAAAGTTAATAAACTTACAGTTGGTTGTCGATGCAGCTTCATTTTCAAACAGTTCTTGTTATGTGCACACATGCAGTGAAATTTATATCGTGAGCCACAGCGGATTATTACCGTCAACCACCCTAACTTTGGACAGCGCGCCTAACATTGGACACTTCCCCCTGAGAGTGTGTTCAGTGCTATTACCTGGCTGAGGGAGCGCTTAACTTCGTTTTCTTGCACGCTTTCGGTTAAGCAGAGGTACTGGATAATTTTGACTAGGTCAACAGATATCCGTGAGGAACAGAAGTACCATTTTAAAAATCAAGTTTGATTTTGCAGTTTTTGAGGTTTTTAGTGAAAGCTATAAAGTTGACCCAGTAAATAAGAGAAATGTCTTGCCCTCAACAATGTGTTTGTGCTCGTTTGAAAGCTTCTTTAGTCTAGATTAGAGCTGCCAATCCGTTGCACCAAAAAATTAACGGTAAGCTATTATTTTGGAAAGAAATGTAATAAATTGTAACCATGTGCGCTAACTTAGGACAGAAGACTTTCATCCATTTTGACGAAAATACGATATTCCAACTCGATGTTGTTCAATGGGTTGTTTTATTCCTATATTTGAAACAAATTGACGAAAAATTAACAAGGTAGGTTTACGCCAGACCGTGTCTTGTCGTAACAGGCTTCGCGATGCTGCGCCAGTTACGACAATCCACGCCTGGCGTTAAACCTACCTTGGCCTGCGGCGCTTCCCTGCTTGCCTTCGGCAAGCTGTCTCAAGGATTTTTGAGGCATTGAGTAATGCACTACGTGAAATCTGCAATAAAATTGCTTAGTCGGTCGATCCCCTTTTTTCAAGATCCTGATTCGGCAAACTGATGAAGTCGGGCTCCTAGACCCCCCCTTCCGACCCCTTTTTGAAAAGGTCTTGCCGAGACCTGTCGAAATCCGCAATAAAATTTTTGAGTCGGTCGATCCCCGTTTTTCAAGATCCTGATTCGGCCAACTAATGAAGTCGGGCTCCTAGATCCCCCTTCCGACCCCTCTTTGAATAGGTCTTGCCGAGACCTATCGAAATCTGCAATAAATTTTTTTAGTCGGTCGATCCCCTTTTTTTAAGATCCTGATTCGGCCAACTAATGAAGTCGGGCTCCGAGACCCCCCTTCCGACCCCTCTTTGAAAAGGTCTTGCCGACACCTATCGAAATCTGCAATAAAAATTTTTAGTCGGTCGACCCCCTTTTTTCAAGTTGGAGGGTCGAAGTTGATTATGTTAGTAAATTCGGGCCGAGGTAGCCAATTCGCAGTTAAAACTTATGTCACGGGTGGAAATTGATTTCATTTTCGTCATCAGGAACTTCAAAAACATACGAAACCATGTAAAAATGTCTCTAAAATGTAAAGTCACTGAAAAATTGCACTTTTTCTGCCGTTTTTTTAGTGTTTTTTCGTTAGTACGACTGAATGGAATGAGATAGACAGCTGAATTTTAGTGTGTGGCGAGCCAAGGACATACCTAATAACCCTGCAAAATCTCAGACAGATTAGCCGAGCCTTTCAGGAGGAGTAGTGCTGACACACAGACACACACACACACACACAGACAAAATTTTTCAACCCCAGTGAAGTAACTGGCTTCGCTAATCGCTCAGCCAACAATGTGTGTTGATTTTTACAGGAATTATCAGCCTTTTGCACACTTTCCTCACATGTGTGTCCAAAGTTAGGCGCTGAAATGCCTAACTTTGGATACCTGCAATGTTCTTCAATAAAACAAAAGAACCAGGTGAAAGAAAATTATTCAATGCATAGCGCTGGAGAGCTAGAAATGCAGAGATAACATTTGCAAAGTTTTATTAGTCTGCTGCAAGATTTGACGGTGTTCTACCGAAAAGCACTTTAGTTTAAAAAGTGTGTCCAAAGTTAGGCAAAAAAATACCCTAACTTTGTACAACTATGGGCTCCTAGAAAACCGAAACTGCTGGTCAGAGAAAAAATGACAAATTGACGCCAGATAGTCACTACTGCAGAGATTCTTGCTTTGAAATTTCATGGACAAAAAACGGAATTTAGCGACTAGAGAGTTAAGAAACATAGAAAAAGTGTCCGACGTATGGGTAGTTGACGGTACATCTAGTTTAGAGTAAACTTCTTACCCATTTCTAGGAGAACCAAGCAAGTGAACACCATCTAGCATGGAGAAAAGCCCAACGCCTCATAAGACTGAGGCTATCCTTTAAAGGGCTAATAACCTTGCAGGTGGTTGTTGATGCAGCTTCATTTTCAAACGGTTGGTGATCATCATACATGCACATCTGGCCTGAAACAACAGTAAACTGCAGTAAAATTTATAGCATAGGTCACTGCTGAATATTTCATCTGGTTTAGAGAGGACGTCTTGCCCATTTCTTAATGGACCAAACATTTTTACACATGGTCAGCCAGTACCTACACTGCACCACCAGGGTAGGAGTGAGGGAGATGGAGAGAATGGAGAGAGAATTTCTTGCTTCGCCGGCGGGGCCAGAGGATCAGTGCTGCTCTCTGGCGGCCTTGGAACCTCTGAACCCGTTGCGTTGCCGAGCTGGCGGCTGGCCCGCCCGCCGCGCGGGCTGGCCTACCCGCCACTTCACAGGCACCGGAGGATAAAAGGAAGAAGGGGAACTGCGAATTCTGCCCATTCGGGCAAGAAATTCAGAGCGTGCGATGAATTCTGCTTACAGACCAGAGGGGCAGATATTCAAACTGGACAGGTAAGCATTTTCAGAGGGCCTAGTCTGAAAACGCTTTCAGTCTGCACGGTCCGTATTTTCAGACCGGCGGCCCAAATACTTCGACCCCAGTCTGAAAACGAGATTTAGACTGACACGTCTGACACTTTCGGTCTGAATTTTCAGAATTTCTTAACAGTGGGAATCACATCAACATTTTAGAGTCCGAGTCCTTCTTTATTCGGTGACACCAGAAGCACGGACCACTTTGACTTGGTGTTGACATCAGAAAAACGACGGTCTTTACGGTGCTCTCATAATGAAAGAGACATGATCAATACCATATTTTGGGTGAGGTATACTTTATCTTCCAAATTTAGGCGTGGTTTATTTATCGCCAAAACTTGGGTCATGAAGGTTTTGAGGTGATGTCACCAGGTATAATTCCCATAAGATATACACGGTTTTTTTTTTTAATTTTGTTTACGCAGATTCCCACCAAATATAAATCCCACCAGATATACACCCATTTATAAATTTAATTTACGTGTGTCAGCAGATAAAATTCCCACCAGGTATACTTCCCAACAGGTATAATTCCCACTAGGTATAAAAAAAATTTAAGACAACGTATTGCTTGGGAAAAGTTGTATTAAATTTTGTGAAAGAAAGATGTTAAAAATCATTCCTAAACTTTGGTATGACTTGGAAAAGTTTCTTTGTTAACTGTGATAAAAGATGCTCTGCAAATCCAAGTGTAGGACAGTAAAGAGCCTTTTTGCTAGAATCAGAAAAGTTGTTTGTTCTGTGCTTGGAACGATGAACAATCAAGTTCAGTGCCGAATTTTACCATCCAAGTGTCACGCACGTAGTTTTCGAATAGATTCAGCTCTCCCAGAATTCCGTTCATGTGAGCTTTATACTCAATAGCGTTCAAGCCGTTCAAGCCGAATAAAATGTACAATAAATATGTAAAATATGTGTATACCTGGAGGGATTTATACTTGTTGGGAACCCGCGTAAATTAAATAAAATTGTGTATATCTGATGGGAATTATACTTGGTGGGAATTATACCCGATGGGATTATACCTGGTGGGATCATACTTAGTGGGACTGTATACCTGGTGAGGTAACTCCAAGGTTTTGCCACCCAAATTTAGCCGATAAAGGGTGTATCTGTTACCTTTATAGCTAGATGGTATTATCACCCAACGTTCTTTGAGGAAACCTTCATCACCCCAAAGTTAAGCATTAAAATGATTCTCGCACAAATTTTGGTGATGAAGAATACCTAACTCAAATTATTCACTCTCTGCCTTTTTACTGACTATTTCTCATCAGCAGACGCATTTATGAAAGCAACAATAATAATTAGAACGTTTTCTACGTATTGCTTAGCAATTGCTGCTAATTACTGAACTCATAGTTTCGTTTCCTAAGTAAATTGCAGAAAGAATTTTTAAATATTTAAGAATAAAGTATTAAGTAAGGGACACTGGGGCACCATGACCACCCCCTTCGATCTCCCGAACCATCTGACCGATGGTGACCGGGTCAAACGGACTTTCGAGATAATCGATCTTTAACCATTTTCCACTAGAATGCACCCTCGTGACGTCACAGGATGAACCTCAGGAGCCCGCGAAAATTTGTGTTACATCGTTTCAGGTAAATTAGCCATTTTTCGAATTTGGAACATTTTTTTCGCCTTTACATTTCATGAGGTTTATTGTTTTTAGCTTTTCTGAAAGCGTGAGATGTCCGGCAAAGAACCCGACACCAACTCTTTTTTACCTTGGCTCTTGCTTGCTCAGGCACCCTCTAAGTCATAACCTGCCATATGCCCCTCAAATTTATTTTCGGTACTAGGCCGGCCATCGGTGCGGTGCGGTGCGAAGGCCCGACAGAAACCTGACGCCCCTAGACTCGCCCCGGCGTCGACTTCACCCTGCGCCGCGCAGACCTCCCTCTTATCACTCTGCGCCACTTGTATCCAGACGCCGCGCGTCCGTTCCGCCCTAGTACCAATGCGAACTTTTGCGGGTATCCGGTAAATATTTGAAAGGATGCCGGATTCTGCATCCTCACGTTCACACGAGAAAAATGATACCAAATAAGACTGATAGCGGCGGAAAAGGCCGGAGCACGCTAATACGATAACCAACTTGAAAATTTTGAAAATTCAAAGAGTGCATTGCAATGAATGGAAGGAGACGACTCAAACAATATGAGGGTTGTGTTGTGTGTGTGTAAAATTGATCGTTCGACCGCTAGAAGCCAAAAACCGTTTAATGCCGGGACGCCGCGACAAGCCTCCGCCTGTATAGAGCTAAGAGTATGGGTATGTTGCTGGATTTTTCGTTTGTTTTTTTTCGCTCGAGAGTCAAAGCTTTGAAGATTTGAACGATCATCTGCTAAAAAGTGGTCATGGTTTACCAGTCTCCCTTATTATGTTGGGTCCCATAAATGCGTCTTCTAATGAGAAATAGTGAGTAAAAGGCTGAGAGTCTTAGTTCTCGTTACGACTCGTACATTCTCAATGCGGTGACACCAGAATTGAACACGGTCTTCACGTTGCTGACACCAGAAAAACAGTCTACGTCTACACGGTGGTGACGCCAGAAACACGGTCTACTTGGTGGTAATGCCGATGATGAGGTTTGCCCACTGCCACCAGATGCGCAGGGTGGAGGTGGCACCGGGGACGCTGACGGCGCCGAAGCCTTTGATGCTGAGGCGCGGCGGGCGCGCGGCGGCTACCACGGACACCAGCAGCAGGTGGCGCTGCAGCTCCACGTCGCCGTCCTGCTCCACGGCGGCCTGGAACGCGTAGTCGCTCACGGCCAGGCTGGCGTCGGACAGCTCCTGGCTCATGGCGGCCAGTGGGCCGAACACCACGGAGAAGAGGAGCAGCGAGTTGAACAGCGTGGCGTCCAGGCTGGCCAGCAGCACCTACAACCACTTGCACAGTGGGCCAGGAGACCGGCGCAGGCGGCCAAAACTCACCGAACCGAACGCATAACCCAACCAATGGGTGCCTCGTTTGGAGACCAACCCATTAGTATGGTCACACGAATCAGTTCGAGCCCCATTATTGAGCGATTCTGCAGCTCAAAACGCGTCTGAAGTTCTGGCCAGCGGCGCCGATCTTCTGGCCCACTTTGCGGTGGTATTGTTCCCCACTTACGTGGCAGACATGCCACGGAACAGACCTTGAGCGTGGACAAGAGCGGCGCCACGAAGGTGACCACCATGAGGTGGCCGAGGACGTCGTGGAACAGGGCTTCCACCTCCTTGGCCTGGTCCAGCAGGCGCTGGTGAAGCACCACGAAGAACAGGACCTCCTCGCGGCCGCGCGCCGTCCGCAGCCGCAGCCCCACGGCGTGGTACAGCCCCACCAGCGAGAGGGTCATGCAGCCCAGGATGCAGATGAGCGACATGTACGCGAAGGTGCCCGTCGTCTCCACTATGCCCTGAAAGAATGTGAACATGAAATGGTAGACCAGGAATGGTCCGTGAGACCCCACCAATGGAGTCCTCGTTCGGAGAGCAATCCAATGGTAGGGTCACACGTTTGGTTCGAGTCCCTTTAAGCGAATGGCGCTCAGACCGCATAATTAAGGGTTTTGGTCGCCTGGGTGCTGCCGGTTTTCTGACCCACTGTGGGAGTGGTCTGTCACCTGAAAGTTGCACTCAAAGACATGCCCCCAGTGGCCGGGCAGCTCGGGCCACATGGGTGCCAGCGGCTGGACGGTGAGGGCGATCTGAGCCCAGGCCAGCACCAAATCCAGCGCGGAGAAGGCCAGCTGCACGTTGGTGAGGCGCTGGATGTAGTCGCCCGCGCGACGCAGTATTCGCTGTACATCAGCACGGGAAAAAAACAAAACAGAATTCTTCCGCTTGATGGATCATTGGCAAACAGCCGACAACCTTAGTATGTCACATACCCAGATCGAGGGGTGAATGTGGGTCTCAAGTTAACTCAAAATCGTCTCCTATTACGCCAGTTCACAGTGAGCCAAAAGACCGGTGCAGACGGCCAATATCACGGACGCGTTTTGTGCTCCAGAGTCACTAAATGGGACTCGAACCGAACGCGTGCCCCCACCAATGGATTTCTCTCCAAACGAGGATTCCATTTTCGGTTCGAGTCCCGTTCAGCGATTCTGGAGATCAAAACGCGGCGTCTAGAGTTTGAGTTTGTGACTGCACCGATCTTCTGGCCCACTGTGCTTTGGACTCTCCTCCATTCCTAGCTGCTGCCCTTCACCATACTGCGCGCCCACTGCAACTTTAGGTCATATGGACCATGACAATATGACCTTACTGCATATGACCCTAATGCAACTTGGCCATCAGCACTTTCAGCATCTCACTGACTTTATTGTCAGTCACCACGTACTATTGCGCACAGCAATAATATTTAGTATTTTCTTCTTAGATACGTACAATTTACTTCATGTAATTATTTAGGAAATTTTTTAGTCCATAAGTACTAACAAAACAAATATGTAAATAATTATGACAAAAGCGAAAAGTACGTATTATTGTTGCACAAATTACTGGCGGTACAACAAACAAAATGTCAATTCCATGTACAAAAAGTCAACTTGGAGTATGAGAGTGGGGCGAGTTGGCTCACGGTGCGTACGGTACTACCTGCCCTTCGTAGCATGCCTCCCCCTCCATGGTGGCGCCGATGCGGCGGACGGCCCTCAGGATGTTGAGGATGCGCTGCCGCCTGAAAATGAGCACGGCGTTGCCCGTGGCGCTGGAGTAGAAGCACGACGTGTAGATGATGGCGTCGGTGGCGCCGAACAGGGTCTCGGCGCGGAACAGCAGGCCCAGCAGCATCGTGAGGGGCGCCACCGTCACCGTCAGCAGCCACAACTGCAGCAACGCACTGTGCAGGTGAGCTACCCGCATGCAGTGGGCCAGAAGACCGGAAGGCGGTCGAAATCCACCGGACGCGTTTTGAGCGCCACAGCCGTTTAGTGGAACTCGAAGCGATCGTGTGCCTCCACCAGTGGATTGCTCTCCGAACGAGGAATCCAGTGGTGGGGTCACACGTACGGTTCGAGTCCTGTTTAACGACTCTGGAACACGCGTCAGGAGTTTTGGCCGCCTCCACCGGCCCACTGTCCTTTGTCCTACCCCAGAATCGAAAGCAGTTCACAGGGTCTCAAGAGGTCTTCACAGATGTTTCTTTTTGTGTGTGTGGCGTACACAATATATGTACGTCACAGTTTTTTGTGCAGATGAACTTTCCGTAGAATTTTGTACGAGCTTCTTTACAAAAATGAGGAAATTGGTGCAGATTTTCGTACGAAAATTGTACGAAAAGTTCCGTAGAATTTTGTACGAGCTTTTGTACAAAAATGAGGAAATTGGTGCAGATTTTCGTACGAAAATTGTACGAAAAGTTCATCTGCACAAAAACTTGTGATGTTTCTTACAAAATTGTACATAAAATTTAGTGTGTAACTTCAATTTGCTGCCGTGTCCATTTTCTTTACCAGTGACCTAGCCTCTCTTTGGGTCGCGGTTACTTACTTCGGGACGTTTCACTCACACACTCGCCTTGCTGCCGAGGATGCGCAGAAAGACGCGGGATGGCCGCAGCGACCCGTCCGGGGTGAGGAGCACGAACCAGCGGTGCAGGTGGCGGGTGAGGGGTCCGGCGAAGGCCAGGGTTCGACCACCACCACCACCACCATCGGTGTCCGCCACTTTCATGACGCTCGCTCTTCTTGCTCTGCTTGCTGCAAAGTTCCACAGTGCGATGCCCACTGACTACTGACTCGCCAGACTTCCGCCTGGAGGTGTCGCCATGCTTCGGTGTCCTGATTCGACCCGCTTTGCTGCATTAACATTGCAGCTTTCCTGTGCATCATGGATCACGTTCATATAGACGCCTTGTGCGACCAAGACATCCAAATGCTTACAAGGGAACGTTTTCCGGTGATACAGTCAGAATTTGATGGCGCTCTAGAATATTGTTCCTTGCAACCCTAAATTAGGTTTGGCACCAAATATAGCTGCCCGTAGGGGGTTTGAAGCCGCTATGGTCGCGTTAAAATCCCCTAAAAGGGTCAAAAAAGTCGAAAAAATTAATTTTGACCAAAATGTCTCCAAATGGTCTAAAACGTCCAAAATATCAAAACATATCAATTTCTGAAGAGAAAAGGTTTTTTTTCGTGGGAAATTTGAAATATGTCATGTTTTAGTGCAAGGCGAAAAAACGTCAGATTGACGATTTTGACAGAGAAGACTCTTAAACGTCCTGGTACCTTAAAAAAATTGTTTAACGTCGTAACCTGAATGCACGCGAGTGAAGCTTAATTAATGCCCGGCAGCCCTTGGTAATGTGCACACAAGATTCCTGTGTACAATTTTTGTACGTGGTCTCACACAATTTTGAGCATGCGTGATTTTCGTACAAATTTGTACGACATCTCGCACGAATTTAAACTATTTTGCGTACAAATTTGTACGGAAAAAATAGTATGCTCCAAATTGTGTGTACAAAACAACACAAACACGTACAAAATTGTATAAATACATTCACTGTGCACTATCAGCATTTTTTGCTCATTTTTTCTTTTTTGGTTCGATTTTAAGGGGGCAGTAGCGCCATCAATTTTCAAAATATCGATTTTTCGTTTTTTAACCAGATTTTATCTGTTGGCAACCCTCTTCAAGAATCTGACAAGATTTTGCCGAAATACGTACGCCCCAGAGTCGTTTATATTAATTTATTTATACAGGTTAGGTTAGACACGTTCAATCTTTTAGGCCGTTTTTCTAAATTGTAGATTTTCGGAGCTTGCGCGCAGGATTTTAAGAAAACGGTTTGAGATATCGCCCTGAAAATTTAGCGGGTGTTAGTACTAGTGGGATCCTTCAAAATGACCCCTGGGTTTCGGGATTGAAGCATTTTAAAGCTTTTTTAGAAAACATTGTAATGCCAAATTTTAACATGTTTTTTTAACGTTTTCAAAAACTTGAGCTTTGAAATACTTCCCGATAGTATTTCTCAAAGCTAGAGGGTCATTTTTACAGCCCAAGTATGTTAAACAAGTGGTTAAAATTTGGATGGAAAATTTTTAGCGGGTACTGAGTAGCTCTGCGCGCAGTGATATTTTGTAATTATAAGACATATGTTGTGTTGTCTTCTGCCCTCCCCACACCCCACAAAAATGACCATAACTCAACCAATTTTTTTTTTAAATAATCCTTAAGGAACCCTTTTTTTAATGGTAACTTGTGATTTTCTCCTCTATTAACAGAAAAGATTTAGCAATAGGAGAAACTTCGTTAAAATTTGACAAAAAACAGATGACGATGGCGCTACTGCCCCCTTAACTCATAACTTTGTTCCGGCAGTTTAACATCGGTAGTTTTTATTGTTTTAAAAACTGTCAAGGGCAAGGACTATTTTTGACCATGGAAGGTACACCGTTGTGCATTTTGTTCTTACTGACAATTACATTGTTAATAATGTTATAAGGACAACTAAACTTCCATAAATGATACAGTTGATTTAGTTTCATGACAATAGAATAACAATTAAGAAAAAGAATTCCTCTTTATTTGTATTCATTTCATTTCCGCACAGTGAACTGTCCATAACAACTTTTTAAAACAAATGCTCAGAAGGAGACGCTTTTATTTGATTTCTTTAAAAAAAGATTAAAAGACTTTATCGAATAAGTGGAGTATTTTAGATGCTGACAAATATTCAATTTTGTCAACTATTTTACCAAATGTTTTTTATACATTTGAACAAGTTGTCAACTCAAAAATCATTTGCTTTTGAACAAAATTTTAATTTCTTTCATTTCTATCTTATTAGACCATTCGGAGTATTTTCTGTCAAAATCGGCAATCTGCCTTTTTTTCGCCTTGCACCTAATATGACATATTGCACATTTTCCGTGAAAAAAATATATTTTTTTTCTTCAGAAATTGAATCTTTTTTATTTTTTGGACGTTTCAGACCATTTAGAGACATTTTGGTCAAAATCAATTTTTTCGACTTTTTTGACCCCTTTTTGGAATTTTAACGCGACCGTAACGGCTTCAAACCCCCTACGGGCAGCTATAATTGGTGCCAAACCTAATGTAGGGTCGTAAGAAACAATATTCTAGAGCGCCATCAAATTCTGACTGTATCACCGGAAAACGTTCCCTTGTTAGTGTTTTTTTTTTCCTCGGGATGAGATTGCAGTTACAGAAATCTTTGAACTTGAAAAGGCACTCAATTTACACTCTAAACTTACCTACGAACACATGTATCTGTATTACGGACAATTTTGTGCAAACGAAATAACGGATGGATTTTGTTTGTAATGCGGATGATTTTATCCGCATTACAAAGATTTTAATGTCTGTACCTTACGGCTTTGTTTATTTGTATGTTACGGATACGAAAATGTTTGTAATGCGGATAAAATCACCCGTATTACAAACAAAATCCAACCGTAATTACGTTTGAACAAAACTGTCCGTAATACAGATTACGTGAATCCGTAAGAAGTTTACAGTGTACGTAGTACTACTAGACTCAGCTTCGTATACCAGGTCCACTCACAGTCTTCTTGAGAACTTCAAGAATTCTGTTTTCTTTTTAAGCACCAGCAGCCTCGGGTCGCCCTTTGAGGCGGCGGAGGCGGTCATAATTCCAGATGGGTTTTGGAGGTCTGAGGTCGCTAGATGGGGCTCGAACCGAACGTGTGACTCCACCGAGTGGTCCCTCACTCTGAGTTTGCCCGTGCACAGATTGTTTGATTGGGTCGGATTGCTTAGGATTCTGTATGGTTTAGTCGCGCTTTTTGCCTACTTACAGGCGTTTTTGACACAAGATTGTGGGATTGTCTCGAGGGGGAAACGACTTCGGTTTTCCGTCGTACAGCAAATTGGTAATCCGTAATCAGGATAACCGGAAATTTCGAAGTAATCCGGTGGTAATCCGGGGAAATTCTGAGTTAATTCGGGGTAATCCAATGGTAATCCTGGCAATTTTTCGATGTAATCCGGAGGCAATTTGTTAGGAGGGTTATCCAGGGTGATTCCTATGCGATGTACACAAAATTTTTCAGTCGTTTCCCCCTCGGATTGTCTCCTCGTAGCGTACACAGATTGTTTGAGTGGGGGACCCCTTGTACCAATGTATTCCTCGTTCGGAGAGTAATCCATTGGTGGAGTTACAAGTTCGGTTCGACTCCCGTTTAGCGACTCCGGAGCTCACAACGCGTGAAGAGTTTCAGCCGTCTTCGTCGGTCTTCTGGCCCCTTGTGTAAGTGTGGGAAGTGTGATGGCAACGAGTTCATCGCAGCCCTCCAGAGTTACCTACTTCCGGCTGCGGTGCTCGCATGGCGCTCCGCGGTGGCGCACTGTCCGCACGACACGCGAACAGCGCACGCCCCGCCTGTCGCACGAGGGCATCGCGCACTCGCGTGCGTGTGTGCGTCGTTCATAAATAACGAGCCGAACGCAATTGCAATATGCATGCAGGAGCTGCTGAGTCGGTTTCCAAGCCCGTCCCCCGCAGAAGTGCATCGTTTTTGCAGTTCGTTTGGCGTGAAGATGCTTGACGCTTTGGAGCGTGTGTGTGTGTGGTTAGTTGGTGCGTACACCAGAGGCGAGATGCACCGATGCTCCGCGATGCAGGTAGGATTTCCTCACAGCGGGACGGCACGGACGAAGTATTTTGACCATATGTAAGGTACAAACTAATTAGTTTGTTATACGAAGAATTAGTTCGTAAATTACAAGCAGAGTCCACCACTCTGGTAATTGTGTGTACACTTCGGCCAGTAATCATTGGTAATCGCATGCCAAAACTGGATATTTTCCCCGTTTTTATCGCCTTTTGTGGGGTTTTCTTACGAAAATAGACAAAAATTGCTCCTAGCTGGGCTAAAATTAAAGAGCTTTTTTTGTGGGGAATTTTTGTAGGTGATTCGAGGTAATCACTGGTTATTGGTTATCGTGAACACTCCTGAGGTGAACGGTGGACCCCTCGGTAAATTACCAAGTGTTTTCTTTGAAAACTTATGTATGCTAAAAATACTTTGTTGAAAGCTTTGTAAGGCCCAAAATAGTTTGTAATGTTTTGAAAGTATGCGAAGTATGTCTTTCCGATGGAAATGCAAACTACAGTGCTACAGTTGCCGTGCCATCGATTCCTCTTTCGGAAAACAATTCACTTTTAGAGTCACACGTTCGGTTCGAGTCTACACTGTTTAAAAAAAAGGCGTAAATTAGCGACGTATAAGTCGCTAATATTCGTAACGATGATGACCGTTCTGAAACGATTCGGTTCGGATTCAACGACTTCAAAATCGTTTCGGTACGACATAGTCGTAAATTATTTTGCCAGAAAAGTCCAAAAAAAGATGGCAGGACGTTACGATTTTGTCGTAAAAATACGATTTGTGACGAAAATTAACGACCGAAATCGTATCATAACAAATTAGGTCGTACCTGTTTGACAATTTCAGTGGTAAGATTACGATCGATCGTACATTTACGATCGAAGTTGTAAATCTACGGTGCAGTTCGTAAATTTACGACTGCACTGTAATTCAAAAGGTGAGACATCGGACCAATATTTGGCAATACAAAAAGTATGACCGATAAAAAGGTCATACACAAATGTATGACCGAAGAAAGGTCATACACGAATGTATGACCGAAAAACGGTCATACTGTAGTGTTAGAGCCAGTAGCCACCACTGTGGCTATGCGCAGTCAGCACTGTTATTGGCAGCCATGCTGCTATTGGCAGTCTAGCGGGCGCGCATGCGCAGAGTGTCGAACAAAGCCTTGACGACGGTTGTTAACGCGGGCGCTTCGGTGCCAGTTGTACCCGAGCTCTGTGTGAATAAACACGTCCTGGTCTACTCCTGGTTTTCCCTCAGTCTAGACACCAGAAACCACCTCCCCAACGTTACAATTGGCGCAGTCGGTACTGGTGTCTGCTGAGCGGTTGCTTTACGGCTGTTTCTTCGCAGTTCTGGCGATTCCCTGGCGACTTTCCCGGTGACGGTGTGACGAGGCGCGCCGATCCCAGTCGGTCCCCGCTTGGCCCGGCCGCTCCGTTCCTGTCCCGGTCCCCGGCTCGCGGACCCTGGTTCTGGTCCCTGTGTTCCTGAGTTCCTGGGTTCCTGGTTCCTGGTCCCCGACGCCCCATTCCTGATCGGTGTTCCCAGTCCTGCTCCGCCGGCCCCCTTCCCGAATTTCCTGAGGTGATTCCCTGTCTTTCTTTGTGAAGGGCGAGTGCTTCGTGCTTTTTAGTTTGAGGGCTTTGTGTCCTTTTTGGACCGGCGTTCGCCATGACGAAACCCACTCCGTCGGGTGTCGAACCGCCGCCACCGGGTGCCGAACCCCCGCACAGTGGGACGAAACCCGAAAAAAGTGCCGATAATTCTAGGATGCTCCGATCGTCTCCAAAATCGCTACCCGGGAGGGTTTGGGGATGAGAAACACGTTTCCGTCAAAATTAAAAGCCGAAAACGAACGCCAGGGGCAGATCCAGCATTCCAGGAGGGGGTGAACCCTTCGGAGCGCACGGAACGATCCCAAAATCGCTACCCCGGGGTTTTTGGGGATGAGAAACACATTTCCGTCAAATTTTAAAGCCGAAAACGAACGGCAGGGGCGGATCCAGCAATCAAGGAAAGGGTTAAACTTCTGGAGTGCACCGGTCGTTGTAAATCTCCCGCTGCTCTTGGTTTCCGGAGCAAAATGAACCCATAAACGAACGCCCTGGTAGTGCAGCGGGGTGGAAATAGAAAGTATAAGTCGACCGAGTGATATTTTCTCAATTATTATTGAGAAAAGTTTGGTTACGATTCAAACAGTAGTCACTTTTGAAGGCGATTTTCTCAAAACGCGCCACGTTGCGCCACGTTCGGCGGTATGGACCTGACAGCTGAGAAGCTGCTCTATAACGGCCATGTCTCAGACCGGTTCGCAAATGTTCGCAACTCGACTTATCGCATCGTAAAAGTCGTCCGAACGCCGATTTTGATGTTCTTTTAACAGCGTTCAACTTTTGACCGGGTGATCCAAGAGTAAATGTGAGGCATGTACGACATAGTCCAGTTCTTCAGCTTTCCAAAAACATAAAACATGTTGTACTTATCTCGTGAGAGACGACCACCAGAGTGGAAACTATGCACCTACTGCAATGTATGCGCTAAAAGTACAAAAAGAGTCAAGTTTGGCGCTTCACAGGGGCTCGTGCGTGTGATATATTGTCAAATAAATTAGTGTGTCGCATAGCCCAGACCTTCCTTTAGAACATCCAATAGTTTGTAGGACTCGGCCGCTCAATTTTGAAAATGCCAGTTCTCGGCACTTTTTTCGGGTTTCGTCCCACTGTGCCCCGCCCGCGCCCACCGAGGTGCAGCGACTCGAGGCGCGCATTGTTGAGCTGCAGCGCGCCCTCGACGCTTCTAGAGCCGCCACAACCGCTGGGCCTGCTTCGGCCGGGCCTACTGCCTCTTTGCCTCTGCCTGGACCTTCTCGGTCCTTGCCACGCTTCTCATTCGGGTCGTCCCCGGATCCTTCATTCGGATCCAGCCTCTTTCCGGTTCCGCCGTCCGGTGGCGTTGAACCCAGCGTCATTTTGACGTTACGCAAGGCAGTGCCGAAGTACAATGGCAAAATAGGCTATGATGTCTATCGTCATTCGTTTGCGGATGTTATTCGCTATTATCAGCTTACTGACCGGCAGAAATTTGAGCTGCTGTCATCGGCTCTTGTTGACGAGCCTTTGACCCTTCTCGAGGACCTAGGTGCCAACCGCACCTACCGGGCCCTAGATGAGGCCCTCTCGGCGGCTTACAGCAAGCCCATCCATGCGTGGACCGAGATGCGTTCGCTGCACACCCTGAAGCAGGGCGCAGACGAGACCCTCGAGGCCTGGAGCACCCGCGTGGTTCGCGCCACGCGGCGGGCTTTCCCTGACACGCCCGCACACCGTGTCGACGAGCACTGTGTCCAGTACTTCCTGAGTGGACTGTACGACACCGAAGTTCGCGCCGGCCTGGCTGGCGTCGCCTGCCCCAACATCGGGTTTGCGCTCGATGCTTGCCGCCTTGCACGTTCTCGTCTCGGGCAGCCCCCGGCGAAAAAGCCGCGCACCATGCCGGTACTCGAAGCCGCGGTAGCGCCGGCACAGGACCAGCAGCCCGCTGCGTCCTCGAGCTTGGCGCACGGGCCCTTGCTGACCCGCCTCGACGCGTTGGCCACCCAACTCACGGCAGCTGTCGGCCAGGTAGCCGCCCGCGCTGCCGCTGGCACGCAGGCCCCGCGCACTGACGAGCGGCCTGCGGACAAGCCTGACAAGGTCCAGGGTTCGAACCCCGCCCAAGGCCGTGGTGGCCAAGGAGGTTATCGGCGCGGTGGCAACACCAAGGGCAACAAACACGTTGTCTGTTGGCACTGCCAGAAGCCCGGCCACTACCAGTCTCAGTGCTGGCATAAGCAGCAGCAGCGGCCGCCCGTGCAGGCCGTCCAGGCCGTGCACGCCTTGCAGGCCGCGCCGACGGTGTATCAGGCCGCGCCCGCCTATCAGGCCCCGATGGCGCCTGTCGCGATGCAGCCCATCGCGCATCCCTTTGCGTGGCCGCCTGCTTCAGCCCCTGGCGCGTGGATGTTTAATCCGTCGGCGCCGTCGACGTCCCCGCCAACGTCTAGCACTCGACGTTCGGAAAACCGGCAGTAGCCTCCCTGACTACTGACACTGCGTTGTCAGTGGAGGCTGCCTCGGACGAAGTCGAGCCTTTGCCTATAGTCGGTTCGCCGGTAGCTGACTTGCACTTGAATGACAAGCTTGTCCCGTGTGTGCTGGACATGGGCGCCGTCATTTCGGTGGTTCGAACTGGCCTGTTCGACGGTCCCAAGCCTACAGTAAGCCCTCTTAGACTCCGTAATGTTGACGGTGGCGTAAAGATGCTTTTCGGCCCCGTCCTACGCTGTCTCAAGATTTGTGGCCGACTGTACCGCTTCCCAGCGTACGAGGCTGACATAGTGGACCCGTGCATAGTCGGCACCGACTTTATAACGGCTCATGGTGGCGCCGTTGACACAAAGACGAAGGAGTTTCGTCTGGATCCCCCGACTAGATCGCAGCGTGCGGACGACAGTGTCACCTGTCCGTTCCGTTTCGCGCATTCAGTGGACATTGGCACTTTCGATGTGTGCTCAGTTTACGCAGTGGTTCGTTCTGCAGGCGTGGTTGAGTTGCAGCCATACGCCACGGTAAAGTTCCTTGCTAGATTTCACGGCCCAGAATTTGTGCCTTCGAATGTTTTGATGCGGGCACTCGGTAAAAACGGCAGTCAGAAGTGCAGTGAAGGCACAACCGCCGCCAGCACGCAGCACAGGGAAAGCTCTGTGTTTGGACCCAGGGATGCAGCATCCCAGAGTGGCCAGGTTGCGGTGCGGGGCGAGGAGGGACTGAGTTTTGCCAGTGTGAGGCCTGCAGCAAACATTTCGCAGGTTTTTGAGCAGGCCGCCTCGGGTCGGACTGCTTTGGCTGCAGATAGCTCCGACGCCACCCCCACTTTTTCTAAAGTTCGGGGCTCTCTGTCGTCCGACAGTGGTCTGTTCACTGAGGCGGCTGACTCTGAAAATGTGCCATTAGGGCTTATAGGCCCGACAGAACTATTGAACGAACGCCAGTGTTCCATTGAATGTGCATTCGTGCCGTTTGCGTGGTCATTGCTGGAACTCACAATTACGAACAATAGCGGCAATCACGTGGTGCTGCCTGCAAATTCGGTTGTGGCATACGTGCACCCCACGAGTCTCCACGAACTCGCGGCGCTGTACGAGGAGTTGCCCGTTCCAGTACAGTCCGCTCGTGTGGACACGGTTCCGTACACGGCCCAGGCCGACATTGACACCACACCGGCACTGCCACCGATTCCTGACGACCAGCCTCTTCCAGCTGACTTGCAGTCACTGGTGGACCGCTGTGAAGGTTTGACGCCGGACCAGAGTGCGCAAGTCGCTTTGTTAGTCCGCCGCAACCATGACATTTTCGTCAAACATAACGACGAGTTTGGCTGTTGTCCGTGGGTCAAGTTTCGGATTGACACGGGCGACACGCCCCCAATCAAGCAGCAAGCCCGGCCGCTCCCCATTCACTTGCGTGAGGAGGTGAAGGCCTTGTATGAGAAATTGCTGGAGCAAGGGACAGTGCGCCCCAGTCAGTCTCCATGGGCTTCGCCGATCTTGATTGTGAAAAAGAAGACACTGGACGCGTCTGGCAAACCTGAGATTCGCGCTGTGGTGGACTACCGTGCACTCAATGCAGTCACGCGGATCCCCGCCACGCCCATTCCGCGCACTCAGGAGCTGCTCGAACGGCTCGGCGGCCGGAAGTGGTACTCACACGCAGACTTAGCCTCTGGGTATCACAACCTCGAGATTGCCGAGGAGGACATCCCCAAGACAGCCATCGTGCTACCCGACTCGCTGGGACTTCCCTCGCGTTTCCTGGAGTACACGCGCATGCCCTTCGGCCTCTCCGCCGCCTCTGGAGTTTTCCAGACCGTCACAGACAGACTGATGCGTCCGTCCAAGAATCCTACAGCCGAGTGTGACCTGGGCGATTCGTATGGCGTGTATCTGGATGACATTTGTGTGGCTGGAGACGAGTTCCAGTACATGCTCCAGAAGACTCATGCGCTATTCAATCGTATCAGAGCGTCCCAAATGAAACTGAAAGCAAAGAAGTGCTTTCTTTTCAAACGGCGTTTGGAGTTTCTTGGCTTTGTGCTCACCGAGGACGGTATTAGTGCGAACGAAGACAAAGTGGCACGCATTGTCCATTGGCCCGTTCCGCTTAACCGCACCGAGTTACGCTCGTGGCTTGGACTAGCTGGGTTCTACAGCAGGTTCATTGACCACATGGCTGACACGGCCGCCGTTCTCTATGACCTTCTCCGTGACTGTGTCCCTTTCGTCTGGTCTCCAGCTTGCCAGGAAGCTTTAGACCGACTAAAGACCGCGTTGACGACAGCCCCCGTTCTGGGCGTCGCGCGTGCTGACAAGGGCCCGTTCTCGGTTCATTGCGACGCCTCGCAACGCGCTGTGGCTTGCATCCTGTCACAGGAGCAAGATGGCCGCCAAGTGGTGCTGCACTACCACTCGCGGAAAATGCCCACGAACAAGCGTCCTCTGTGTGCCACACACGCAGAGCTCTACGCTTTGGTGGAGGCCACAAGAGTGTTCAGACTTTACTTATTGGCTCGCCCGTTCATTTTCTACACGGACCATTACGCTTTGCAGTGGCTTCGCTCCTTCAAGCATCCCGAAGGGAAGCTTGCCCGCTGGCTAATGCGTCTGGAGGAATTTCGGTTCGAAATCCGCCACATGAAGGGCAAGGACTTGACCAATGCAGATGCGTTGTCAAGGAGACCGGACCGCCCTTGCTCCCCGCACTGCAAAACATGTGAACGGATGGAACTGCGAGATGAACAAAGTGATAAAATCATCTCCTTCCTGATTCGCCAAGTCTCCATTGTGAACGGCGACGAGTGGAAACCCGTAAATTTGGCGAAGGCACAGGAATGTGACCCCGATTTGAAGCCCATTTATGATGCAGTCAAGGCTGAACGAAAACCGCGACTCCAGGAAATAGTAGGTTTTGGACCAATTACAAGGAGTCTGTGGGGTGCTGCAAAATGGTGTTTTGAAACGGTGCTTTGAACACAGTTCTGGTGACCCTAAACTGAGTGTCTATCAGATAGTGGTCCCGGAGAAGCAGAGAAAGGACCTGGTCTTGCAATACCACACGAGTCCGAGCTCTGGCTCACATTTCGGCGTGTCCAAATGTTACCATTTGCTAAAAGAGCGTTTCTATTGGCCTGACATGCACACGGCCATCCGTGATTGCGTAATTTCCTGCTTGAGGTGTGCTCAGGTGAAAGGCCCTGCTGTTGGCCGCTCTCGAGCCCCCATGAAAGTGTTTCGGGAAGGAACACTTTTCGGAAGGTTTCATGCTGATTTCCTTGGCCCCCTGCAGCCCTCTCACCCTGATGGCTACAGATATGTGCTTGTTCTTGTGGAAGCTTTCAGTGCTTGGCCTGAAGCGATCCCACTTAGAACTCTGAAAGCACCAGAAGTGGCCTCGGCGTTAGTGTCACAAGTTTTCAGTAGGCTAGGAGCGCCTTACAGTCTTGTGACCGATCACGGTAGCTCTTTTGAATCCGAACTTTTCCGTGCTGTTATGGACATCTATAAAGTCCGGAAGTGCCGCGTCTCGGTGGCCAAACCTTCCAGCAACAGAAAAGTCGAGAATTTCATCCGAAGTTTGACCCGGCAAGTGGCCGTCCTTGCTGAAGATGAGCCCAGCAATTGGCCTGACTTGTTGCCGCATGTGCTACATGCGTACAGAGCAACAGTCAGTAACGTCACAGGGTTCTCGCCGTACGAGGTTTTGTTTGGCCGCAAGATGCGCGTGCCACTGGACCTGGTTCATGGCGCACCCCCGACACTCCCTGACAGTGACACCTTGCGTGGGCGCAAGCTGTACCCGGTCAAACTACGCGAGAGGTTGGATAAGATCCACAACATTGTTCGCGAAAACACCAGGAGTGCTGTCAAACGCATGAAAGCGCATTATGACAAGCTGTCCTCTCTGATGTATTTCAAGGAAGGCGATGTTGTGCTGCTCTACCATCCTCGGAGGAAGAAGGGAAAGAGTCCCAAGCTGCACAGCTCATGGGAAGGACCCTTCATAATCATTAAGTTGATTAACGATTGCATTGCGCGTATCGAAGAGGTCCTTGTCCCGACGCGGCCTGTCAGAGGACGTAAACCGCGCAAACCGCGTCGTCACATTGTCCATGTTGACCGCTTGGCAGCTATAAACGGAAGCATGTTTGACCACCGTGGACAGTGGCTCACCTTCCACCGCTAACCCTTTCCCTTGTCCCCTTCTGCCCCGCAGTCATGATCAAGTCGCAGATCGTCAAGAGGTCTGACGCAATGTCCGAGTCCTCGTACTCGTCCCGGTCCCTCTCCCCTGAGTCCCGTTCGGAGAATCCCAAGCGCGATGTGCACGAGCGGCTTGGCGAGGGTGAACGCAAGGCCCAGCGTCCCAACCCCCGGCGCCGACGCCAGCAACGCCGCCCAGGTGGCCAGTCTGGAGAGCGCTCCGGCCAGCGCTCCCATGATGAGCGCCGTGGCTATGACCAGCGACAGCGCGGCCAACACCAGCAGCGCGGCCAGCACCAGCAACGCGGCCAACACCAGCAGCGCGGCCAACACCAGCAGCGCGGCCAGCACCAGCAACGCAGCCAACACCAGCAGCGCAGCCAACACCAGCAGCGCGGCCAGCACCAGCAACGCGGCCAGCACCAGCAACGCGGCCAGCACCAGCAGCGCGGCCGGCAGCATGGCGACCAACCCCCTCAATGGTGCATGTCGTCCATGCCGCCGATGGCGCAGATGCAGCCGATGCCACCCATGCCGCAGATGCACCCTATGGTCCACGGCCCGTGGTCCATGCCCCAAATGCCAATGATGTTCCCTCCCGGGTTCTTCATGCCCAACTACTATTGGCGTTAAAAATTATGGCACCCCTCTAATCATGCACCCCTCTAATCATGCACCTCTCTAATCATGCACCCTCTAATTACTGTTTAAATTCAAGTTGTACAGTTTGTGTTTTTCCCTGTGTTGCATTAAACACTACATTTTCAATCCCTTTCTCTTTCAGTTCGTTTTCCCTCTCATTACGACACACGGCTAGTCTCCCCCTTGTTTCGTGTTTCAGTTTCCGTGGTTTTCCGATGCAGCTTAGATTCTTTTTGTTTTTGGGTCTAGCCAACCCCAGGGCATCACGGTGACGTCGAGCGTGTCAAGAGGGAGATCCTACCCTAAGTTATGCCGGGCAAGCCTCCTTACGCTTGCGTCCTGGCGGTAGCACTTCAAGAAGTACCAGAACTCCGAGTTATGACGAGACGCTCAGTACGGTGCTGCCCCCAGTCGAGACATCTCAAGACGGCTTTCATTTTCAAACATCATTTTCTTTGTGAACGTTGGCTTGGCTTGTTCTGACGCTCCGCTTTTCTTGGGGTGGTTCATGTCCTTCTAAAGGAGAAGGAGGGGTAATTGTAGTGTTAGAGCCAGTAGCCACCACTGTGGCTATGCGCAGTCAGCACTGTTATTGGCAGCCATGCTGCTATTGGCAGTCTAGCGGGCGCGCATGCGCAGAGTGTCGAACAAAGCCTTGACGACGGTTGTTAACGCGGGCGCTTCGGTGCCAGTTGTACCCGAGCTCTGTGTGAATAAACACGTCCTGGTCTACTCCTGGTTTTCCCTCAGTCTAGACACCAGAAACCACCTCCCCAACGTTACAATACACGTATGTATGACCGAGTAAAGGTCCGATATTAGCGAGACTGGCCCTCCTTTTACCTTGGGGATATATCAACCTTCATCGGTGATACGAAAAAGTATCACCTTTTCGGTAATACAATTGTGTATGACCTTCAAAACGGTGATACATTTGTGTATGACCTTTACAACGGTCATACATTGGTGTATGACCTTTTCTTCGGTCATACATTTGTGTATGACCCTTTTTTCGGTCTAACATTCTAGTATCACCCCTTTAAGGGTCAGAAATCTGACCTTTTTATTTTCAGTGTGTAAGGGAGGGTGGGGCACCAAGTGACAGGGGCACCAAGTGACTCTACCCCATATCTCAAGAACTCCCCGTCGCTAAAATTCCACTTCCACGGGTCTGAATGCTCTCGTGCTGGTAAGTCGTTTGCCAGATAGCGGAGACTTTCATGGGCTGTCTATTCACATTTTTCAACTCCTAAAACAAGTTGCGGAACTAAATTCTGGTTTTCTTTGTCCTTTGGTAAATTCAACCGGGACGTCGAGTGTGGGTCAGTGTTAGTTTTTGAATCGCAAGTGGGACTCTTCATCTATGTTTTTTTTTCATATGTCGAAATTATGAAGTCCACGGATATAATGAACACCGAGGCAGACACGGAGTGCATACACTACTCGGGGCACGATGTGACAGCTGGCCCGGGGCACCAAGTGACAATAGAATAGCTCCGTAAGGGAAGTTGTTGGCTGGAGGCTGGAGGCTGGAGATTCTTTTTGAAAATTTCAATGATGTTTTCCACAGTTAAAAAGTGAAAAATCATAAGTTGACATTAATGTGGACTCTCTTTTTCGAGGTACCACACAGTGTCACTTGGTGCCTCTATCACTGTATACTCTACCTTACACTGTCAGAAATTTTGTTGTTAATTAACAACAAATCTATTGCTAATTTTTTTTTCTGACAACAGTTGTTTTTAAACGACAGCAGTCGTTGTTGATAAATGACAGTTGGGTCATTCTAAAACAACTTACTTGTTGGAAGACAACTTTTCCGTCGTTTCAGTTTTAAACAAAGATGTTGTAGGAAAACGACCATGTTGTTGACAGTATTGTTGTTTTCGAACAATCGTTTCTGACAGTGTACCATACTGGTGTTTTTTGTCGCGGGCATTCACAATTTGGACCATCCGTGTAAGTTGAAGTGATTTTCTGGAACGAAACGCCCTCCTCCGGCAAAACTGTGATTGAAAACCATCGATGCCATTTTAATTACGCATAGCCACCGTCTGTCACTATGTGCCCCGTAAGTTGTCACTTGGTGCCCCTGGGTGGGGCACGAAGTGACAGATGCAAGGTCTTGGTGTTTGGCCCCTAGGAACTTCAGAATAATTTTTCTCGTAAGATATTAGGGTTGGAAAATATTCTAGAAGGACCACAGTATTATTTAGGATACGAACATTACCGGCATCTCTTCTGTAACGCTATGATACCGTAAAATTCCAAAAAGTGTCACTTGGTGCCCCACTCTCCCTTATATGTTTCAAAACGAACAGAATCGCTATGAAAATTAGCGACAAATTTGTCGTATATTTACGACAGATTCGTATATTTACGACAAAAGTCGAAGATTTCCGACAAAAATCGTAGATTTACGACAAAAGTCGTAAAATAAATGTGTCATTGGAAAACGACTTTGTTGTTCTTTAAAATGTCGTTAAGTTACGATTATTTTTAATAGTGATATCTCGCTACCCTGGAGCTAAAATCGCGTCTGAAGTTTTGGCAGTTGAGGCCGCCGGCGTCGGTCTTCTGGCCCACTGTGTGCAGGTGCCCATGACGAAGGACAAATCAATGAGTCAGGTTTGCACGTACTATTTGCGGGTGGATCTGTGCGGTGCCTTCCGTTGCGTGAACAGTGCCGCGTCTGGGACCCGCAGCCAGGAACCTCGCCAGCTAGAGTTTTCGAGGAGTGGGGGAGATGACTAGAATAGCACGAGACGTGTTTACGTAAAGCGCACAGTGGGTCTGAGGACCGGCGCAGGCGGCCAAAACTCTACACGCGTTTTGAGCTCCAGCCTGAGTTGCTAAACAGGACTCGAACTAAACGTTTGACCCTGCCAATGGATTCCTCGTTCGGAGAGAAATCCATTGGCGGCGTCAAACGTTCGGTTCAAGTCCTGTTCAGCGACTCTTGCTGGAGCTCAAAACACGTCTAGAGTTTTTGCTGGCAAGGCCGGTCTTCTGGCCCACAGTGCGCCGCGCTGGCCGTGCCGTAAATTTAGTACATCGCTAATTCATACAGCGGCCTTCGCACAGTGAGCCGACAAAAAGGTGGCTGGAAAGCAAAAAAGCAAAAGCAAAAAATCCGCGGGTTATCCGGGGTAATCCCTATCCGATGTACACAAAATTTCTCAGCCGTTTCCCCCTCGGGGCAGACAGACCAGACCAGTCAATAGCCAGCAAGCCATGGAGCGCTTCGCAGGCCACGTCGCCGTGGTGACCCCACTAATGGATTGATCTCCGAACGAGCAATCAATTGGTGGAATCATATGTCGAGGGGTCCTATTTAAAAGACCTTATCTTACCGTTTCCGTATAATAGATCTTATCCGATCGTTTCCGTATAAAGAATCTTATCTTAAACGCGAGCGAATTTCGGTAAGTTTGACCATTTTGGATGGATAAGAAAGTAAGTGAAATATATTTCTTCTTTCATCGGTCCTCTTCAAGTTGGCGTGGATACCTTCATGATCATGATTTTATTTATAGCTATTCCACATGAATAAACTTAGCTCAATTCGAATGCGTTTAAGATAAGGTTCTTGATACGGAAACGACCAGATAAGATCTTTTAAACGAAAACGGTAAGATGAGATCTTTCGGATAGGACCCCTCGATGTTCGGTTCGAGCCGGTTCGAGCTTAGCGACCCTGGAGCTCATAACGCGTCCAGAATTTTCGCCGCCTACTGCCGCGGTCGTCTAGCCCACTGCGTAGCGGCGGGACGTTGGGGGACTGCCTCTTGAAGCGAGCCGGCACGCGCCGAAAGTCAGACTGGGGCGCGCAGACAGACCAGACCAGTCAGTAGCCAGCAAGCCATGGAGCGCTTCGCAGGCCGCGTCGCCGTGGTGACCGGGGCCAGCGCCGGCATCGGGGCCAGCATCGCCGCGGACCTCGCCAAGGCGGGCATGTTGGTGGTCGGCGTGGCCAGGAGGAAGGACCGGCTGCTGGTGAGAGAAAGAGAGAGAGAGAGAGAGAGAGAGAGAGAGAGAGAGAGAGAGAGAGAGAGAGAAAGAGAGAGAGAGAGAGCGGAGGAGGAGGAAGGCAGACAGATAGACAAAAAGTATTTTGGTTTTCAGCAGATGATAACTTCGCTAAAACTAAGCAAGCAAGCTAAGCTGCACGCTTAAAACCTTACAAAGTATTTTCAGCATACATAGTACAAACTAATTTACTTTGTTATACAAAGAAGTAGTTCGTAAATTACGAAGTATTTTCTTTGTAAGCTTGTGTATGCTCTAAATACTTTGTTATAACGAGCTTCTTTTCTTTGTAAAGCCTAAAACAGTTTGTAAGGTTTTCTCAGTGTGCTATTGGAACGAAGTTGTCAGCTGGCTTTTACTATCGTATTAGTAGAACCGGGCCATGCGTTGCGTGACGCACACTCGTACAGCCTGCGCGGGACGCAGCGGCCGCCACGCCACGCCGGGCGCTCGTTCGGCCCGGGGCGCGCCTCGCAACGGCAAGGACTAGCGGGGACCCCTCCCCTCCCCACCACACCGCCGCTGCGCTGCGCCCCCGCCCGGCCCCGCGGGTGCGCAGCCGGCAGGCATGGCTTGGCTGTCTGGGCTCGGCTGTCTGGGCTCGGCGTGCATGCTCGACTCATGGCCGACTTCGGCGGCACCATCTCTGCCGGCACTCGGCTCGCGGGGCCGGGGCAGGCTCGCCATCACTGCCTTATCGGCTGCAGCGGGAGGGGGGGGGGTAGTCTTTTTAGCAGAAGATACATTTAAGTACACACACCCAAAATCGAAAGGCGGTACACAGGGTCTTTAAAAGGTGGTAAAAAATTACCACCCTTGAAAAGCGGTACAGACATTATACCTTCCTTTTCAGGCGGTAAATTTACCGCCTTTTAAAGCTGTGCCGCCTTAAAGGCTCTGTTTGGAAGGCACCTAACGGAGCATTTAAGGCGGTACAGCTTTGAAAAGCGGTAAAATTTCCGCCTGTAAAGGGTGGTAATTTTTGTACCGCCCTTGGAAAGGCGGTAAAAATTGGTTTCTAGCCCGTAGCAAAAGAAGCGCCCTCGAAAGTGGTAATTTTACCGCCTTTGGGTTTTGGTTGCAGCTATTCGCAAAAACAAAAACAAAAAATTAAAATTAGAAAATGTGTTTTTTTAGCATCTGGTGCTGCGTTCCCGCCTTTAAGCACATTGCTGGAATAAAATTTGACGAGCACATTCCTCGCAATGAATCATTCACTTCGCCACGACTTCATCGTGAATTGCCATACATTCATAATACCGTCCCCATCAGTATATCATCTGCTTCCACGTTAGCGTAAGCGTTTTTTTTATATTTTTTTTCGAGAGAGGGAGTGTGTATGTGCGCGCGCACACACACTACACTGAAAATAGAAAGGTCAGATTTCTGACCCTTAAAGGGGTGATACTAAAATGTTAGACCGAAAAAAGGGTCATACACAAATGTATGACCGAAGAAAAGGTCATACACCAATGTATGACCGTTGAAAAGGTCATACACAAATGTATGACCGTTTTGAAGGTCATACACAATTGTATGACCGAAAAGGTGATACTTTTTCGTATCACCGATGAAGGTTGATATATCCCCAAGGTAAAAGGAGGGCCAGTCTCGCTAATGTCTGACCTTTACTCTGTCATACATACGTGTATGACCGTTTTTCGGTCATACATTCGTGTATGACCTTTCTTCGGTCATACATTTGTGTATGACCTTTTTATCGGTCATACTTTTTGTATTGCCAAATATTGGTCCGATGTCTCACCTTTTGAATTACAGTGCTCAGACACATTCTGGTGGTGTCACCGCTGGACGAAATAAGTATATAATCGCCCCACACTGTCATATTCATTTCTCAATGCTTTTGGTACAAGTGTTTGTGATGAAGCCGACTTTACGCGCGTATGATTCCCACAAATAACCATCATCACACCCTGGGCCAGGAAAATCTTCATTATCATCCGTCATAATTTAACCCCGCGAATCGTTCCTCTCCTATAGAACCTCGCTGCGTCGTTGAAGGCGTCGGGCGCCAAGGGCCGCATGGAGGCGGTGCAGGCCGACTTGTCCAACGCGGAGGAGGTGCGGAAGGCCTTCCAGTGGGTGGAGGACAACCTGGGCGGCGTGTCTGTCCTCGTCAACAACGCCGCCGTCCTTCTGTTAAAACCGACGTCAGGTCAGATCTCATTGCTCATTGCGATGTTGGGTCGTCCAAACCAAAGTGACTTCTAAATTAAGGGTGGGTGGGGCGATTCGTAACAACTTCTCTTATTAAATAAAGTGGAGGGTGCAGAAGGAAATCTGAGAGTGACCACTCTTTCGCTTAATGTAGAGGGTCCTTGGACAATCGAAACGGCTGTGATCGGTGCTTAGGTAAGGTTTTGAAGGGAGTCCGAAATATTGGGTACACCAAAAACAAGCGAATCGTAGATTTCCAGTCGTACCCTACAAGATCAAATGTGTGCTTAGTACACAGCCGTAGGAGCGTACTTACAAGCACACATCTTTTAATGTATGCTTGGATAGCTCACAGCTATAGCTGCTGTATGCTTGGGATAAAAGTGTGCTTGGCCAAGCATGCACCTATAGCTGTGTGCTTGTCAAGCATATATCTATGGATGTGTTCTTGTGAGTACGCTCCCACACAGCTGTGTACTCAGCACACATTTGATCTTGTAGTGTAGGAAGTATTCGACTGAGGCGCCCCAGGCACCAATCAACATCATAGCAGCGTTAAGGTCTTAAAGGGTGGCCCCTCCTTAATTAATGTAACCACATAGAAATGTTGCCATAACTTCGTCCAGTAATGATTGTGGACATGCTCCTTGGGTAACACGCATTGGGGTGATTCCAAAGGTGATTCGTAACAGACTTCGTTTTTTCCTAGTATTTTAGTAGTTTATGTTATTAAATGCTCGAGTTATTTCTCGAACCACTCGTTGCCATATATATGGCACATTCACACAGCTCAACGACAGCTTTCAGTGAAACAATGCGGATTTTTGGCTGAGCCCCCTGATTCTTGAACTTTCAAGCTAGCGATGCCCGACCCGAGTGAGCCACCACGAAATCCGCAACCCGCAATGTAGGCAACCTTTGAACGTATCGGCGGCAACACAAATAATAGGCGTTGGAACTGACAAAGATAAACTTATGGATACCCTTAATACATTTTGACATCGATAAAGACCCAATTTCGGAAAATAAAGAAACAAACATTCGACACGAAGTGTTAAAACGTCCAGTTTCGTTCGCTGTTATGGTTCAGTTTTTAGGTTGGCAAGGCTAAAAAAAGGGTACAGTTCGGAAAAGCCGTTTCCCTTCCCCTTTCCCCAGAGATAAATGTTTGCTGGGTTTTGTAAAGGACTCGCGTGTGTGGGGCGGGAAGTATATGTAAACAAACTGAACAGTAAAGTGGGAGCTTTAGCTCAGCCTTAAGTTTTCACTGAGAATGAAAGAGTCATGATCATGACCGAAATTTAGGGTGAGGAATTCTTTATCACCCAAATGTGAGTGAGACAGGTTTCCTCACCCAAATTTGGTTGAGGAAGGTTTCCTCACCCAAATTTGGGTGAGGATACTATGTAGCCATATAGGTAGCCGATACCCCATTCTCACCCAAATTCGGGTGATAAAGTGTTCCTCGCCCAAAAATTGGCATTGATCAAGACTCTTTCATTCTAAGTGTTGACTTTACCTTGTAATACTTCGGCAGGGCATTCGAGGAACAACTGATGGAGGAGATTAAGTTCCCTACGAGGCTTAAGGGGTGACCCTACTGAAAATGCTTATTTCTAGAAAATGCTACTCAGTTGTATAGTGATTATTATTTAGTGTTAGGAAGCGAAAACAAACTGAAAAAAAATGTGTTTTTAGGAATTTTTGGATTAAAAATGACCTCTTATTTCACCAAAAAGCTTACGCCAAAGTTCCTAGCGACAAGATATAGGACAAAAAACTTTGGCATTTTTATCGTGTTTTTTAAAGCATGTCTGACTGAAGTTACTAGGAACGCAACCTAGGAATAAATTTTAGAAAGTAACAAATAAAAATCTTTGAAAAAATGTAAATTTTTTCCCAAATTTTTGCCAATTTTTGCCAAATTTGGGCTTACATGTTATGGAAACAGCAAGAAAAATTTGAAATACAACACTCGTGCTAAGAAAGTTTGATTTAGAATTAAATGTTAGCCCCAGAAACCCAAAGGGCTCATATTTTAATCGAATATCTTGTCATAAGGGACTTTTGATTGAAACTTATTTTAATGTTTGCCAAAGATTTTAAACAAATTAGTGGAAAAGCTGTTATGCGAAATGGGGGGTTCTTAAAACATGATAACGGAGAGAGGAGGACGTCTACAAAACGCAAGGAAGAAAGTACAAGGAACAACTATTAGGGTTATGAATGCAAAATCCATCCCTTGACAAAATTTGTCAAAAAGAGTGATTTTTCAGCAGCGTCTCTCCTTCGTCTTATATGAAGGATATGACGAAAAGCCCCATGGCTGTTACAAATAACCCCACCCCGGGGCGATCCGTAACAGGTGCAAGGGTTTTGAAAGTGTCGCGGGGCAGTGCATTCTAGATAAAGGGCGAGACTATACTCACCTCCCATAAGTTTGGCTCCTATATGAGGAATAGCCTATTTGTAGAGAAATTCCTAAATCTGTTACAAATCGCCGCACCCTCCCTTAAGTTTCGTTCGTGTAGACTTGGATGCGACGGAGATTCAGACCCTCGTCAACACCAACCTTACGGCGGTCATGATCGGCTGCAAAGAGGCCATCAACAGCATGAAGAAGCACGACATCAAGGACGGGCACATCATCAACATTAACAGGTGAGGGAGGTGCACCAACTTGGAGTGCTCTGTGCAGTTGGCAATACACTACGCACCTCACTGTCAACTTAATATCACTTCCAAAACGCATACTTGGCCAAGCTTGGCCACACACTTAAAAATGTTTACCAGGCAAGTACACACTTAAGCAACTGCATGCTTGGCCCCGAAACTCCACACATTCGTAAGTGTGTTCTTGCAGGGCATTGTTAAGTATAGAGGTAAGTTGGAGAAGAAAAGTAGTGCGGGATCAGAAAAGTACAAACGTATGGAACCTATATGCAGACTTTGGGTCATCTCTCGACTAGTTTTTTCAACTAAGCATGAAAATCTATGTGTGAAATCCCTGTCAAATGGATGTTGAGGATGCCTGTTGGTGGCCACAGTGGGGTGTCCTTCTCTTCCCCTGCACATTTCTTTTCAAACTTACCCCTATTCTTGCTGTAGTGTGCATTTCGAAGATATTTACGTGCAGTGTGTGCACTTAGTTAGGTTTGAAGTGCACTTTTAACGAGCTCTTCAACGACGTGGTTCACAGTGTGGCCGGTCACGTGGTCATCAACCCACCGATGATCTCGGTTTCTGCCTACGCGTCCAGTAAGCACGCCATCACCGCCCTGAGCAAAGGCCTGCGTTTCGACTTGCAGCGGATTCCCGACTTCAAGATCCGAGTCACGGTAAATATCAACATCCTTGATATGCTCTGCAAACTTAACAAGTGCACTCAATACACTCTGTTAAGTGTGTACTCACAAGTACACTCTATTCAGCGTGTACTCACAATACACTCCCAGAAAGAGTGTACTCAGATGAGTAGACTCCCAAGAAAGCGTTTACTTACTCGGATGAGTAGACACCCAAGAGAGTGTCCTCTGATGAGTAGACTCCCATGAGAGCATTTCAACCGGAATTTAACCACACTGCTGTGTAACTTTGTGGCAACTTTCCGAGTGTAACAATCCATTGTTTTCAGAGCATTAGCCCCGGGAGTGTTAGCACCGAGATGATTCCCGAAGAATTCAAAAACGCCATGCCTCCGGACATGTTACTTAAACCAGCGGATGTGTCGAACGCCGTGCTCTACGCTCTGTCCTGTCCCAGCTCAGTTGAAGTAAGACCTGTCTCCCAATGAGTGAGGGACAGTTGTCGGGAAGACCGATGCTGGCGGCCAAAACTCTTGAAGCGTTTTGAACCCCAGAGTTTCTTTTTATGGGACTCGAACTGAACGTGTGACGCCACCAATGGATTGCCCTCCAAACAAGGAAGCCATTGGTAGGGTTACGTTCGGTTCGAGTCCCATTTAGCGCCTTAAGAGCTCGAAACGCGTCTAGAGTTTTAGCCACCTGCGCCAGTCTTCTGGCCCACTCTATGAAGAATTCTTTTATGGTGTGCTTTACCGTACTTTCTGTGTCGCAGATCACGGAGCTCACGATCCAGCCTACCGGAGAGGCGTTGTAGCAGAGAGGGCTACGAGAGCACCCATGTTAGCCACCAATAGTTTCCTCCCAAGAAAATATCAACAGGATATACAAACAAAAGATGATATGCCATCTGTCTTTTCACACCGTATCTCAGCCAGTAACAGTTTTAAGGAAATTACCCGTGGGTTTTCGTTCGCGCTCTCAACAAGTGCGTCAACAACCGCGTTGAACTTACCATCGCTTCTTAAATAATCTCTTATCTGTAAACTCTATTGTGACAATAAATGAATTCTTTTTATCCATAATTTACCAACAGAACATAAGGTAGAGTATCTTTGAAAAAGGCATGCCCTTCGTTGCAAAAGCACACTTTGAATTCTTACAATTTGGTCGCACGGTGGCCGTCCTGCCGCACAGTGAGCTAGAAGACCAGCGCAGGCGGCCAAAGCTCTACATGCGTTTTGAGCTCCAGCCTGAGTCGCTAAACAGGACTTGAACTGAACGTTTGACTCCGCCAATGGATTCCTCGTTCGGAGAGGAATCCATTGGCAGCGTCAAACGTTCGGTTCAAGTCCTGTTCAGCGACTCTGGCTGGAGCTCAAAGGACGTCTAGAGTTTTTGCTGGCAGGGCCAGTCTTCTGGCCCACTGTGCGCCGCGCTGCGCAGCATCTCTTAGTGACCCTGACCATGGCCGCCGCAACAGCCGTGGCCATGAGGCTCGTGTGTGGCACTGGAGGGAGTAGTTGGCCTTCCGTCACGTGACTTCAGACTGTCTACGGCGGGAGCCGAAGTTGAAGTTGAAGTTGAAGGAGGGGGCATCTGTCTCTGTCTCTCTCTCTCTCTCTCTCTCTCTCTCTCTCTCTCTCTCTCTCTCTCTCTCTCTCTCTCTCTCTCTGTCTCTCTATGTCTCTCTCTCCCTCCTCTAGAAAGAAGTAGAAGAGGCCACACTCGACCTGAGCAATTTTATCTATCAAAAGCGCCAGTAAATTTAGTATATCGCTAATTCATACAGCGGCCTTCGCACAGTGAGCCGACAAAAAGGTGACTGGAAAGCAAAAAAGGACAAGTCAGAGTGGCCGGCCGGCCACACGCGCGCAGACAGACCAGACCAGTCAGTAGCCAGCAAGCCATGGAGCGCTTCGCAGGCCGCGTCGCCGTGGTGACCGGGGCCAGCGCCGGCATCGGGGCCAGCATCGCCGCGGACCTCGCCAAGGCGGGCATGGTGGTGGTCGGCGTGGCCAGGAGGAAGGACCGGCTGCTGGTGAGCGGGACGACGCGCTTCACAATGGGTCAGAAGGCCAGCGCGGACGGCCTAAACTCTACACGCGTTATGAGCAATAGAGTCGCTGGATGGGACTCGAACCGAACGTTTGACCCCACAAGTGGAGTCCTTATTCAAAGAGCAATTCATTGGTGGGGTCGCATGCTCGGTTCGAGTCCCGTTCAGCGACTCTGGAGCAAACCCGTCCGGAACTTCAACTGGTCTTTTGGCCCACTGTGCACTTAGTGTGTGAAAGAATGTGTGAGTGGGTGCGTGTATCTGTGTGTTTGTTCGAGACTTGCTGTAACGCTATCCAAGTAGTACAGTTGTTATCACCATTTTGGCAGTGCCGCGAGTTGTACACACACTTCTCACTCTCCCAAAAATATTTTGACAGTCAACCAAAATAAGACGTTGTAGAATAATTGCTGTGTCAGACAAAAGATATTAATCGCAATGCAAATTTTCCACCTCCATCTTGGAACCGGAAGAATCACCGTAAACCGCTTTTTCGCAAATTGATTCTTGCAAGGACGAGGATGATCATCATTGGCTGAGCGATTAGCGAAGCCAGTTACTACACTGGGGTTGAAATCTTTTCCTGACTGTCTGCCTGTGTGCGTGTGTGGCCGCATTACTCCTCCTGAACGGCTCGGCCGATCTGGCTGAGATTTTGCAGGGTTATTAGGTATGTTCTTGGCTCGCCACACGCCAAAATGCAGCTTCCTATATCCATCCATTCAGTCGTACCAACGAAAAAACACTGAAAAAACAGCAGAAAATGTGCAATTTTTTGTGTGACTACATTTTAGAGACATTTTTTCATGGTTTCGCATGGGTTTAAAGGTGCTGATTTTGATGACGAAAATGAAATCCATTATGACCCCTGACCAAAGTGTCCACCACGTAGGGGCTACCTCGACTAGAATATTCTAATATAATATACTTCGACCATTCATCACGTAGTGTACTACTCATTGCCTCAATGCGCCGCAGGCCAAGGCAGGTGTAACGCGAGGCGTGGATTGTTGAAACTTGCGCAGCATCGCGAAGCCTGTTGCGACAAGACACGGTCTGGCGTAAATCTACCTTGTCTTATAAGATAAGCGGAAAAACTCATCTGTGCTTTCCTCTGGTAATAAATTCTATCGCAAGAAGCGAGAGTGTTTCAAGTAAATTTAGAACTGATTACCACAGGAAAGCGCACATGAGTTGCTCCTCTTATAACCTTGTCCTCGTGTGATTTTATGCCTTTCGGAATTCGCACACCTATTAGACAGCACTGTCTTGCGTTCAATTTTTCCGAGCATTATTGTTTCTTCAAGTTCTTTCTTTCTTTCAAGGCCCTGCGTTCAATTTATTGAGAATTATTTTTCTTTCAAGGACCTTCTTTCAAGGCCCTGCGTTCATTTTTTCTGGGAATTGACTTTCTTTCAAGGACCTGTCAGCGTCGTTGAAGGCGGCGGACGCCAAGGGTCGCCTGGAGGCGGTTCAGGCCGACCTGTCCAGCGTGGAGGAGGCGCGGAGGGTCTTCCAGTGGGTGGAGGACAACTTGGGCGGCGTATCCGTCCTTGTCAACAACGCCGCCATCCTGCTGCAGAAACCGCTGCAAGGCAAGGCACACAGTGGGCCAGAAGAAGGGTTTTTAGCTCCAGGTCGTTCAATGAGACTCGAACCGAACGTCCCAACCACGGTGGAGGGAGATACGGTGGCGGCACGAGTCCCACTCCGCCTGTAGCTGTGCTGAGGCAAGTTTGGGGCGAATCGCTAAACGGCTGACTCGAGCACCCGTCCCGCCTACCTGCAATCCGGGGCGCGCACCCTTCGCGCTGCGGTACAGGGCTCAGCTTATCCGGAACACTGTCTGGGCAATCCCCACCGCTCCGCCACGCTATAGCCGGCGGCGTTTGACCAGTCGGGTCCAGCCGAACGGGTGATCGAGTCCAGCCGAACACTGGACGGCCCGGACTAGCCCGGTGCTGGCACCTCTGGGCTAAGCTGAGCCCTGACCCGCGGCGAGAAGAGTGCGCGGCTCGGAACGCAGGTTGGCGGGACGGGTGCTCGAGCCAGCCGTCTAGCGTCGCGCGCGCGATCTTCCGAGCGGTAGGGGAACCCTATCTCGCCCCAAAACATGCTTCAGCGGAGCGGGCCTCGTGCCGCCACCGTATTCCCTACACCGTGGACCCAGCCAATAAATTCCTCGTTCGGAGAGCAATGCTTTGGCGGGGTCACACGCTCGGTTTGAGTCCCATTTAGCGACTCTGGAGCACAAAACGCGTCCGAAATTTTGGCCTCCTCCACCGGTCTTCTGCCGCACTGTGAGGCGGATAACGACATTGCGACCTCCTCTGCAGTTGTCATAATGATTGCGTGTGAATCAGAGATGATTTGTGTCTCAGATTTGGACTCGATGGATGTTCAGAGCCTCGTCAACACCAACTTGACGGCGGTCCTCACTGGCTGCAAAGAGGTCGTTAACAGCATGAAGAAGCACGACATCAAGGACGGGCACATCATCAACATCAGCAGGTGCGCCACAGTGGGGCAGAAGACCAGCCCAGGCGGCCGAAACTCTAGACGCGTTATGTGCTCTAGGTACAGTAAATGGTACCAAATCAAACGTGCGACCCCACCAATGGCTCGTTGCACAAATGAAGAATCCATTGGTGGGGTCACACGTTTGGTTCGAGTCCCGTGGAGCGACTCTGAGCTAAGAACGCGTCTAGGGTTTTGGCCACCTGTGCCGGTCATTTGTCCACTGTGCATCGCATAACTGAATACAGCCCTTCACTTGGCGACAGCTTCTCAACGGACTTTCTTGCAGTTTGGCGGGGCACGTGGTCGTGAACCACCCTTCCTTCTCCATCTCCGCCTACACGGCCTCTAAGCACGCCGTCACCGCCTTGTCCAAAGGCCTGCGCTTCGACGTACAGCGCATCCCTGGCTTCAAGACCCGCGTCACGGTAACACAGAGACCGGCGCAGGCGGCCAAACCTTCAGACGCGTTTTCAGCTGTAGAGTCGCTGACCAGGACTCAAACCAAACGTGTGACCCCAGCAACGGATTCCTCGTTCGAAGAGCAATCCGTTGGTGGGGTCACACGTTCGGTTCGAGTCCCATCGGGGATTTTGACCGCCTTCATCGGTCTTCTGGACCACTGTGGGTAAACTCGCTGGAAGTACACTCCCGATAAAAATTAGCGGAGCACTTTTTGTCCCTGCAATATTTTCTAAGTCTTTTGAGCTAGGAAGCTGAAATTTGGTACACGCGTGCCCCCATTACTCTTCTCGAGGCCTGCAAAGGCGCGCGGGCCGTGCGCCCACCCTTACGGACGGCACCCACCCCTAAGTGCGCAAGAGTGTAAAAAACGATGAAAACGCGGCTTAAAAACCACTTCAAATTTTTCGGAAAGTCAAAATTTTTGGTGGACCGACTCAAATGAGTCTCCCCTTTGTAACGGTTCAAGCGGAATTCAATTTGGACCAATCCACCCCTTCCTGCAGCCACCCCCACCCCTTCAAGGGGGTGGATTTTGAACACATCCGAATTTTGCGCCAAATGGCTTGGGGGCGTCCCCCGTACCAGGCAAACATGTTTTTTCGCGGTTCCAACCACCCCCGGCGGAACCACCCCCCGGTGAACCCCACCCCCTTTCGAACGACGGCTGACCGGGGCCCTTCGGTTTGTGAAAAATGCGAAAAAACTTTAGGGGGCATTCCTACATTGTTTAAGAAGACGCCTCAACCGAGAAATCGAACGCCGGACCATTGCAACCCCTGCGGTAAGGGTGTTCACCCCCCAGCGCCCCTGCACGCCCCTGGAGGGGATGGAAGCCCTCCGATGAGTGGTCTGGGTGAAAAAGACACGGCGGAAACGATCCTGAAGTTTTCAAGATGATCCAACAAACCGTTCGCCTTCCAGAGCGAAAAAAGCGCCATTTCAAGTGAAACCACCCCCTGACTTCCGCCCCTTGCAGCGACTTACTGAGTAAGGGTAGCAGCCCCTACCAACGTCGCCTCGCTCGGCCCAGGCATCATTTCGGAGGCCAGCAAGTTTCAGACCGATGCGACAACGAACGCGACCGTGGGAGCGACGCAATGAAGGCCCTGCACTCGGGCGGCGCGCGGCGCAGCCAGTTTAGTGGCACCTTGCGCCGGTGATGTAGGCAGGCCATCGGGCTTCCGGATCGCTCCGCTGCCTACATCACCGGCGCAAGGTGCCACTAAACTGGCTGCGCCGCGCGCCGCCCGAGTGCAGGGCCTTCATTGCGTCGCTTCCACGGTCGCGTTCGTTGTCGCATCGGTCTGAAACTTGCTGGCCTTCGAAATGATGCCTGGGCCGAGCGAGGCGACGTTGGTAGGGGCTGCTACCCTTACTCAGTAAGTCGCTGCAAGGGGCGGAAGTCAGGGGGTGGTTTCACTTGAAATGGCGCTTTTTTCGCTCTGGAAGGCGAACGGTTTGTTGGATCATCTTGAAAACTTCAGGATCGTTTCCGCCGTGTCTTTTTCACCCAGACCACTCATCGGAGGGCTTCCATCCCCTCCAGGGGCGTGCAGGGGCGCTGGGGGGTGAACACCCTTACCGCAGGGGTTGCAATGGTCCGGCGTTCGATTTCTCGGTTGAGGCGTCTTCTTAAACACTGTAGGAATGCCCCCTAAAGTTTTTTCGCATTTTCACAAACCGAAGGGCCCCGGTCAGCCGTCGTTCGAAAGGGGGTGGGGTTCACCGGGGGGTGGTTCCGCCGGGGGTGGTTGGGACCGCGAAAAAACATGTTTGCCTGGTACGGGGGACGCCCCCAAGCCATTTGGCGCAAAATTCGGATGTGTTCAAAATCCACCCCCTCGAAGGGGTGGGGGTGGCTGCAGGAGGGGGTGGGTTGGTCCAAATTGAATTCCGCTTGAACCGTTACAAAGGGGAGACTCATTTGAGTCGGTCCACCAAAAATTTTGACTTTCCGAAAAATTTGAAGTGGTTTTTAAGCCGCGTTTTCATCGTTTTTTACACTCTTGCGCACTTAGGGGTGGGTGCCGTCCGTAAGGGTGGGCGCACGGCCCACGCGCTTCGCAGGCCTCGAGAAGAGTAATGGGGGCACGCGTGTACCAAATTTTAGCTTCCTAGCTCAAAAGACTTAGAAAATATCGCAGGGACAAAAAGTGCTCCGCTAATTTTTGTCGGGAGTGTATGAATTCTAGCGGAATGGGTCAAGAAAATTTCTCATGTTTCAAATAGCAGAATAATAGTACAATTGGTAACTTTTTGATCCCAAAAGTTGTTTGCCATACGCTGTGAGTCCCAACTTCGTTCTACTTGTTTTCCTTTTCACTGTCGAAGATTTATTTTAACTCTCGCAGAACCTCAGTCCTGGAGCCGTCGACACGGACATGATCCCTCGAGAATATGTGAATTCCTTGGCTGACCCAGGGCTTGTACTCACGGCTTCTCACGTGTCCAATGCCGTCCTGTATGCTCTGTCCTGTCCCCCATCTGTCGAGGTGAGGCTTTTAATGTCGCAAATTATAATTATTTCAAGCGCTGCGCTGCGGGTTACGGACTCTAGAAAACGGCCGTATGTTTTTGCAGATCACCGAACTCACCATCCAACCGGTCGGAGAAGCATTGTAGCTATTTCGAAGAGTCGCCGCATAGTGGGCCAGAGGACCAGTAGAGGCGGCCGAAATCCCGGACGGAATTTTGGCTGAAAGTCGCTAAATGGGACTCGAACCGAACGTGTGACCACACCAGCAGTGGATTTCTCGGTCGGAGAGCACTTCATTCATAAAGCGACCCTAGAGCTCAAAACGCGTCTAGAGTTTTGGTCGCCTGCGCAGGTCTGCTGGCCTACTGTGCCTCCGTTTTGACGTTCTGTCCCTCTCGCACCTCTACGGAGTGTTCCGTTTAAGCGTGGCAGAGGCACAGCGACGCACGGCGTACGGCTATTCTGAATCAGCCCGCTGGGTGGGAGAGACACGCCAACTGGTGACCTTGGCAGAGCATCAGTGCGACTAGGCTGCGTGACGAGGCGGTTCTAGCGTCACGTGGTCCAGCACTGACCAATCCAACTCCGCATCATTCAACTACAGACACGAAGAGCCGGCGAAAATGAGGATCATAACAATGTCCGTGACATGCTGCTTCTGCTGTACACGTCCGTTCCGTGTTATTGTTAACTCATAATTGTCATTAGTTTTGTTTATTAAATAAAGTTTAATAGCGTGCACAGAAATCACACTCACACAAAAAATATTTCATACGCGTAAAATAAAATAAATTATTACGGACATTTCGTTGAGCCCGAAAACGATCTTCGGTGACGCAAGTAACAGCTTACTGCTCCTTGCGTTGCAGTCGGACGTGTTGGCGAAGCTTGTTGCAATAGTCGCCTGCAACGAACAATGTAAATATAAGTTAAAGAAGTAAGTAAATAAATAAATAAAATTAACTGTAGGAGTTAAAAATCGCACAAGATCTGTCGGCACATCTTACTGTTGGTATTCTATTCCTTCTCCGGGCAATTCTGTAAAGAGCATTTCGTCTTTTGTTAAAACAGTTTTTATTATTGTTGTCGATGCCATGTGTTCGAAGATTAACTCCTCAAGGTACTTACCACCTGCAGTTCTTCCCACAAGCAATAGCTAATATCAAGGTACTGGTCAGGACAGGACATCGCCTCAGCGGTACTTCTTGTAACTGTAACTGTAACTGAAGTTAGAAAAATACTCTTTTCTTCAAAGATTTCCTGCTAGGATTTCCTTCTCGGTTTTAATGGTTTCTTTCTATCCATACCACCACTCACGTGTCTCTGTGCACTTAGTGACAGCTCTGTCATAAACGTGCGCCCTACATTCCAGCGATTCCGAAGTGCGATGAAATTTGCGTAGTTTAGCAGTCGAAATGCTGCCCTTGATCAGGGGGCGGAAACGACCTAGAGAGCGCGTGAAGCTATGCTCCCCGCTTCTGCAGAGGTTAAGGAAAACTTCGAGATTAGGAAAACACGGCCGTTGTTTGGAACACGCTTTGCACAGATGGAAAGAGGATGAAATTTAGAGTGCATTAGACTTATTAGCCTTCCCGTAAGTTCCAAATGTAACTTCAACTACAGAGGATATGTAGACACACTGACGGCGTCACCGTGGTTTTCAGCGGTTTTCAGACTTTATTGCAGTTTTCGGCATATTTACTTACACACATTGTGGGTAAAATTCAGTCTTTCAAAAAGGTTAATAAGCCTAATGCACCCCACATTTCATGATCTTTCGATCTGTGCAAAGCATGTTTCAAACAACGGCCTAGTTTTCATGATCTCGAAGTTCTCCTGAACCCCTTTGCTGAAGCGGGGAGCATGGTTTCACCCGCTCCCTGGGTCTTTTCCGCCCCCTGCCTTGATAAAGGCCAACTCCCGGCCAGTCCGGCCAACACCCGGCCTGCACCCAGCCAACACCCGGCCAACCCCAGCCCCAGCCAGCACCCCGCCATCGCTTGGCCAGCAGCCGGCCCAGCCCGGCCATCACTCACTAAACGACAAAACGTGGTATTTTTGCTGTCTAAAGCGGTCCCCTCAGAATCACTCCCCGCGCCTTTCTCGGTCTCGCGGGCGCCTGGTGGGTAGGCAGCCCCGCACGCACGCCTGTTCAGCGGGCTGGCCTATGCTGCACCCCGGCAGGCGCTCGGCCGACCAGCGCACAGTGGGCCAGAGGACCGGTGGAGGCGGACACAATTCCGGACGCTTTTTGAGCTCCAGAGTCGCTCAACAGGACTCGAACCAAACGTGTGAAGCGTCTAGAATTTCGGCCGCCTGCGCCGGTCGTCTGGCCCACTGTGCAGCAGCAACTTGGGCGACACAAGGTGACCAAACGAAGTGGTCTGGCTGGGGATCGGCAGACCATTTACCATTGATTTCCCTTCCCTAAATTGTGTTTTTCAGGTGAGGACCGCATATATATATATATATATATATATATATATATATATATATATATATATATATATATATATAATTGTCTCTTTTTTCCAACAATACAACAAATCTCCTTGCTTTGACCTGGACAAAATTTTACACAAAACCTGGGAATGGGAATACTATCTCGAGTAAAAAAAAGGGGGCGATTCCTTTCCAATCTGACTTGACAAGACATCCTGTGTGGTTAGGCCGAAATTCTAGACGCGTCACACGTTCGGTTCGAGTCCTGTTGAGCGACTCTGGATCTCAAAACGCGTCCGGAATTGTGTCCACCTCCACCGGCCCTCTGTGCGCTGGTCGGCCGAGCGCCTGCCGGGGTGCAGCATAGGCCAGCCCGCTGAACAGGCGTGCGTGCAGGGCTGCCTACCCACCAGGCGCTCGCGAGAGGCGCGGGGAGAGCGATTCTCACGTTTCGGGGTAGTTTCGTTTCTTTTGGCCCCTGTGCCCAAACGAGGGCAGATATCGACATTACTGGGTTTGTTTCTGGGATTAGATAGGGTCATTACCTACTAAACCCAAATGTTCCGAATAGTTCGCTTGCGTTGGATTGGTTTCCCTAGCTTTCAGAATACCCCAAATGTAACTTCCGTGATTGTCCCACGATAACATACTCGAATTTTCCGTCCCCAATGTAGAGAAATGGTATGAAAATTCTGCCAACTGTCGATGGTCACTCAAAACCTGACATGTCTCGAGCTGATTTCAACGGAAGAATAACACACACGACAGTTTTCAAAGGTTCTTTTGCTGCAGCGAAAAATGTCCACCGTGTGTTCAATTTCACTGTACACATTTACGAAAAAGCCGCTCTGGATTTCTCTCCTTGCCAAATTTTAAACTTTTCTTGACGTCAGCCATCAAAATGGGGTGCCTGAGAAAGAATTGCGTGGGACGCCGAAGTCGAAGATGCTCTGTACGGTCGCGAGGCGGGCTGCAGCTACAAAAATGGCGTGTATCAACAATTATAAGTAACTTCCGTGGCACCCTTTACCCAATGTTGCAGCGGCACTAGGTAACAGAAAATTCGCTAAAATGTCGGCGTTGGAGTATCATTTGACCATGAAACGACAATTAAGCCACAGCGAGCCCGAGTCAGCCGTTAAGGTCGATTTTCAGACTTTGTACCTTCCGTGATCTAAACACCCGTATAAACGCATGTGAATACCTGACAGCTTACTTTTTTAAGAAGATAGTACAAGGTCTTGACTTTGAATACCATTTTCATAACTCTAGTATGATTCAGGACTCCAGTAATAACGAAAACTAAATTCGATGATTCTTACTTTCGGCAAATCAGGAACGTCAAAACTACCCCGAAACGTGAGAATCGCTCGGGAGTGATTCTGAGGGGATTTCTACCGCTTTAGACAGCAAAAATACCACGTTTTGTCGTTTAATGAGTGATGGCCGGGCTGGCCGGCTGCTGGCCAAGCGATGGCGGGGTGCTGGCCGGGGCTGGGGTTGGCCGGAGTTGGCCTGGTGTTGGCCGGGTGCAGGCCGGGTGTTGGCTGGGTCTGGGCCGGCTGTTGGTCGGGTGTTGGCCGGGTGCAGGCCGGGTGTTGGCTGGGTCTGGGCCGGCTGTTGGTCGGGTGTTGGCCGGGTGCAGGCCGGTCGTTGGCTGGGTCTGGGCCGGCTGTTGGCCGGGCGTTGTCCGGGTGTTGGCCGGGCTGGCCGGGAGTTGGCCTTTATCAAGGGTGCCACCTTCATCCACGTATGCAGGGGAATGAAGCACAACGTACAGTGGCCTAAAGGACTGGCGCAGCTCGCCAAAACTCTCGATGAGTTTTGAGCTCCAGAGTCACTAAAAATAAGACTGAAACCGAACGTGTGACCCCACCAATGGATTCCTCGTTCGGAGGGCAATCCATTGGTGGGGTCACAAGTTCGGTTCCAGTCCCATTTAGCGACTCTGAAGCTGGAAACCCATCCGGGATTTTGACTACCGCCTTCACAAGAAGTTTGATAGCAAAAAGGTGAAATCCGACAAAACGCAAGGAGGAAGGAGAGAGTCAGAAAGTCTTACCAAATGCCGAGCCTTTCACAAACACTGATGCACGCACTGAAATCAGGGGAAATGAAAAGATCTGAGCAGTTCAAGTCAAAACTCTCTCCACCTTAAAACGCAGTTGAAATTTTTTCCTACCAAAACTTTATGTTGTAAATCTTGAGAGCCGCTGCAGCTAAATGTGTTTAAATTCACTTCGCAACCTGAAAGAAATGTTACATACACTGCCGCTCAAAATTAGCGGCCCCCTTTTTGCCCACGGCGCTAGGGCTGTGCGGTATGAGGATTTCAATACCGGTATGCGGTAAATGAATGTACCGGTATCATACCGGTAGAGCGGTATTGATACCGGGGTTTGGATATACCGGTATCTTCTCTGATACCGGTATACCGGTTGACACCGGTATACAGGTATTGATCAAAATACTGGTATTGCCAAACGTACCGGTATTTTTCAAAAAAATTGCGGTTTTTCAATTTAAAAAAATACGATAAAATACAAAACCTTTTTTTTTATTAAGAAAAACGTTAAATACAACGTCACTGGCAAATAAAAACTTAAAACAGTCAAATGGCACATTGTAATCAACGTTTTATATATAACGGGTATCGAAAAGGAGACGTGACATAGAATTCTCCGTAGTTTGTGTTGGTAGTCGGGAATACCGGTACAGAAAAAAAACGGATATCGTACCGGTATTCCGGTATACCGGTATCCTAGTTTTACCGGTATTTTGCGCAATACCGGTAAAAGTAGAAAACCGGTATACCGAGTGAATGAGTAATTCCATACCGCCTTGCCGGTATAAAAAAATACCGGTATCAATACCTGAATACCGGTATACCGCACAGCCCTACACGGCGCTGTGTCTATGTTTTTCAAGCTAGGATGCTAACATTTGGCAGGTAGGTGCCCCCATCGCTCTTCTTGAGCCCCACCAAGTGTGCAGTCCGTGCGTCCCCCTCAACGGCCTGTGCATCCCCTTCATTGCTTGAGGGTGTAAAAACTGAGAGAAACGTGGCGAAATTTTTGACTTTTAATGATCGGAAACGTGAAATGTGTGGTGTACTGACTCAAATGAGTCTCCCCTTCACAACCGTGCAAGCGGAATCGCAATCGGACAAACCCACCCCTTTCCACAGTCACCCCCACCTCCTGGAGGGGGTTGTTTTCAAAAATGTTCAAAACCGGCAGCAAACGATACAGTGGCCTCTCCTGTACATGGTGCAAGTTTTTAGGCACGAAGTAGCCTTATAGCCTCACCGGGGTTCGGTTTTCTTTTTATTTATTTTTTTAAATTTTTATTGTCAGTCTGGCCCCTTATGCAAATCCGAAATTTTCTGTACGATTTTGATGAGATTTGGCAGAGTGGTAGAACTTTGTACCCTGATTTCAGTGGTGAAATGTGGCTGAAATGTAGGGCCAATTTTGAGAAATTTTGAGTTGAAATCGGCGTTTCCATGGCAAAACTCGACTCGTCAGCGAAATACAGAGGGAGAGGGGGGAGCCGAGCCACCGGAAATGGAATCCGACCAATAGCAGCGCTCCTTTTCGCTTCTGTACAGCTTACACCAAAAACGCTCGCTCCCTTGAAAAAGCGAGTTCGAATCAAAATTGTCTTTTACTGCAGCTAGAAGAGCTCCAACAATGGTATAGACGTTGTTTTCGAACGTGGCCATTTGGATCGGCCGGCCGGTCGGTGATTGGTGGCCAGAGTGTCCCTCGCCGCTGCGCGCAGGCCCTGTTGTTTTCAGAAATACCAACCCTAATTGTTCTAAACTCTTTCAATCGGAGTGAAATAGGACATTAAACTGCGTGCCTGTGCAAATGCATTTGTGATAAAACTATCCCTAACGTAGTTTGAGTGTGACTATAAGTCCCTTTTGAAAACAGTGGGCGTGTAGCTGCACCTTGAAGCGAGGTTTGATGGTACTTCTGAATCTAAGACGAAACGATCTGGACACGGGGGCTGTGCTTTTTTCTTACCTTAAAGCTGGGAGAACTGGACTATTTTACTGCACGTTTCTGTGAATAACTTGTCCTTCAGGTATTATGAGACTGTCTTCAATGTCTTTTTTTGACACAAATTGATACGCAGCTGGTCTTTACGTAAGTTTTGGTATTATTTATAATGGTCTGACAAACGTAAACAGAACTACACACAACGCAGTCCTAGCCTTAGCTATCTTTGTTAAACCAGAACATAAATATAAAATTAACTTCGTGACTACCAGGATTTCTTGAAATCGTATTTTTTTTTCGATTCCGACAAACCCGGGCCGTACCAACCCGGACCAACCCAACGGAGGACCCACCCCTTTTTGAATTTGTGTCGTTTGAGTCCCAAAAGAGGATGAATATTGGCGCTAATTTTCATTGGGACTCACCTTGGGTGGGCACGAACCCATCCTTGTCAAAAAATCCGGTGCCAGAAATTTTCATCCACCGTTATAGGGGTGGCCACCCCCTATCGCCATCTGCTCGGCCGGGACGGGTAGGAAGGTCGTTCCAGGGTGGCCTCGGTCGAAAAGACACGGCTGAACCATTCCTGAAATTTTGGAGTCGATCCGGTGCATCGTTCACCCCCCATGACGACAAAACTGTCGAAACCAGCGAAAACAGCCCCTACGTTCATCCCTTGTCAACGCCGAACTCAGGTGGTGTAGCGGCCAAACTCTGAGTGTCCCATCTCGGCACAACCTTTCTCTGCAAGCCCCTCAACTTTCAGACCACTGCGCCAACGCCCGCGCCCATGCGAACGACGCAAAGGCAGTAATGCACTCGGGCGTCTCGCCTTGACAGCGCCTCGCGTCGGCAAGTCAGGCAACCCAACACACAGGCCGCGCAGTTGTACCAACGCACTGAAGGCGTGCGCACGCGCCAGGTCGGTGTTTTTTCAACGGGGACAGTCCGGCAGCACCGCAAAAATGCATGCGGAGTGCAGAAGTCATCTTCACGGTGCTACTGGACTGCCCCCGTCAAAAAAAACACTGACCTGGCGCGCGAGCACGACTCCAGTGCACTGTTAAAAATTATGTTGTAATTTAACAGTAAATATGTTGCTAATTTTCTTAATGATCAAAGTTATTTTCAAATGACTTTCTTTGTTTACTAACGAGTTGCGTCGTTCGTCCACAAGACGTTTGTAAACCTGTAGACAGCCTTATTTGCATCAATTTTTATTGCCAATTAGGTCACAGACCTAGTAGAGCCCCGCTTACCCCGCAGTAACCACTTCTTAGATTGTCCGGGTTGTTTGTACGCAGCAATATATTGTTTTGAAACAGCATAAGTCATAAAAATAATTAGCAACGAATTCGTCGTTTTAAAACAAGCAAACTTGTTCACAAACAACAGCGTTGTCGAGGTTGGTAATTGTGTTGTTGTTTTAAAACAACAATTTTTAACAGTGTGCGTTGGCACAACTGCGCGGCCTGAGTGATGGGTTGCCTGACTCGCCGGCGCGAGGCGCTGTCAAGGCGAGACGCCCGAGTGCATTACTGCCTTTGCGTCGTTCGCATGGGCGCGGGCGTTGGCGCAGTGGTCTGAAAGTTGAGGGGCTTGCAGAGAAGGGTTGTGCCGAGATGGGACACTCAGAGTTTGGCCGCTACACCACCTGAGTTCGGCGTTGACAAGGGATGAACGTAGGGGCTGTTTTCGCTGGTTTCGACAGTTTTGTCGTCCTAGGGGGTGAACGATGCACCGGATCGACTCCAAAATTTCAGGAATGGTTCAGCCGTGTCTTTTCGACCGAGGCCACCCTGGAACGACCTTCCTACCCGTCAGGGACGCCGGAAATGGGGGGCGGGGGCCGAAGGCCCCCTCTAGAATTTGTCGCAGCAAAACCGGGCCCTTCAGAGCCCCCGAAGCGGGCCTTTTTAGGGACTGCAAAGCGGGCTTTTTCTAGACCCCAGAGTCTGGGGCTGAACTAAGACGAGCAGCAGGAACCGGCCCAATCACATACCATCTCGTATGGCACGGCACCTCAGTGGCCTTAAATGTCATTTTAATGCCACATAGGTTTTCAAAAGCTCTTTGCTCGTTGCGCTCGCGAATGAACCTATGCATACTTTCATGTATGGGACGCAATGTCCCATCGTCTTTCCAATGACCATATTTGGAAGCCAATGAGCGTTGGCTTGAAGCTTGCTTCGCTCGCAAAATATCCATTATTGGGCGTAAACGATTCTAATTACTTCGTTATACAAAACATAGTTTACATTAAAGCCGCCTGCGTTGGGCAGGTTACTGGTCAAACTCCTTGACAGAACTAAAGGCCCCTAGCACGGCCATAAAGCATGGGAAACACACAACAGACTGACTGCCGCCCAAAATTAGGCCAATGAAAAAATCCAGGCCCTTTTGGCACTTCGCCCCCCCTAGTAAAACATACTTCCGGCGTCCCTGCTACCCGTCCCGGCCGAGCAGATGGCGATAGGGGGTGGCCACCCCTATAACGGTGGATGAAAATTTCCGGCACCGGATTTTTTGACAAGGATGGGTTCGTGCCCACCCAAGGTGAGTCCCAATGAAAATTAGCGCCAAAATTCAACCTCTTTGGGACTCAAACCAGCCGGTGGCAACTACTAGGGCGACCCGTGACCCCCTCAGCCGCTCGAGCCGCTGGACCGGGCGGCGCTGGGGTCGCGCCGTCTTGAGTTCTTAAAATCGTGACAGTTTTCTTACAAATCTTATTTTGACTTGAGGATGTACCGATTCTGGTAGTAAAAAGGACAAGGAATCGATTTGTGCACATGAAACTCTCCGAAAGTGGCCGAAAACTTATAATAAATGGAAATATAAGCTGACTGAGCGGCGGAAAAACGCGCCGCGGCTACCTATTTTCAATATTTTAGGGTATAAGAAAGCCTCAGACAGGTATACATGTCGCGAGAAAGTTGTTCCCCACATTGTCGAGAACCATTATCACTGGGTCCAACTTTTCAGTATCACCCTCGCAAAGAATAAAACGGCTCCGAAATATGAGGCGAAAATGACGGCCAAAACATGTTCCACTTACAGGCCTAAAAATATAGAAGTAAACATTTGATATGGAAACCAATAACCATCCTACGCCATGTGAAATTTTGTCTTGTTTCCGAATCTGTGCTTGGATTTAAGATACGTCGAAGGATTGCTGAGATCTAGATGGATCCAATTTCCATTGCAGAGGCCGGGCGGAAAACGCCATTTTGGCAACATGTTCAATAATCGTCCTAAATGTCTTGCCGCGTTGTCAGGGTGACATATAAACATATCTCAATACTTACTTAGCTTATTTTGATGCTCTCGCACCGGAGGAACAGACGAAAACCCATTTCATTAGACTAAAAAGATCGCAAATCGGCAATAGTCTGTGCCATAGCCCCTTTCCCAGACTAAAAAAACCATGGTCGCCATCGTGAATTTCCATCACCATAGGGCAGTCCACAATGGCGAAGGTCGTCATCACTATGGTTAAATGGGCTGCCCTATGGTGAAGGCGCACCATGGGGAGTACCACCATGGTTCGGCGGGCTCCACCATGGTGGAGATCGTTCCATAGTGCTCGTCACCATGGTGTCTGGCGTGCCCATGGTGGAAGCTGCACCATGGTGTTTGTCGCCATGGTGGCGCTCGCACCACAGTGAATGTTCTCTTGCCCGTGCGTTCAAGTCTCCAAGGTTTATTCAGAAATAGTCTGTAACATTTAAATTACTGGAGATAGAGAGACCATGACTTCACAATCGTGCGTAGAGTCGAATTTTCACTGGGGTACGGCTTTGGTCAGTCAGAGCACTTAATTTGTTGGTCACTGTGACCAGCTATTTAAAATCACCATGAGGCACTCCACCATTGAGCGGTTAACTATGGGGCAGCACACCATGGGGCAGCACACCATGGGGCAGCGCACCATGGGGCAGCGCACCATGGGGCAGCGCACCATGGGGCAGCGCACCATGGGGCAGCGCACCATAGCGGAGCCACCCCCATGGTGCGCTGCCCTATGGTGGGGATCGCCATGCGCCATTTCGCCATGGTCAAGATCATCTGACCATGGCGATTCGTCGATCACCATGGTCAGCCGTCGCCATGGCCCAGCCCATGGTTTTTTTAGTCTGGGTTCGAGTATGAGAAATTTCACTGTCTCGAAAGGACGACATAATAGCTGAATAAGCGTCGAATAAAACAAGTTTAGGGGGTGGGGGTGACTGTGGAAAGGGGTGGGTTTGTCCGATTGCGATTCTCCTTGCACGGTTGTGAAGGGGAGACTCATTTGAGTCAGTACACCACACATTTCACGTTTCCGATCAGTAAAAGTCAAAAATTTCACCACGTTCCCCTCAGTTTTTACACCCTTAAGAAATGAAGGGGATGCACAGGCCGTTGAGGGGGACGCACGGACTGCACACTTGGTAGGGCTCACGAAGAGCAACGGGGGCACCTACCTGCCAAATTTCAGCATCCTAGCTTGAAAAACATAGAAACAGCGCCGTGGGCAAAAAAGGGGCCGCTAATTTTTAGCGGCAGTGTGTAAGGAGGTTTACATGATGTTTTTAAAGAATGCGCTTGGTATTTTTGTCGATGTGTTGAATGTGGATACATCAAATATTGAATATATAGATACATTGAATATATCGATACATCGAATTTACGTCAGATGAACTTTACTGGTGTCACACGTTGGTCGCAGAATTCGCGGAGTGAATCCTGCTTCAGTAGGGTCGCTTCCATGTAGCGACCACAGCAAACCTGCAACAAATCACTGTTACAAAATTTAATTGTTGTAAAGCTATAATCATTACGATGTATTTAATGTTTTCATTTCATATATTTTATTAAAATTTTCATGGCAGTGTAAAACGAATGTAATGAAAATTTAAATGACAAACATATAATGAAAATGAAAAAATTTGGCGCATGCTACGTAACTCTTAGTTTATGTGGCTGATTTTGGGTTGGGTGGATTGCGAAAGGCTACTGTACTACTCTGAATGCCACCCCGTACAGGTCGCCCTTCGACCAGTATGCTTCAATGCTGGGCATTTTCACCAGACCCATAAGGAGAAGAATCCCGATGAACTTCTTCATCTCTTCGGTGCTGACAGGCTCCCACTTCCGCAGACGCGACTTGGCCTTGAGGCGCTTGCTGGCGAGGACTTGGGTGGCGTAGAGATTTGTTTGGTCCACCATGAGCTGCCACACCGCGTCGTCCAGCATCAGCTCGTACAACGCGGACGGAGAGAGGCCCACGGTGTCCACGTTGATGTTGACTTCTTCGGTGTGCAGCGGGAACGAGGGCCCCGCGTTGGCGCGAACGGAAACCCATGCGTCCTGCACCGCGCCAGGGCGACGCAGGGGCTCTTCGTCCTCGCTGCTGGAGCTCCAGACGGAGGCGCCGAAGCGGACTTGGTCCTGGGTGGCGACGTCACTGTTGTCGCCGTCGTCTTGCTCGGCGTAGTCGGAGTCCGAGGATTCCAGCTCAGACGACGAAGACGGCTGACAAGACGTTTCACCACAAGTGGTGTCAGTCTGGGCCTCGTCGGGGCTGTCCGGGTTGCTGTCCTCGCTGGAGCTAGGAAGACCCTTCCGTTTTCGCACCGACGGCATCTTGATAGCTGGTAATGAAGCGCGGCGCGGCGTACGGTAGTAGAGAAGGCGTGTCGTGACGTGCCAACAGTCGATGCGCCTGAGCGAGCCACGCGCCACGCCTTGCAACGCCGCCCCTCCGTCCGGGCCGCCCCGAGCGGGCCCGAGAGCGAGGGCAAGGGGGGAACAGGGTGGAGGGGAAACCGCACGCCTCGGCTGCCTCGGCTCTGCGCGGCCGCGCCGCCCGCTAGGCCTGGCTCTGATGAGCGTAATCCCCCCCGCGCCAAGTCTGCCGACACTACAGCCGGCCCGTGGCAGCGGCCTAAAGCTGAACTACTCGTATTGCCCACCCCGTGGGCAACGCCGCCTAGGAGGAAAGCACGGCGTTGCCCACATGGTGGGCAACGTCGCGCTAGGAAGGCGTTTGCCCTAAAACACTTCCGCAGCGAACGTGTTAAATTGGTCAGCCTCTTTATAAGTTGAAGTCTTGCAGATGTCCTGCACCTCTCGACAATGCAACATAGTACGGAAAATATCATCTTCCACTTATAGATCAGCAGCATAAAGAGACAGGGAAGACGAAAGACCATTTCCTATTAACTCAAACAAACTTGTATACTCGTCATGAATCCCTCTGGCCACCCTACTTGGAACGCCATGCTTAAATTGCAGCCTTAGGTATGTAGCAGGCAGCTGGGCCCTGAAGCGCTTCATCATGCTGTTGAACTGGCCTGTTGCCACCTGTCTAGCATTCAGCACTAGAACATCTCCCTCCACCTCAACAAACTCGTCCCCAGGTCCGTTTTCAACTTCAAGACGTGGTTGTTGGGCCCGGTGAAGCTGCACCTGTCCCCGTACCTCAGCATCCCACAGAAACGGATGCAATTCCATAAAATGTCCCCTCACACTCGGTGCATATGTGATAGTCGAGCCACACCCATCGACAAAACACTTATACTTAAAGTTCTTCAAGTAGCAGTGTAGTCTTCTAACATGAAGGCAAAGAAGGGGCAAGTCATCTCCAACGAACTCACAGTTCGCCACAGTGCAGGGAAACAACATTGTGATAACCCCTCACAAAATACTCACTGGAGGACCATGAGGGTTGTTTAAATCGAACATTGCCATCTTCAGAAACCTGAAACAGGTGGAGTTAAGTGCAATGTGTTGACTTTGTTATAACTGATAAATGAATACAATACTATACAATGGAAGACGCGACAAGGCTTCAAAAGTAATGGACTCACGATCACTAAAATGTACCAGGGTAAAATAATTAGTCGAATTCGCACAGAATCATAGCAGAGGCAGGTGTCGGGTGCACACAATTGGCGAAATTTGACCAAATAAACACACAAACAGACTTTTCCAAATGCACAGTGTGTCCAAAGCCTAAGGAATGAAGTTCAGGACGCCGTAATGGCGGGCGTCGCTGCTCTTGGCTAGGGAGCCCTGACTCTCAGCCAGGACAAATGGACAAAATCCCGCAATTTCAACTTTGAGGCAAAGGAAATCATAGATAGCAATGTAAAATTATTTTAAAATGTTTAAATATGAATTGCATTGTTTTAATTACCGCAACACTCTGAAAACTGAAAAGATTGCTGCCTTTCTGACCAGCGACAGTGGCGCTCCGCGCGGGCAAGGTTAAAGTTAGTCATACCTTTTTGTTTTCCTCTTGTAATGCTTTAGGTTTGAAGCACGAGGACCAGGGTCACCAGTGTTGTGTTACTTGCTTTGTGGTATAACCCTTTTCTCAGAAGGTTCAAATCCATTGCACAATGACGTTGCCCGAATATCAGAATGTGAAAGCATTCAAGACACCAGAATGGGAAGACTGTAAGGCTCGTTATGAGGCAACTTTTTCCTAATGCATTGTGGCAAGTGCCAATCTCATCCGCAAGATGAGATTCTGCTAGAAAGTCCTGCTAAAATTTTACTGTATATTTTTGAAAATTCCCTGCAACCCACGACACTTATCAGTGTGTATGCGTTTCCAGGGCGTCAACGCCATCCTGCGCACTCAAAAGATACCTCTGCTATGTATAAGGGCTGAGGTCTATCAGTTGTCATCTCCCAACCAGACATCGTGCTGCTTCTGGCGGCTCGATTGTATAAAATGTTACCCAGCCCGAAGAGCATCATATCAGAAACAAATTGCAAGATGACCAACAAGTTGAAGTCAGAGCTCAGAGTAAGTGCCTCTACAACTGTCCTTAACACCACTGCTACTGCCAAGTCTGTTTGCAGTCTAGGTACTCTTTTAAAGTACAGCACTTGAAATGTTATTTTTACCTACGCACATTGCACCTGTGTGTACTGTAACAATTGTGTACATAGTGCAACGAACCACGTCAGTGCAATAATTTGGCATATTGATGGGTTGTACTGTTAGTCTATGAAAGGCATTATAATTTCAATAATGTCGCATATCGCACTCTGAATGTGCTAAAAACTCTAAATAAAATCCACATTGCACTCTGTTGCATCATTGTCGTGATATCTGTGTTGAGCTATGCAGCTTTCATAGCATACTGTGGTATTTTGGTGGGTTTTCTTATTGGGCGGAACATAATACTCAGTTAGCTTTGTAATTCAACATGTTTTTATTTTGTTTGCAGTGCGCATTCAGTGGGGCAGAAATATCTAGTCACCAGGGCACGGGGTATTGCACCCAGGGCGATAATGGGGTAACATACAAGGTCCTGCGGAGGCCCCCCACAGACTTTCAAGACCTCTTCCACCTGGAGGTGGCTACAGAGGACGGGTTTGTCTACCTCGAACCACAGAGGGGAAGATCTACAATCTTCACCTTAAACCTGACCCGGCTCCAGTGTGCCACCTGCCAAGGTTGAGCCTTTAATTTATAATGCTGGAACGGCAGCGGAGCGATCCGGAAGCCCGATAGCCTGCCTACATCACCGGCGCAAGGTGCCACTAACCTGGCCGCGCCGCGCGCCGTCCGAGTGCAGGGCCTTCATTGCGTCGCTTACACGGTCGCGTTCGTTGTCGCATCGGTCTGAAACTTGCTGGCCTTCGAAATGATGCCTGGGCCGAGCGAGGCGACGTTGGTAGGGGCTGCTACCCTAACTCAGTAAGTCGCTGTAAGGGGCGGAAGTCAGGGGGTGCTTTCACTGGAAATGGCGCTTTTTTCGCTCTGGAAGGCGAACGGTTTGTTGGATCATCTTGAAAACTTCAGGATCGTTTCCGCCGTGTCTTTTTCACCCAGACCACTCATCGGAGGGCTTCCAACCCCTCCAGGGGCGTGCAGGGGCGCTGGGGGGTGAACACCCTTACCGCAGGGGTTGCAATGGTCGGGCGTTCGATTTCTTGGTTGAGGCGTCTTCTTGGACACTGGAGAAATGCCCCCTAAAGTTTTTTCGCATTTTTCACAAACCGAAGGACCCCGGTCAGTCGTCGTTCGAAAGGGGGTGGGGTTCAGCGGGGGTTGGTTCCGCCGGGGGTGGTCGGAACCGCGAAAAAACATGTTTGCCTGGTACGGGGGACGCCCCCAAGCCATGTGGCGCAAAATTCGGATGTGTTCAAAATCCACCCCCTCGAAGGGGTGGGGGTGGCTGCAGGAGGGGGTGGGTTGGTCCAAATTGAATTCCGCTTGCACCGTTACAAAGGGGAGACTCATTTGAGTCGGTACACCAAAAATTTTGACTTTCCGAAAAATTTGAAGTGGTTTTTACGCCGCGTTTTCATCGTTTTTTACAAACTTGCGCACTTAGGGGTGGGTGCCGTCCGTAAGGGTGGGCGCACGGCCCGCGCGCTTCGCAGGCCTCAAGAAGAGTAATGGGGGCACGCGTGTACCAAATTTCAGCTTCCTAGCTCGAAAGACTTAGAAAATATCGCAGGGACAAAAAGTGCTCCGCTAATTTTTGTCGGGAGTGTATTTTGCCCTGGCTGATTATGATCAGTTGAATGTGCCTGGGGCTACACCAGATGGAGGTGGGAAGCAATGCTGTGCCATGTCTTTAGTGGCCCTGTCTTATGCTGACATTGTCGAGCCAACCCAGTGGGTTTCAACTGACATCAACAAAATTCTCAAGATGGGCAACACTCTTTATGAGCAAGTTATTATGCGATTTATTTTCAAAGATGTTGGAGAAAGACTTTGCAGTGACGAAGAAATGGCAAACCTGCAAAAGAAGCATTACCAATACTTGGGTCCACCCGACTTGAGAGTTGTTGATAACCAATTCATAATTGGTGACCAAGTGGTGAACATCGTTCACGCTGAAGCTACATTTGGAAGTATCTGTGGAACGTTAATGCTTGAGGCAAGGCACCTCCCAACGCTCTCAGCAGTTCTTGAAGAAAAGTTGACAGAGAATGGGTCCAAAGTATTAATTACTCTTGCTGGCTACACAATCGCCTCATGGAAGTCTCAAGGATATTTTTGGCTGTTTGATTCTCACTCCAGAAATTCACAATGTAAATGTGTTCCTGATGGAAAAGCATTTTGTGGCAGTTTCGCTTCATTGAAAGATCTCTGCGGTGCAATTCTTCAAAATTTCCGAGATAATGATGGCAGCCTTAAGGAATACCAATTTGACGTCACACCCATTTTCATCACTCGTTGTGAGGTGGAACCTGGCATGCTTTCTCTAGATGTCCTGCACCATGTAGTATGTGGACTTAGTGGCTCATCACAGGACACTGAAATTCTGACTGGCGGCGGTTCATCACCTAATTGTGTAGTGACAGAAGAAACTGTGCCGACACTCTCAGAGACCGAGAACTCAACATTATCCAGCTCGGATTCTGATGATCCTGTGAAGCCTGTTAGAAGGAGAAAATTTGCACCCAAAAGATGGTCCCAGAAAAGTAAGTACATTATTGTGCTTTTAATTATTTTAATTATTTCCTCTTTTTCTTTTTAACTTAATATTATTTGACTGTAATGTATCAGGGTGTGGAAATGAAATCAAGCGTCAATCTCTGAGAGACATTCTCATTGATGCTGGACAAGATATTCGTGAAAACATTTCACCTGTTGCCATGAAGCTTGCTGAAAAACTAATGGTGCTGCAAGATTTGGCTCGAAAGCAGTGCAGAACCAACATCTCCCTTCGAGAAAAGTGTGAAGCTCTCCGTTCACAGAGTGTCAAGGACTTTCTGTCAGCAAAGGGAGCTTCAGAGAAAACCATCAGTATTGTGGAGTAAGAGATCCGCAATCGTCCAAGGCATCCCTATGGCTACAGATATACCTCTGAAGATGTGGCTCGCTCTATTTCCATGGAGAGAGTAGGAGGTCCTCAATCACTGACTGTATCCAAGCAGCATTTTGTGACTCCATGCCTAAGTACAGTCAGAAAACCAGTGCAGAAGATCCAACTTGATTGTGGTTTTGACATGAATGGGAAGTTACTTCAAACACTCAAGCAAATGTGTACGCAAATGTCTCCCAAAGAGAGATTGTTTCTGTTATCTGGGATGAAACAGAGATGAAACGAGCTCTTGCCATATGTCGAAAATCTATGACATTGGTGGGCGGGGAAGATTTTTCTGGCACAGATAGAACTCCAGCTTTGGCTAATAAAGCCTTGCTGTTCATGGTTCAAGGACTGTTCAGCCGTTGGGCATTTCCATTTGGCTTTGCATTTGCTGCCAAACAAACAGACTACACCAGACTGGGTGCTTTGATTATCCAGGCCATCACAGCTCTTCAACTAATCGGTCTAGATGTGTGGTTGACATGCTGTGACCAAGGTTCGTCTAATATTGCAGCTCTTGTGCGGTTGGAGGCCAATTTTCCTGTTATGGTGAATGGACAGCAAGTACCAGGGAAAATGTTGATCAATGAAAAGCCAATTGTTAGTGTGTTTGATATTTCACACATCATCAAGTGCTTCAAGTCGATGCTGGCTAAGGGATACTTGGAGTGGCCTTCGAGGATTTGTGGAGAGGAGAAAATCCTAAAACTGCATTTTCAATCCTTTGTGAATCTACATTCACATCTAGAGAAAGCTGGCAAATCTCACTTGGCTCGAAAACTTACATCAGAACACCTTGATCCAAAGTACAGAAGAAAAATGAAAGTGAAAATTTCAGCTGAACATTTAAGTGAGACGAATGCAGTTCTCTTTGAGCAGGCTGGAGATGACCTGGTCCCTGGTGCCACAGATGCTGCAATTATAATCCGAGACATCGACAAACTATATGACTTGACCAATGGCCATTCTTCTAAAGAAGCGAAGACGGGAAGTGTTAAGCCTGCAAGACAGAGTGTCACTGAGTCGTCAATGCATCAAGCAGAATTCCCAAATTTCCTCGACAAGTTGCCCAAGGCAAAGTTCTATGGACCTCATTCATCCACAGATCGTAGAATTGTGAACATAACTTCTCGTACTCCAACAGTCAGGAATTGGAAACAAACCATAAATGGCATAATGGCTATTTACAAGAGAGGTGCTCTTGAAGGTATCTCCCAGGAATTAAACCCAAGAATCGGAATGAATTCAGATGGTATTGAAACAACTTTTGGCATGCTAAAGGGTGCAGGATGGCGAGACGTCAAATTGACTGCATTTACTTTCAAGAATCGCCTCAGGACATTCTTGATTCGGCTTGTGGTTGCTCCTTCAAATCCTCGTGGCAATGTGGAATTGACTGAAGTTAATCCTCTGGACAGTCTTGATTGCTTTTTATCACGCTCACATCCGCATCCATCTGAAGCCACTTCAGGTGATGCAAGTGATTGTGATCGGGATCAAGTGCTTTCTTTGCCATCCCATTGGAATGTGATGGATGTCATTCAAGGTATGAACCTAGAAGAATTTGCGGAGTCCTGGGACCCTGATGCAGACCCTGATGACCCATCTGAAGAATCTGATTTTTTATTCACTGAAAACATTGAGATGCAAGGTGTGCCTGCCAATTATGGTCTGAATGACCTCATTAATGACTTGGACATTGAGGAGTATTTAGAAGTCCCTGGAGAAAATGTCAATGCTCTTTGCCAACGGATGCTCAAGTTCCGTGCAGTAGATCTATCTCGCAAATTGAGAAAATCTCTGGTTCGAAAAGTCGACTGTGAAAAATGCATCGATGACTTAACTGGATTGGAAGGAAGTTCTGTGTACAATGATATAATGTCTTGGGAACCTCATGACCTTTTGTTGAATGTTCCCAGTCAACGCCTTGTGCAGTTGGTTCAAGATGCTATAGCTCGTTTTGAGTCTGATTGCAAAGAATTTACCCACTGCACCAACATCTTTGAAAGGGTACAGACTCAAGTTAACAGGCTACTGGATCTAGCCTTGTTTGATGCCTGGCCTGCCTGTGACACAAGCGATCACAGAGAAAAGCTCACAGAGCTGGTGGCCTCACAATTGAGTTATGTTCTACTAAAGGATTTTATCAAAGAAACAAATGACTCCATTCGCAAGAAAAGGAAAGGGGCCTGATGCAATCCATCTTCAGTCAGATCAATGCCAAGTAGTGACGGTTGAAGGAAACTTGTAAGTATCTCTTACCTAAAATGCAACTCCATTTGCAATGCTTTTCTTAAAAAAAAATGCCTTTTTTTTGTGTTAGGTAAATTAGCTCTCATAACTTGGCCAACCCACATTGCCAGAGAAGGTTCAAAATACAACAAATCGACGCAGAATGATTTGTTCCAAAATGTTCCACAATTGTTCCAATTTGTTCCTTAACGAGAGCGGCTCCAGGCTCGTTATCGTTTTTCGATAACAAGCTGGCCAGCTTCAAACCAGTAAAAATGCACAAATCGACCTGGGAAAAGTGCAGTTCTTCTTAAAAACGTTTGTTCCAAAATGTTCCACCATCGTTTCACGGCCACCGATAGCACAAATACATTTTCCAAAAAACGGTTGTTTTGTTGGGTTGGCGAACTTCCAAAATACAAATCTGCGCAAAAAGAGTTGGAAACAACGCGGTTCGCCTTAGAAACGTTTGTTCCAAAATGTTCCACCATCGTTTCACGGCCACCGATCACCGATAACACAAATGCATTTCCAACAAACGGCTGTTTTTTTGGGTAGGCGAACTGTCAAAATACAAATCTGCGTATAAGAAGTTCAAAATTATGCTAATTGCCTGAGAATCGTTTGTTCCGAAATGTTCCACCGTCGTTTCACGGCCACCGATAACACAAATGCGTTTTCCGAAAAACGGTTGTTTTGTTGGGTTGGCGAACTTCCAAAATACAAATCTGCGCAAAAAGAGTTGGAAATGACGCTAAACGCCTAAGAATCGTTTGTTCCGAAATGTTCCACCGTCGTTTCACGGCCACCGATAACACAAATGCGTTTTCCGAAAAACAGTTGTTTTGTTGGGTTGGCGAACTTCCAAAATACAAATCTGCGCAAAAAGAGTTGGAAACAACGCGGTTCGCCTTAGAAACGTTTTTCGGAAAACGCATTTGTGTTATCGGTGGCCGTGGAACGGCGGTGGAACATTTCGGAACAAACGATTCTCAGGCAATTAGCATAATTTTGAACTTCTTATACGCAGATTTGTATTTTGACAGTTCGCCTACCCAAAAAAACAGCCGTTTGTTGGAAATGCATTTGTGTTATCGGTGATCGGTGGCCGTGAAACGATGGTGGAACATTTTGGAACAAACGTTTTTAAGAAGAACTGCATTTTTCCCAGGTCGATTTGTGCATTTTTACTGGTTTGAAGCTGGTCAGCTTGTTATCGAAAAACGATAACGAGCCTGGAGCCGCTCTCGTTAAGGAACAAATTGGAACAATTGTGGAACATTTTGGAACAAATCACTCTGCGTCGATTTGTTGTATTTTGAACCTTCTCTGGCAATGTGGGTTGGCCAACTTCAGGGAGGTTTTTAAATTCAGGTTTGATAAGCAGTTAGCAGCCACAAACTCATAACAGCACTCTCAGAAGGCTCTGTGTTGTAGAAACCTACTACTTGCTACAAATCCAAGTTTTGGCTGGTCTCAGATGTAAAATCTGAGAGTTCAATGAATCTCTTCCTTTTTCATTCTAGAATGTTTGAAGCCTTTTCATTGACTTAATTGACCGGCTTTTTTCCGAGCTCCTTCTGAGTAGACGGTTTCATTCTGAACTCTTTTTGAGTGAACGGTTCCCTTCCGAACTCCATCTGAGTGGACAGTTTCCCTCCGAACTCCTGAGTGAACGGTTTTCTTCCGAACTCCTTCTGAGTGAACGGTTTTCTTCTGAACTCCTTCTGAGTGAAAGACTTCCTTCCGAGCTCCCTCTGAGTGAACGGTTTCCTTCCGAACTCCTTTATGGAGTGACCGGTGGGTCCTTAAATTTACTTACATGCAGTTATCAGCTGATGTGAAGTAAATACCTCTGCCCACCTCCTCGTGGTAGGACCTGGGATGGGATGTAACACACTGCAGCATGGTTTATGACAGGGATCATCTGTTTTATGTGTTAAGTCTCATGCAAACGGGCAAGGTTTTTCTAGGGTTGTGGTTTTCTATTTGACTTGAACTTTTTATTCTAATGTGGGGCAGGGGAATTTATTTTAAGGGAAACCTCGGTAAACCTTGCAAATTTGGTCTCAAAACTGTGGCAAATTATCAGACAAAGTGAAGTGAGTTCCCAAAATACTTGCTGTTGACTTATTTCCTAACAGAGTGTTAGGAAATTAGTCAGAGCCCAAAAGTAACAAGGTAGGTTTACGCCATACCGTGTCTTGTCGTAACAGGCTTCGCGATGCTGCGCCAGTTTCGACAATCCACGCCTGGCGTTACACCTACCTTGGCTGCGGCGCTTCCGTGCTTGCCTTCGGCAAGCTGTCTCAAGGATTTTTGAGGCATTGAGTAATGCACCACGTGAAATCTGCAATAAAATTTTTTAGTCGGTCGATCCCCTTTTTTCAAGATCCTGATCCGGCAAACTGATGAAGTTGGGCTCCTAGACCCCCCTTCCGACCCCTCTTTGAAAAGCTCTTGCCGAGACCTATCGAAATCTGCAATAAAAATTTTTAGTCGGTCGATCCCCCTTTTCTTAAGATGAAGGGTCGAAGTTGATTATGTTAGTAAATTCGGGCCGAGGTAGCCAATTCGCAGTTAAAAGTTTGGTCAGGGGTCGAAATTGATCTCATTTTCGTCATCAGGAACTTCAAAAACATAAGAAACCATGTAAAAATGTCTCTAAAATATTAAGTCACTAAAAAGTTGCACTTTTTCTGCCGTTTTTTTAGTGTTTTTTCGTTAGTACAACTGAATGGAATGAGATAGAAAGCTGAATTTTTGCGTGTGGCGAGCCAAGGATATACCTAACAACCCTGCAAAATATCATCTCGATCGGCCGAGCCGTTCAGGAGGAGTAGTGCGGACACACAGACAAACAAACTAACAGACAAACAGACAGACAGACAAAACTTTTCAACCCCACTGGAGTAACTGGCTTCGCTAATCGCTCAGCCAAAAAGGTAGTACCCCAGGCAAAGGAACGGTCTGAGAAATATTTGAAGATCGTCGGCTACAACTGCAGATCGGCAGACTTTGGACAAATTTTCCGTAGACAAGGCACAGACAACTCGCAGTCAGTCGACAGACGATTCTCAGACCATTTTCAAAGACAATCTGCAGACGATCCGTAGGCGATTCGCAAAGCATCGTCAGAGAAAGCTCCGATGAGCCTGAGACCATCCTCGGACCAAATGGTCTGCGGATTGTATGATTTCGGACCGAGGACCGTCTGAGGATTGTCTGCGAATGTACCGGCGCGGCAAACTATCCGCAGACATGCCGCCCGCCGCGCCAAAGCAGCGGGACCACATCAAAACAAATCCCGGAGGCGCTGGTAGGTTTCGACCCACCAACCATGGCTACGAGGTGCCCAGTGCAGCAGTCTGACGTCGGAGCCCGAACCCACTCGGCCAAAGTGAAGCTCCTTGAGGCCGGGGCGTCGCTGCCTACACTTGGTGTCGTGCAGCTACGGCGTTCGGCGCGGACGGTCGCATAATACACAACGATGATGTTTACGTTCTCGAAAATGCTGCTCTCTTTATGACGAAGCTTCCGCTGTGGAACAAAAGAGTGAATAAAGTGAGGGACAACTATACCGTAACGTGCCGATCACACCGATGACGCGGTCAACCGTCCGCGCCGAACGCCGTAGCTGCACGACACCAAGTGTAGGCAGCGACGCCCCGGCCTCAAGGAGCTTCACTTTGGCCGAGTGGGTTCGGGCTCCGACGTCAGACTGCTGCACTGGGCACCTCGTAGCCATGGTTGGTGGGTCGAAACCTACCAGCGCCTCCGGGATTTGTTTTGATGTGGTCCCGCTGCTTTGGCGCGGCGGGCGGCACACAGTGGGACGAAACCCGAAAAAAGTGCCGATAATTCTAGGATGCTCCGATCGTCTCCAAAATCGCTACCCGGGAGGGTTTGGGGATGAGAAACACGTTTCCGTCAAAATTAAAAGCCGAAAACGAACGCCAGGGGCAGATCCAGCATTCCAGGACGGGGTGAACCCTTCCGAGCGCACGGAACGATCCCAAAATCGCTACCCCGGGGTTTTTGGGGATGAGAAACACATTTCCGTTAAATTTTAACGCCGAAAACGAACGGCAGGGGCGGATCCGGCAATCAAGGAAAGTGTTAAACTTCTGGAGTGCACCGGTCGTTGTAAATCTCCCGCTGCTCTTGGTTTCCGGAGCAAAATGAACCCATAAACGAACGCCTGGTAGTGCAGCGGGGTGGAAATAGAAAGTATAAGTCGACCGAGTGATATTTTCTCAATTATTATTGAGAAAAGTTTGGTTACGAGTCAAACAGTAGTCACTTTTGAAGGCGATTTTCTCAAAACGCGCCACGTTGCGCCACGTTCGGCGGTATGGACCTGACAGCTGAGAAGCTGCTCTATGACGGCCATGTCTCAGACCGGTTCGCAAATGTTCGCAACTCGACTTATCGCATCGTAAAAGTCGTCCGAACGCCGATTTTGATGTTCTTTTAACAGCGTTCAACTTTTGACCGGGTGATCCAAGAGTAAATGTGAGGCATGTATGACATAGTCCAGTTCTTCAGCTTTCCAAAAACATATAACATGTTGTACTTATCTCGTGAGAGACGACCACCAGAGCGGAAACTATGCACCTACTGCAATGTATGCGCTAAAAGTACAAAAAGAGTCAAGTTTGGCGCTTCACAGGGGCTCGTGCGTGTGATATATTGTCAAATAAATTAGTGTGTCGCATAGCCCAGACCTTCCTTTAGAACATCCAATAGTTTGTAGGACTCGGCCGCTCAATTTTGAAAATGCCAGTTCTCGGCACTTTTTTCGGGTTTCGTCCCACTGTGCGGCATGTCTGCGGATAGTTTGCCGCGCCGGTACATTCGCAGACAATCCTCAGACGGTCCTCGGTCCGAAATCATACAATCCGCAGACCATTTGGTCCGAGGATGGTCTCAGGCTCATCGGAGCTTTCTCTGACGATGCTTTGCGAATCGCCTACGGATCGTCTGCAGATTGTCTTTGAAAATGGTCTGAGAATCGTCTGTCGACTGACTGCGAGTTGTCTGTGCCTTGTCTACGGAAAATTTGTCCAAAGTCTGCCGATCTGCAGTTGTAGCCGACGATCTTCAAATATTTCTCAGACCGTTCCTTTGCCTGGGGTACTTTGACTGTACATTGTGGGCATAAAAAGAAATCTAATTTTGTTGGGACCATTTTTGCATAATTTTGACAGGGTTTCTCCTTTGTTTGGTTCCATTTCCATACTTGTGGTGGGAGTCCTTTGAATTCAACATGTCTCTGATCTGACACCACATTTCATACGATAAGTAACTTTTTCTATCTGTTTTCGTACATACGCAAGGGGAAATAACTTTGAATTTTTGGGTGCTAAGTTTTAAATTGAAGAAACTTTGTATGAACTTCGATGAACTGCGGCCGACTAAAGACAAAAGTCGGTTTGAGTTAAATTTTTTTAAAGGATTTCAAAGAATTTCTTGGACTTTGTGAATTTTGCGGGACTTTAACTTGGTGTCAGTGGGCGCCTAATAATTTTGTTGTACAGATTTTTTAACAGTTATTTCCCCTCGCATGGTTGTATTTTGTAAATGATGTGTGAGTGTAAGCTTCCTTGTTTTCCTGTTACAGAAACATAATGTCATCTTACCGAAGCAGGCCAGGGCAGGCTGAGAGGCGCCGCAGGGCCAGTGCCGGCGCAAGGCAGGGGCAGGACTGCACCTGCGCTTGCGCCCTGCATATTGATGCTGTGTTTAAGAAGTTGTCAGAGAGGAAGGAAGAGGCAGAGGGGCAGAAGAGAGAGATTGAAGAGCTGAGGAAGGAGATTGGTGTGATGAAGAAGGAGATGGCGGTGGTGTTGGAGAGGGAGAGGAAGAGGGAGGAGGAGCTGGAGGAGGAGGAGAAGAGAAAGAGGATGAGGATTGAAGAGGAGCTGAGGAAGAAGGAGGCGGAGAGGGAAGAGATGGTGCAGGCAGTTTTGGAGAGAATGGCGGAAGGAGGCCCCTCAGCTCCACCCTTACCTGAGGAAGAAGTTTTGCAACCATCCGGAATTGTACGTATATGATCTGCTCTGCAAACTGTTGGGGTAGGCATTTTTTATTTCCGTGACCCACATATAACAAACCGTGGCACAAAGTGGACCTATGACACCATTATTGGCAAAATCATTATCATTCTCATGCTATATTTAATAATGATGTGATAGGTTCAGTGTCGTACTTTTGCCACAGTTTGTTATGAGTCAATGACGTAAAAAATGCCCAGACCAACAGTTTGTAGTGAAATACAGCCCGCACTAAATCTTCCCTCTCCGCCTTCTTCCTCGCTTCCTCTTCCTCCTCTATCTTCTTCCTCTTCTCCTCCTCCTCCCTCTGTCTCTTCCGCTCCCTCTCAATCACTACTGCCATATTCATCGCTGCCATCTCCCTCTTCACCTCCTCTACCTCATTCTTCTGCCTCGCTGACTCCACTTAGTTCTCCGCCAGTTTCTTAAACACAGCATCAATGTGGAGAGCGCATGCACAGGCGCAGGTGCAGTCCCCCCCTCTACTTGCACTGAATACTATACTTCATGAATTCCGGACTTACAGTTACTGTGTCTGCTATGCCTGCTGAACCACTCACCTTGACTTTCTTGACCTAGTCATCGTAATAAGTCTTATCAGAGGAAAGAGGCACCTGAAGTTCATTTACAAGATAAGAACGAAAAACTTTTCATAACAAGTGTTACTTTACTAGGCACGTTTAAACGTTTGTGATGAACCATGTCACTGTAAAGAACGAATCTGCCTGCCTTAATATCAAGTTATTCGGTTTCTTTTCTCGGTGTCTTCAATATGTCTGAACTCTTTTTCCCTTAAGTCATCTTGCTTCACCTTGCTCCCATCTTAGAGAATGTTTTACCCAAAAACGGTCTCTTAAATGTTTACCTTGCAATTAAAGACATGTCTCAAAAAATATTTCTGTTTGTTTCAGATATCGTTTTTCAAACGTTTCATTTCGAAGTGAATTGAAGTAAGTTTATCATTTTTTGCATCTACAATTTCATAGCTGTTAGGTTTATGAAGGCCTTCAAAGACTAACCGGGTTCAACTCCACATCAGAACTTTATCATTCTTTACCGAAATGACCTTGCAATGGGGTGACTAGGGTTCAGAAATGAATTTATTTTTCAAAAGTTAGCAAACGTGCTTCATTTTGAAACTGCCTGAAAACTGGGCCCGAAACTGCAGTTTAACTGAAAACGTCCTAAAAAAAGTTCTACTTTTTCGGCAGTTTAGGCACAGCCAGAGTGCAGATAACTGCACTTGAAACTGCAGTTAACTGCATTCCAACTACATACTAACTGAAGCCACTTGACTGCACTTTCACTGCAATCTTCTTATAATTAGTTCTGCATAATTAAGAGCTGTGTCGAAGATACTTAGGCTCTGCTTCAGTTTTAGTTTAACTGAAATTTTTCTACATAACAAAATACAATCTATGTACAATTCTCAGCAGCAATTTGAACTACTGATCCTTCCGCGCGGGTCCCGTCGCATACTTTACTACCATCTTGAGCGCGAAAACACACGTTGCTGGTCTACGAGTGCACATGTGCTTAGACGCAGCGCTAGTTCCCGTAAAAATCGCTGTGAAGTGGAAATATTCTTTGAAATTTGTTCTAAAAGGTTTTTTTCTACTCGACAAACCTTACATTTTCTTATGAAGTGTACTAGTGCTGCGCAAGGTTCAGCTTTAGTCCTACGTTGTACACCTACAACATTATGACTTGAGGGAGACTGATTCCGGTCAAATTTTGGGACTCGTTTTTCGCGTGCATTACGGCTGATTGCTCCGCAAATTGGTGAGTTTTGTGCATTAATAAAATGTCTCAGAGTGGAAGAAAAAGTAGGAGTGTCAGTGTAGCCCTTTTTTGTTCCATCTAGGAACTGTGGGGTTTTCGGCCTATCTGAATCCAAATGCTGGCCAATGTTACCGTAACCGCCATATTGCTGAGTGTTTGTAAGTATATTGGCGGACTTTGTCGTAGCTGCGCTAGCTTTTTCTCCTAAATATATTGCCAAAGATTGTAAACTGTCCAGTCTGGTTTCAATTCTAGTCGGCTATTTCGGGGTTATCGTGTAATCTGTACGTTGTACTGGCACAACGTCGTGTGGTACCTGTACAACGTTTCCATTTCTGAACAATGTACTCAGTCTTTTTGGGTAGGTTTTGTTCCTACCCGGAAACCCACCAAAGTAATGTTGTATCAATGTTTTGACAACGCTATGATGACTCATCCTCATAACTCGTCTTTCAGAGCGAAATATTTACTTCAGTTGCCCGGAAGTCACGACGTTGTAGGTATACAACAGTCACTTTCGTTTGCTCCACAGATCAGACCTTTGAGAAATTTCACATTTGGCCGCCTAAATAATAATTTCTAATGCAAATGCTGTGGCGTGAATACTCTGTCATGGTAAATTTCTTTACAATTCACGGCTCATTTGATCATACATCTAAACCTTATGCATTTTGGACCATTTTTCCCCTGTTTGGTGCCAAATCGTATTATGCTGTTCCAGGTGTGCAGTCAATTTGTTGTGAACACTCAAAGTTTACCTAGGTATGTTAAATTTTCGCTAGCACGTCACCGGGGAACGAGAACGAAATTAAACTGCTGATTTACCCTCGACTCACAATGTTGTTCCTGTACAACGTTCCACACTAGATGAGCCAGGCAGCGCCCAACACAAATAATGGTGAAAATGGCCTAAATAGGTGCCAAATAAGCGACATAACACAACTGAAACGATTTTCACAAATATTTCAGGGTCTGTGACTTAAAGGGTTAAATAAATTGAAATTTGTATCTGAATCAACCGTTTGATTAATAAAGAGCATAAATTCTAAAGAATATCCGAACATCATGTCTTTCCAGTCCCTGTTCAAATAATTAAGGAAATACAACTATTATCCATCCAAGTACACACACCTCAAAACCTTGGCACCATAATTGGACTCTAAATGTAGAGTTCACATACAAGAAGATGTTTACAGATGTTTGAATACAAACAAAATTGTGTAAACAAACAAGCAGACAATGTTTACAAAATTGTGTGCACAACCAAGCAGACGATGTTGACAAAATTGCGTAAACAAACAAGCAGACAATGTTTACAAAATTGTGTACACAAGCAAGCAGACGATGTTGACAAAATTGTGTAAACAAACAAGCAGACAATGTTTACAACATCATGTAAACAAATAAGCAGAATGTGTTTCGTTGATTGTTTATATTTACTCCAGCAGACGAAAACACGATTCCACCAACTCACCTGCAAAGAGTCTTGACCAAAGTTAAAAAGTTCTAAATTAACGTGCGATGAGATTTTTTTGTTTCAAATGCGCTTCCTATTATTTCTTACACATTATTCTATCAAAAATTCATCAAATGTCGGTAAATAGCACCGTTGCAGATTCGCCCCTAACACGGGCGGAATTTTTTTTTGCCTGATTTACGTTGTCGCCCTGCTCCTCCAGTTCGGTCAAATAACAGAATCCTATAAGGCCGGAGTTACCACGCACTTAGGGATGCAAACTGGTAATATTACCGGTAAGATTACCGGTAATATTACGGTAATTTACGGTAATTTATTTTCTCGGTAAATTACCACCGGTAATTTATTTAAAATGACACGTAAACTACTATTCCCCGGTGCCCCTTTTCTGGAAATTTCCTTCCCAGCTCGGTTAGGGCACCCGATGGCGAGCAGATTCAAGGAAAATCCTAAATCTGCCCGGTTGGCCGAGTGCACCTGGCGCACATCGCCGGCATTTCCGCGCGTAATCCGGTGTGCAGCATACCTGCGATTTGCTTGGTTCGCGTTGCTAGGCAACAGCGGTCCAGGAACGGGGTGCGTGGCAACTGCAAAGAGGCAGACCTATGAAATGAAGATGTGCTGACTAGCGGTCTCGGTAGCTGGCTATCGTCTAATACTCAAATTTCATACTACTGGGTCCACGGCCACACTGCACGGTGGTGTAGTTGTACGTTAGATGAGTTACTGAGGCAATAAACTAATTTTCAAGGAAAATTTCACACAAAATAACCAATGAGACAAAAATTACCAAAATTACCGGTAAATTACCAATATTACCGTAATTTACCGTAATATTACCGAAACAAATAAATTACCGGTAATTTTACATCCCTACACGCACTGGCGCGCAGTGCGCAGCGGTGATGTCTGCTAGCGGCAGTCAGCCGACTCTATTTTCTTTCTCTAGTTTTATTTGCTGCTGTCTCATGAGTGACAGACTCATATTCTATCATTCATGTTAAATGTTTCACCTCGTACATTTTATTTCATGCCATGTATCTGTTTTAAATCTGAAATATGCGACGACTACCCGTGCCGTGTAGTCTCCAACCCAAAAGCCATTGTCGGCGCAACAAGTTCCTTGTTATTTCATAAAATTTGAATGAAGCAAGTAAAAAAGTTGCATTGCGACGATTTCTTCAAGTGTTCGCTACATTCTGATCTCTTCGGAACGTTTCAATACGTGCGCGAACGCGAAATACAACGAATTTCACCCGTGCCGGTTTGTGTCCAGCGCTCTGATTGGCTGCCGGTCTCCACCCCTCCTTTCCCTCGTCCTGCCCGCTTCCGCGCCGAGCGGAGCGAGAAGAAGCCGGCCACTTGTTGTTTTGTCGCCTAAGATGGACGCCATACGGGAAGCCTACGGCTACGACTCCTCTGAGTCGGAGGAAGAGATTACTTGTGAAGTGTCACCGCAGGACCTTTTTGGTGTAAGTAGGGTGCAACTCTGTCCGTTTGTGTCGTGGATTATTATCGATGGGCGAAGCTATGCCCGATTTCGTACCGGCGCGAGGCGATTCTAACCTCGTCGCCATGTTGGTTTTCACTGCAACTATTATTTTCCCTTTTCCAGCTGTGAGACATTCCATGCCGGTTCGGCCAGGCCCTGAAGGTGACCATTGACGATTTCCACGCCGCTTTGGTACTTTTTTGTACTCGTGGAGACGGGGCGGTTGCCAAATTTTTAGGTCCCTGGGTCCATTTTTGAGGCCAGGGTGGAAGTTTTTAGATTTCTCTGAACTTTCTTTGTTGTTTTTGTTGAATTTGCGTCCGTTACTCCCTTTCTTGGCTCTCTACGGCACAATTTTAACGCCAGCACAATGATTTTGTGCTTAAAAGACGCGTATTGAGTAGAGGAAGAGATTTCAGTGGTCAAATTTCACTTTTGAACCCATCTTTACGGTGATCTGAGCAGTTTAGTAAATTAAAACCATGTCAAAATAGGTTAATTTTCGCCAACTTTGGGGAGGGATCTTTTGGTGAAGGGAAACGAATTTTTAACTTTTTTTGACGGATTCTTGAAGGTCTCGGAGAGGTCTTTCGAGGGGCGGTGCCAAAAAGTATGGGTGTACCCCTAGTTTAGCCGCTACAGCCTTCCAAAGTTTCATAAAAACCTAAATTTGCACCAAACGGAACAAAGAGTGGACATAGGCTTCCCGGTCCACGCGAAGCGCCATGCGCGGCCTAGGCCATACTGACCCGACGATAACTGGCGTCTGCAATTATTTTTACTTGACCCCCAAGCCCTTGAGTCACCCACTGGTCGGAGGAAGGCGGGGGAAATCACGAGAATTTTCACAAAATGTTGCACTTTTACCTGTGTCGTCCCAGTCCCTCCCCAGTGGTGATAATAAACCTAAGGCCGGATAAGCTGGACAGAAATTGACCTTCCCCTTTCTTCTCTCTCTCTCTCTCTCTCTCTCTCTCTCTCTCTCTCTCTCTCTCTCTCTCTCTCTCTCCCTCTCTCTCTCTCCCTCTCTCTCTCTCCCTCTCTCTCTCTCCCTCTCTCTCTCTCTCCCTCTCTCTCTCTCCCTCTCTCTCTCTCTCTGTCTTTTTTGCCACACACACACCATTTCCCCCCACGGGTAGAAGCGACGCATTGGCGTTTTGCGGGAACGCCTGTGATCAAGATGGGTAGGCAGCACGTGCAGCACGTGTGCCGACAGTTATCCTACCCTGCAGGCGTTGGCCTCGGCAACGCTTTATTAGTGGTGAAGTGGCATTTTTCAGAATCGAATCGAATTTTTATTTTTCCCCCGAATCGAATCGAATGTTAGTTTTTTCGCTCGAATCTAATCGAATCGAATGTCCCGACTTCGAATCCGATTTGAATCGAAGCAAAAAATGTACTGGAATGAACGCAGTCGTGGACAAACTTGCAACTTGGAACAAGTAAATGTTCTGAAAATCACAGAAAGATTGGATTATGACTCATTTCGACGTGTTTTGCGTAAATTATTAGGGTAAAAGAAAAATACTGGCATACATGAGCGCACTGCATGTGCTCCACATTCGAATACGAATGGGAGGTGTCCGGTTTTCTCGAATCACCTAAATCCGAATCCTGTTCATTCGAAACCGATCCGAATCGAAGGTAGCATGATTCGATTCGATTCAGTTCGGATTCGAAGACTTTGCACGTCACTACGCTTTATCTCATAGTTTCCACATAAATGGACGAAAATTCCTAAGCAATCATCAGTGTATGAACTGCCAACCTCGATCTGCCTAATAGACTTTCTGAAAGAGCAGCCCGCAGAATAGAAAAAAGCAGTCACAACAAAGAGGGAATGCCATCCACATTTCACAACAACCAACTTGCGAGACCAGCACACACTTAAAACCTTACGAAGTATTTTGAGCGTACATAATACAAACTAATTTACTTTGTAATACGAAGAAATAGTACGTTTTGTAAGCTTATACAGGCTATAAATAGTTTGTTATAACAAGCTGCTCTTCTTTTTAAGGCCTGAAACAGTTTATAAGGTTTTCTCAGTGCAGTGTTCCAACAAAAGAAAGCGAAACTTCCCACGATTACAGCAATGCCAACAGGGTGGGTAGTCCTAGACAGGCCTTTCACGCCAGGAAAGCCGGGAACAAGTGAGCCATGAAGCGGAAGAAGGGGATAAATAAATTTTGATCATTTTTTCAGGAGAAACAAAAAACTGTTTGCAGAAAAAACTTAAACTGAACAAATGAATATGCAAATGGATTTTATTTAAAGCATCAGTAATAACACTAAAAATTTTGAAAAGTGTCAGATCACTCCGTAGATGGTTTTTGTGATTGGAATCTTTATGTGACTACGGAGCCATGTTCACTTAGTTCTCCCAAACAAGGTGAAATTTGGAGGTAAATCAAGTGGAGCTGTGATCTGCGTAGAGCCTATATTGCGCTGGTACATTTAAGAAGTTACCTTTTTGTTCCAACAACTGTTCTAAAAGGGGGGGGGGAGTTATGTTGAATAATTGACTCTATTAATATCAGACTCATTAAAATACAAGTAGACTTATCTCCTTCTACTATTCTGTCGAACGGAGTCATGGAGACTTTGGTTCAGTTATCTCCATTTTTCTATGAAATTTAGACCGTAACAGGGGTTGAGTTATACCCATTTACCAAGTGGATTTTCTCCTAAACTGCTAGGAATTGGGTCAAATAATTTGGTGTAATGATGCAAACCATCCAGAGGAACAATAATAAAACAAAAACTCAATTTGGAAATAAGTCAAGTTATTTCCTTCTTCCGCTTCCTGGATCAAGTCTTTAGGGCTGGTCGAGGTAGGCAGTTCATACACTGATGTTTGCTCAGGAATTTTCGTCCATTTACGTGGCAACTATGATATAAAGCGTTGCCGAGGCCACCGCCTGCAGGGTAGGACAACTGTTGGCACACGTGCTGCACGGGCTGCCTATCCTTCTTGATCACAGGCGTTCCTACAAAACGCCAATGCGCCGCTTCTACCCGTGGGGGAAAAGGGTGTGTGTGGAATAAAAAAGGAGAGAGAGTGAGAGAGAGAGAAGAAAGGGGAAGGTCAATTTCTGTCCGGCTTATCCGGCCTTAGGTTTATTATCACCGGTGGGGAGGGACTGGGACGACACAGGTAAAAGTGCAACATTTTGTGAAAATTCTCGTGATTTCCCTCGCTTTCCTCCGACCAGTGGGTGACTCAAGGGCTTGGGGGTCAAGTAAAAATAATTGCAGACGCCAGTTATCGTCGGGTCAGTATGGCCTAGGACGCGCATGGCGATTCGCGTGGGCCGGGAAGCCTATGTCCACTCTTTGTACCGTTTGGTGCAAATTTAGGTTTTTATGAAACTTTGGAAGGCTGTAGCGGCTAAACTAGGGGTACACCCATACTTTTTGGCACCGCCCCTCGAAAGACCTCTCCGAGACCTTCAAGAATCCGTCAAAAAAAGTTAAAAATTCGTTTCCCTTCACCAAAAGATCCCTCCCCAAAGTTGGCGAAAATTAACCTATTTTGACATGGTTTTAATTTACTAAACTGCTCAGATCACCGTAAAGATGGGTTCAAAAGTGAAATTTGACCACTGAAATCTCTTCCTCTACTCAATACGCGTCTTTTAAGCACAAAATCATTGTGCTGGCGTTAAAATTGTGCCGTAGAGAGCCAAGAAAGGGAGTAACGGACGCAAATTCAACAAAAACAACAAAGAAAGTTCAGAGAAATCTAAAAACTTCCACCCTGGCCTCAAAAATGGACCCAGGGACCTAAAAATTTGGCAACCGCCCCGTCTCCACGAGTACAAAAAAGTACCAAAGCGGCGTGGAAATCGTCAATGCACATTGGTTTAAAAGATGATTTTTGGGGGAATAAGTCCTAGCAAGCGTTCCGTTCGACCAAACGCTACCAAAGTTTAACGGCATCATCTCTAGGCAATAGCGTAAGGTCTGTTAAAAGGAAAATTTCATGCGATGAAAATTTGAGTGTCAATCATAGAATAAAGCGAAAAACAGCAAAATTAGGAGAAAATTAACCGATTTGAACAAATTCGCTCAACTAAAAAATGCTCAGAATTCTTCATTTTTGACTTCTGAGCTGCGCAAACTATTTTTTCAATGAAAAAAAAGGGTTATATGAAAAGAAAAACAACCGCACAATTTTTTTTGGCACTTTGAGCGGTGCACTCTACAGGCGATCGGCGCAAAAACTTGTCAATTTGGCCCGTTTTTGATACGTTTTTCCCCTTGCGCTCCGGTTTGCGGACGAGTGCGGAAAAGTTATCACCAGGGCATCTTAATATACATGTAAGGGAAGCGCCTCGCACCAATAACTCCGTGCCACCGAGTGCCCCCGATGTCCGAAACTCAAACAGTGTGTTTTTTAATGTTTTGAACGCATTTGTAGCAAAAACCCGCAACCGTGGGCCAAACCACGAACGCAATATTGCGCTGGGCGCTGCTTTCCTTTGTCTAATGATGATACAAAAAGAAAAACACGCCAGCATACCAGTAGCATCGCCCTCCTTGGAAAAATAGGGGTCGGAAACATTTAAGGAAAATAGGTGAATTTGATCAAAATACAAATGACCAAAATCAAACCCATCCTAGTGGCTCCCAGCGTCATATAAAAATCTGTAAACGTCATTTTTTGTTGTATTGGAGTATTATAGTCCGTTTCCACCCCCCAGGTCGCTCCCAGGACATTTTTGAAAAATCGATTTATTCCCCCTAAAACAGGATTTTAAACCACTGTGCAATGGTCACCTTCAGGGCCTGGCCGAACCGGCATGGAATGTCTCCTTGTTAGTGGCGACGATGGAAACTCCGTTTCTGTCGCTGTGTTCTCGCCTCGTTTCTGGCGACTTTGTTTCTGTCAGTGCAGTGCTCGCCTTGCCTTGGCGAAGCCTGCCCATATTATTTTTTCTCTTCTAGTGTTTGACGGCGTGCTGCGCCGTGTCCATTGTGTTTTTTAGATTGCAGTAAAATTCCTTAGTATTTTCTCTCATGTCGGGCGGTTTTGGCGTGCCACGCCGTCCCGAATCACTGAAAGTTTTGTTATGTTGATGTTGTTCATTGAGTTTGGCCTAAGTGTGTGTGTGGGCGGGTGGGTTCGTCGTCAACTTCTTCACCATGAATGAGTAAGTCAAGCTGTGTCAACAGCTCAACTGGCAGCATGTGTGTGTGCGTGTTTCTCTTATTGCATTTGCACTTTTAAATGTTTTCAAGGGATGTTTTTTAGTGTGTCGCTTTTTTGCTCTGTGCTTTCGTTCACCAACCTAAACTGGCAGTTTGCCTTCTAACCTTCCATTTTCGGTTCGTGTTTTGCCATTTTCTATGTCATGAAACTTATCCTTTTGTACTCTTAATGGTTTCAGCTCGAAGATTCTGACGACAGCTCCTCCAACAGCTCTGGCTGCTCCCGCAACAACTACTCCCCTAACTGTCAGGATGTTGAGGATGTAAGTACTCGTGTATTTTATTCTTATCTACGTCATCTAGTTATTATATGTGCCCAATGTCTTATCTATCGTGTTCATGTGTTTCAGGTTGAAGCGGAGGAAATTCGGTCCGTCTTACTGATTGCACCCCTCGCGGCGGGACCAGCGCTGGATAGGGGAGAGGGGGAGTGCACCCCCTCTCCCATACCTCCTAATTGTGAGGTAAGTAAATTGTTATTTTTGTCATACAAATATCATATATCTAAGCTCCTTGTCCCTTGTTGCTTTTAACTTGTTGACCCTCTAATCTCTATGTCCAATTGTTCACAGGAGTTTGTACCACCTCCCTCTGAAGAGACCTTGTCCTCACCCCCGAGGTATGAGGTCCCCCTGCCCAGCCAGGACCCGCTGGTGCTCAAGGGGTTGTTACCCACCCCCCCTTCGATGGTGGCCTCACCACCCCATACTAAGAAGGGGTTGCTGCCCACACCGCCATCTATGCCGGACCTGAGCAAGGCACCCTGGGCGTCACCCCCAAAGCCACGGGGTGTAAGTATCATATCTTTTCATATGTTTTTTATTCTGCTTATCTTTTTCCCCTGGTCCCTGTCGAATCATATTATGTGTTCTCTTTCAGCCAGTCCACTCTAGACTGGGAAAACGGACGCTCAAACACACGCATCGGAATGAGACGCCGCGCCCACCTCCAGGAGTGCGCCACAGGGGCCCATTTAAACGTCCGCCGTGTTGTTGATTTTTTGTTATAATTTTTTTGATTCCGTGATAATTTTTTTAATCGTGTAAATTTTGTTAAGTTTGATTTTTTTTTATTTTGAGACGGTCGAGGGGTTCTAATAATAATCAGTTTTCATCTATTTCTCGTATTATCTTTCCTTTCCGTGTTACTATCCCTTGCAAGTTTCCGACCAGGGGAAGATTTTCAAACGTTCACATCTTTTGACTATGGCCTTCCAGACTCTCAGTTCTTGTTTCAAATCCAAGTGTTAGTCATGCTTGGGTAGTGTTGGGACACTTTGAGTGGTAAAGGGCGTAAAGGACGACAGAGAGTGAAGGATTGACTGGTTTATTAGAAGCGAACAGCTCGAGACCAGGCTACAGACTGTTGGCCAGAGGCGAGGCTCAACTTATAGGTTTGGCAACAATAGCGATAGAAGTGGAAGGGTAACTGAGGTGGGAGTATCAATAGTGGAACCTTGGCCAAGGTGGTAGCTCTATGCCAGAGAAAGGAAGAAGAGGATAAATAAAAAGTTGAACTGACACTTGATGTAGCTTTTCAAACTGGTAATTCATTACACCACTCCCCCTTTAAAAGAAAATACTTTTTCACCTCTCACCACTAAATCGCATTAAGTTCCTCACTTCAAATGATCTTTTGCCAAATCCTTCACACTCTATCACTTCTTGAATCTTTAAACTCGTTCAAAGCTGTAAACCTAATCACGTTTTGGGCCCATCTGACTCAAGGTAAGGTTGTCCAGGCCTTCCTTGACACGCCCTCAACGATCAAACAAAATTCATGATCCTCATTATGAGTGGTTCAACAGCGACTCCCATGGCACGTCCAAAAACTAGTCATTCTGGGGTGCAACCGTTTAGCCTGATCATCAACACTACTGATAATTCTACATACAGAAAATTTGGTTAATATGCTGGTCTGCACTTCCATGCTGTGGTTCTCGTAGTTCTAGTTGACAGTACTCTGGACGATTCTTGTAAACAATTTTTCCTGTAACACACATAAACACTGCGCACAGACTTTTGACTCCTATTCCCCCCTAACTAAACAATGGGGTTTTTCCCTTGGTGTTGCAAACCTAACTAGCTAAATCCTATCTAAAACACCATTTTTAATCTAGGAAGACTAATTAACACTATATGGTTGGGAAACATAACTTTTACTCTAACTGTTGCATGGCTCGGATAACTTGCTGCTGGACGGTCTCTGGAGTACTGGACGCATCCACGACTGCATGTAAAGCTGGTTCGTTGTCCATCCAGTTCCCCAAAACTGTGTGCAAACTTTGGATGTAACCTTTGGACAATGTATTTTCCTCTTTGCGAGCCCTTGTTTAAAGACGTTGAAAAGCTGTTTCTGGAGTCCCTCGAAGATAGATATGATGTTCCTTGCGTCGAAACTGAGCTTTCATGGACTTAGACATTTCTTGGAGTAATACGTACTGCTCTTTGTTGATCATCTTTGCTTCTATTTGCGTTTGAACATACATTTTAACCACACTGTGTAATGAGCGTTCTGCTACAACTACAGGAGCACTGCCTTGCATGAACTTCAGTTGAGTTTGCCACAATGTAAACAAAACCATCGACTGGAACGTAAACGCCCACTTTTCTATGTCTTTCGAGTACAAGTCCAAGAAATTAATTCCATGAAAATTGGTCCACAGCGAAACTGGTTCTTGTACAACTGGATAGCCACGTTCCTGAAGCGTCGTCAGCAGGGTAGATTTTCCAATTCCGATGTTGCCTTCGATGTAGACTACCATCGGTGATTTTGGACTCGTCGCTTGTTTCGTGTTGGTACTTCTTGATCGACGACCGCACCAGGCTCGGAACATGTTTGCTCGTATTGAAGTCTGATCGCGAACTGACCGCTGGCGTTGTGCGTGACATTTTCGTCTGCGTATTTTTCTTTGCCATCACGTCTTGGCTGTCTGCATTCGCACTTGACTCGATCGGGTTGCCTGGTCATCCATAAATTCCCACCAGGGTAGGTGGGTGGTTCAAACCTCACGTCTCAAAACATCACCCAATGGTGTCGGAATAGGAGACAATGATGACGTTAGACAGTGAGGACACAATGTTCCGACGGGCCAGTATGCTTAAGTTGAGCGAGATACTGGTCGCTATACTACCGAAGGACATTGGTGTGTGTGTGGACGCAAACCAGCCATCGATGTATTTCATTGCTTCGCTCCACCGTTGGGCTGATGGTCTCAATTGACGTGGTTTCCTCTGTCCAGAGGTTGCTCCACATCGAGTCCCTATCTAATGAAGGGAAGTTTCCACTGGGCAGTTATCAAGCCCTGAAACCACTTGTAACCCTTTTGTTGGACGTACATCGGCTATACTTGCGTGTTTCTTGTCGTCTGATGCAGCGACATGGTGGGGGTAACGCGACTCTTATGGAAGCTCGACGCGTCAGACCACCCTGTTACAATGGTCTGGTGGTCAAGGCGACTGATGTCGGCCTCGATGGCGGTGGTTCGACTCCCACTCAAACACTTAACTTCATATCAAATATTGAGCATCTCTTAAAAAATAATCATGTTTGTCTGTTGATCGGGAGTGCTCCTCCTCTAGAGAGTGTTCGGTCTGCCGGAATGTCTTAGGACAGAGTTGGTACGCGACCATTAACTCTCTCAGTCTGAGCCTCTTCCGTCAGCAACAAGCCTCTGTTCAGATGTTGTAAGACGATTTCGGGGGTCTGGGTAGCGCCTAAATGGCCTGCTGCCCCGTCTCTGGGACGTATGCTCCTAGACCTGCTACGGCGGGCCCCATGTCCACGCCTGTTGGCTAAATCAGGAACTTGACAGACCAATTGTAATAATTTTACAATATTTTTCTGGGATCTGTCTGGTATGTTATCTTGCGTGTCGAATGACACCTGATGCTTCCTTCGAGTGTCTTGGCCGCTTGTTGCGCCGACTGGTGGTGGTGGCTAAAAGCTCCATTAGTACCAACTTGTACCGTTCCTTGATCTTCCATTAGCTGTGTCTTTTCTCTCTTGCTGTCTTGTTGTGGACTTTGGAACCTTTATTGTTTTGTATTCGTCACCTTTGAGCCTCTCTTTTGACATACCCCTAGTCTTTGATTCTGCTTTCCGAAATAAACGCGCGATGTATTTGAACACTTCCTGTAGAACTCATAAATTGGTCAAGCTGATTTTGTTTTCCTTGTTACTCTTGTACACAATCGCCATCTTGCCTTGTCTTTCTTTTTAGAGACTACTTCCTCTTATTACGTGGACTAATACCTAATAATCCTTTTATCATTTTGTTCGGTTCGTCCTTGGTTTGTCACTGAGTTTCTAATGAGCAACTACTCTTGCGTTGTTGGCTCCTGCGCCAGAGTGAAACCATACTGTTTTCACCAAACCTTTAACGTGAGTTTTTCTTGGTTACCGTGTTCGTTCTCATTACAACATTCCCATAATTAACTTTCATTCCGTTTAGGCTCATTTCAATTGTGCTCGATGGGCGTCCCATCTTCCTTGGGTTGCAAACGGGGTAAACTGGGCCGTGATTATTGGTGCTAACGGGAGTGCGACATGGAATACCCACATCCCCGCCTCGCACGGCTCGTCAATCCCTCATGACGATTGGAGATGCGCATTCTCGGAAATCTGCCCATCTTGCCCCAACCGATATGTGTTGCGGGTTATACCCTGTGCGCCATCAACTTGCCCTGCTCGTTTGGGGTTTGGTTTTGTGGCTCCTCCTCTTCCTCCGGTCGTCATGCCTGCTCCGGCGCCTCATTTTCCTGTTCATGCCGTGATGGATCTGGTGCTTGACAGTCCTCCTCCTTCTCCTCACCATGACGATTAACTTTGTTACCTTTTTTTAAAAAATTATGTTTGTAGCCTCGTAGATACGCTATTCAATTATCCCTATAAAATGCATTACTACCCTTGTTTGTGTACTGGTCCTTTTTTTAATATATATTCTAACCTGCTCATGATGATCATATTAGTTGGGTGTAGGTTAGTCTCACTCGTCTGTTTCCTTTTAGTTTCGCCTTCTTTTGTCTTGCTTTTGTTGTCTTTACTTGTTGTTGTCTTGCTCATCTGTAGACTCTACTTGATCGCTTGTTCCTTTTAGTCTCATTTCCTTAAGTCTGCTGCAAATATGGCCAATGCTCATACATTCCGTCGAGATCAGTGTCTAGTAGGAGACTTTGGGCAAGTTAAACTCCCAGGGCCTCGGGCCACATACAACGTGAGTGATTACTAAGCTCAGAAGGAAGGACCTGGGCCCCGTTTTGCGTTCGTGAGCCCCCAATCTTGTTTGGTTTAGGCTCATATTGCATGCTGCCAATGGGCCATAAACAAGCCTGGTGCCCTTCCCGGCATCAACCAGTGGGAGATGGTGACCGGCGGCGCTTCCAGTATTCATGAAGTGGTGGAATTGGCCTTCAATATTCCACCTGAATTACTGCAGTGCCGGTTCTGGGGAGTTAACCCCTTGTGCCCAAGCCGTGAACTTGGCGAAGTTACGACGTGCAGCAAATGTCATGTTCGTGCCACCCGCATGCACGGCGACTTTGATTCCAATTTTGGACCTTCCGTTCTTTGTTAAACTCATTTTTGATACATTTTTCATATTTTTATCTTCCTTTTTCTTGTTTGTATCTTCATTTTATTAAATTCATCATTTTGCTTCGTTAAGTTGTGATTCTGTGTCAGTTGGTACCATTCACTGCCTTTTACATTTTCATTTTAATGGGTTAGTGGGTAGTTAGTCAACACACTAACACTTTTCCTGGGTTATAATTTCGAAACTTTGTGAAACACTTTCCAATTCCCTTCCCCCTTTACACCACAACAACTCCAGTGTTGCATTTGGTAATTACTATTTAAATTTCAAGTTGTCATTTAGTTAATTGCCCAAAATTTTCGAACTGTTTTTCGTGCACACTTTTGACTTCCATGGTCTCTGTGTCACAGTGCCATCTGCACTACCGACTCAGAATCTTTGTTTTCTGTCCAAGTGTTGTGATGATTTTCACATCACAATTTAACTTTAGAAGTTTCCTTTGTCAGTGTCATGACCTAGAGTGCAAGTGTTGTGAAACACAAAAGCTCAGCAAGGGACTTGACCCACAAGCAGGCTGACTTTGTGTTTTGTTTGTGTAGAAATTACTCGACTCAGTCTAGGACAGGTCCATGAGTATTTCTCTAAACAATGTGCACCTGTGAACCATGGAAATCAGAACTGTCAAGGAAAACAATTGCATTCAAGTTATTATTTTATTACAAATTGAAAGATGGGGGCACTTTACATTTTTCAAGGTTTTTGCAAAACTTATGACCAAAGGTCCTAACCTTTCTATTCAGAACATATATACAATGAGCTTTAGAATTTACTGGAAATGAAGTAAGTGTTCACTTTGTTTCGATTTCCTAACCCTATCTATTTACAGATTGTCACTCTTGGCAACACATTTCCCACCAAGTTGGTCGGGGAGACAATTCGGCAAGTTCCTTGACCAACTCCAACGGAGGCGGGACTGGAACCAATGGCAATATTTTTTTTCTTTGAGCGGCTGGAGTGTGCTTCCAAATTTCAGTTGGCGTCACCACATTTAACCGTAAGTCTCTTGCCAATTTCTTCAGATGCTTCCTAGAAGCATTTTGGCAATCTTTCTTCTCGTGCTTGCGTGATCCGCACTTCCAGCATCGGACGGACTTCTTCACTGCACACTAAATGTTTATGTAGAATTTTGTACGTGACACTTGCACGATTTTGTGCATGCGGGGAATTTGCATAATATTATGTGTAAATATGCACAAATTTATGCAAATTTGTGCACGATTTTATGCAAAACTTTTCGCAGGTTTAAAATCATGCATCACCACGTACAAAATTCTACATAAACATTTAGTGTGTGGTTTTTCAACCGATTTGTTTTTCTTGTCTTGTTTCTCATGGGGCTTTTCTACGACAACCAAGGGCTCAGGTTGTTTTGGTTCAGCACGACTAACCTCACTCATGAGCAGCTGATCCATGGCTGCGATTAAGTCTGCATCTTCATTGAGTAGTTCAGCTTCATCACCGTCCGGCAGTGATGTTTCTGGCTCATCGAAATGCAACAGTGCATTTTCAAGTGAATCCCGATGTGCTTTGTGCTGCACCTTCTCTTCGCATTGTTGCTTCAAAGCCCTCTGTTTGTCGGCTTCCTTTTTCTGCATTGCTTGACGTCTCAGTTTGGCTTCATGCTGCTCCCTTTTCAGTTTTTGCTTGCGTTGTTCCTCTTCTCTTTCTTTAGCATGTTTGGCTTCTAACTCCAGCCTTCGTTTCTCTTCATACCTTTTCTGTATCTTGGCTTTTAAAGCCGCGTAGTCCACTTCTGGTAGGGCCGCCTTAACCTTTGAAGTCTGCAAGGGACTAGGACCCGTTTCTTTCTTGCACATCTTGCTTTTTCTTGCCATATCTAGTACTGTTTCCCGCTCTGCCTTTTCTGGCTCCACCTTTTTCTTGAGAATCTTGTACTTTTCAAGGAAAGAATCAATTCTCTGCTCACTCATTTTTCAAACTTCAGACTAGACTGATTGGTTTCGAGGGTAGTTTGTTGAGCACAGTAGTTTGGCACAGTACTTATTGTTGCCATGGGTAACTTTGGAGGGGCCTTGTTCCATGACACTGTGTACTTCTTTTCTTTCAGGAACAGTTCACTATCTGATTCCTCTGTCCCAGTATAGGAGAGCCATGCCCCGATGTCATCCTCTCCTGGTCTTGGATGTGGAGTCAATCTGTCCATGTGGACCAGTTGGACGTCGGAGGGCTTAGCATCATTTTGAATCCTGGCATCACAATCATTCAATATTGTGAGTATTGTGTATGGACCTTCCCATTAAATATGTAGTTTCTTTGATGTCTCATTCACTCGTAATGCTTTGTTATACAGGAAAACCTTATCGCCTTCCTTGAATGGACACAGGGCAGCATTTCTATCATAATAACGCTTCATGCGTACTGCAGCCTCAGCTCTGATTTTCCTGACTTCTTCGTGGATTTTGTACAAGGCATTTCTGACAGCCCATGGGTAGTTTTCCCTGATGTCAGGCATCTGAGGTGGTGGTCCTTGCTGCATATGCAATGGTATCCTCCTAGGAGCTCCAAACATTATCTCATGAGGTTAGAACTTGTGTGTGGAATGGGGTAAGCTTCTGTATGCTTGTGCAATAAATGGGAGATACTCTGCCCAAGCATAATGTGCTCCGTCACATAACAGTTTTAAATTTTGTTTCAGCGTTCACACCCATCTCTCAGCTTTTCCATTGGCCGATGGATGATAAGCTGTTGTTCTGGTTTTCCTGATGTGATACAACGCCATAATTTCATGAAACAACTCAGACTCGAATATTTGAGCTTTGTCTGTCAGGAGAGATAAAGGCGCTCCATACACTGAGAAGACATGAGTCATCAGGGCTCTCGCTACTTCTTGTGCTTGTTGTGTTTTTTGGCTGAGCGATTAGCGAAGCCAGTTACTCCAGTGGGGTTGAAAAGTTTTGTCTGTCTGTTCGTCTGTCTGTCTGTCTGTTTGTTTGTGTGTCCGCACTACTCCTCCCAAACGGCTCGGCCGATCGGGACGAAATTTTGCAAAGTTCATAGGTATATCCTTGGCTCGCCACACGCCAAAATTCAGCTCTCTATCTCAAATAATTTAGTCGTACCAACGAAAAAACACTAAAAAAACGGCAGAAAAAGTGCAAATTTTTAGTGACTTTACGTTTCAGAGACATTTTTACATGGTTTCGTATGTTTTTGAAGGTGCTAATGACGAAAATGAAATCAATATCTACTCCTGACATTAGTTTTAACTGCGAATCGGCTAACTCGGCTCGAATTTACTAACATAATCAACTTCGACCCTTCATCTTGAAAAAAGGGGGTGACCGACTAAAAAATTTTATTGCAGATTTCGATAGGTCTCGCAAGACCTTTTCAGGGAGGGGTCGGAAGGGGGGTCTAGGAGCCCGACTTCATCAGTTGGCCAAATCAGGATCTTGGAAAAAGGGGGTCGACCAACTAAAAAAATTTATTGCAGATTTCGATAGGTCTCGGCTAGACCTTTCCAATGGGGGGTCGGAAGGGGGGTCAATGAACCCTTAAAACAGCTTGCCGAAGGCAAACAGGAAGCGCCGCAGGCCAAGGTAGGTGCAACGCCAGGCGTGGATTGTCGAAACTGGCGTAGCATCGCGAAGCCTGTTACGACAAGACACGGTCTGGCGTAAACCTACCTTGTAATGGAACTAGCACTGGCCATCCCGACAGTGCCTCCACTGCTACCAACACATACTTAAACCCGTCTTTTGTTACAGGGTACGGTCCAGGTGTCTACATGCCATCTTCCATGTAGCACTCTATAGTGGAATATTTTGTGAGGGACCTTCACTTTTTGAAGTGGTCCTTTGGCCTTTAGGCATGTGGTACAACTTGCAACCATTTCCGCCACATCATTGTACGTTCCTGGCCACAAGAAGTAATGTTTTAATGTTGCCAATGTTTTTCCAACACCAAAATGGTTAGTTTGACCCAATTGTGTATGGTATGCCTCCATGGTCCTTTGTGGCAATACTAACACTGTCTGTGTTTTTGCAGGATCTCTAGATGGATGCTCAACTTTCTTGTACAGCAAATGGTCTTCAATTATCAAGGACTTGAATTTATGCCACAGTGTTCTGGTATGCTGCCCATACTCAGACACTTCTTGGAAATGCGGTCTGCGCCCTTCTTCCACTGCTATGTAGATTGGCATAATTTCCTCATCCAGCTTCTGATCTTGTACCATTGTCATGCTTGACACTCCCTCAGGTACCACAGTCGTCCAATTTGCCATTATTTCTTCTGGAGTAGCGTTTACTGACATTCGGTCTTCCACTCCACAAAGTTTGCAGTGTACATCACAGGTTTTCCAATGTATGTTTGTTGCAGGCTCAAAGTGATACATATAGATTCTTAGTGCCAAGTCTCCAAACACTTTGTGCAGCATATTGATGAACGTGGTCAACTGCATTTTGTCGAGTCGACAAGAGAACTCAGGCATGCTACTGGCTGGTACATTGTACTTGATAACCCACTTTCTTAGCTTTATCAATGCCTGTTCTACTTCTTCAGGAGTAGGTTTGTCATGGTACCTGGCCTTGTTGATCACATTTACTATGCATCGACCATGACTGTGTGAAATCACTAACCCTGGACATCCTCTGTCTTCTTGTTTCAGGAAATCCTTCTTGACCTTGTGCAGGGTCTCCAGATAATAAGCTAGCCCTTTTCCAAACTTTCCATCGTGACTTACTGCATGACACAGCGGAATGGATAGGGGACTATTGAAGATATTGTCATAAACATGGAACACTTCAAAGTTTTTGAACGAAGGTAGGGTGTCGAGCTCTAAAAGTTTGTCCATGTCTATGTAATTCAGAGAAGCTGTGTCCCGCTCTTCTAATCGCGCACATTTCTTGCAGTTCGCTGTACAAGGCCGTGCAGGTCTTTTGCTGAGGGCGTCCGCATGACCAATGTTGATGCCTCGTTCATGCACTACTTCAAACTTGTATGGAGCTAGGCGCTCCAACCAGCGTGCCAGTCGCCCAGTGGGGTTTTTGAAATTTCTTAACCACTGTAATGCTGCATGATCAGACTTGACTAAGAAAGGTGCTCCTGCCAAATAGTGATGGAAAGCTTTGATAGCTTCCACTAACGCAAGCAGTTCTCTGTGTGTGGCACACTAATTTCTCTGAGCCTGGTTTAGCAACTTTTTTTTTTTTAAATAAAACAAAATTTAATTGAAATTCTATCACTTGCAAATGTACAAACACATCTTTACGGAAATTATAAAAAAGAACAAGTCCATTAAAAGAACGACCTGGAGAGGTCCATCATTTACAACACCAAAACAATAATCAACAGCCTCTCTGAACGTTTTTTGTTACTAAGAAGCCTGAAATAGTAAGTACAAGGTCCTTTTGGTCCACATTTGGTGTGCCTAGTATTGGTGGAGAAACTAGCTTTTGTTTTATTTGTTCAAAAGCTGCTTGACACTGAGGTGACCATTCAAACGGTACACCTTGTTTCATCAAGGCAAATATTGGCGTTGCAATTGTTGTCAAATGTGGCACATATTTTGCATAATACTGCACTAGGCCTAGCCATGACCTAACTTCTTTGACATCCTTTGGTGCTGGCCAATGAGTTATTTGGTGAATCTTTTTCTTATCCACTCTTATTCCTTTTTCAGACAAGATATGGCCCAAGAATGACACTTCAGTCTGAAATAATTCACACTCTTTGGCTTTTAGTAAGAATCCGCCTGCTCTTACTCTGTTGAAGAATGCTATCAGCCTTTGAAGCATTTGTTCAACTGTGTCTCCAGCTATACAGACATCATCTATATACACAGCCACTGTGTCACCCAGGTCATTTTCTGGCTTTTTGACCTCTGCTGGTGTTACTAGTCGGTCTGTGGCATATTGGAACGCTCCTGGCGCTGCTGACAAACCAAATCCCATTCGTGTGTACTCGTATGGCCTGCTTGGTAATGCCAAATCTTCAGGTAAGATTATTGCAGTCTTGGGTTAGTCATCTGGATGTACTACCAAATTATGGTAATCCATGGGCCAAATCTGCACAATGGTACCACTTTTTTCCAGCTAAATGTTGTAATAATTCTTGTGTTCTAGGAATTGGAGCTGCTGGCACCCTTGTGATGGCTTTCAGAGCTCTGTTATCCACACAGACTCTTACTTCGCCTGTCTTCTTTGGAACACACAGAATTGTAGAAGCCCAAGCTGACTGGCTTGGCTTAATAGCACCCATTTTGAGATATTTTAAAAATGTCTCTCTTACTTCTTTTCTGTAGTGCAATGGCACAGGTCTTGCATTTTGCTTTATAAGTTGGTGGTCTCCAGTATCAATTCTAAACCGGAACCATGGACACGTTTCAAAGGTATAGTTGTCTGTTGCAAAAACATCATGATGTGTCTTCAAAATGTTTTCTAATTTCTTTCTTTGTTCCGGACTCAGGTTTTTACTACTCTTTTCCAAAAGTTGCTGCAAGTCTTCCGGTAATTTTTCCAGTGGTGGCTTCTTTGGAACTGTATTGACCTCTGCACCATAATGTGGAGCTACTTCATGTTCTATCCATGCAACTCCACACAGATGACAGACCTCAGCTATTTCTTCCTCCTCCTCCTCTTCAAGAAGAGTAGGCTCGTCATCTGGTTGCATGTCACCCAGAAAATTAGGACTGAGCTCCTCGTCATCATCTTCATTCATGCCACTGAATTTTAAGGGATGTACCAAAAATACTTCACCAACAATGGTACATTTGGGTATTTCAACACACTTGGACCCAAAATTTTCCATAGTGACTGTTAGTGGAGCTGTCACGCATGGAACCATTCCAGACTGGACCAATACTGATGCAGGTAATTTTGAAATTTTATTTTATGCAAATTTATTATTGGTAAAAAGTCCCGTTCTTATTGTACTTTTCTCCAGGTTCAACACTTGCTCTGGCTGGATCCTTTGGCTCTGCTGGTCCTTCGACTCAGGTTTCACATTCTCCTGGTTCTTCATGTTGAGACCACCAGGAGGCGAGGCAACCTTTGGCTCAGGATTTAGTTTCGATGTGGACAGCACCTTCACCTCATCCTGTTCCGCAGTCACCACGTCTCCCTGTCGCACCCATGCTCTGGTCTCTCCCAGCTCATCAGCCTTTAAATCTGTTTCCAGTTTTGTCTCCAATTGTCGTTCCAATCCTGGTCTTAACAGAGTTCTCTGATTGGCTCTGACCACAAAGTACAATGATCCATCATAGTCCAGTCAAATGGTGTTTTGACCCGGACAAAATTCCGAACAGTACCAAACTTTGGGGATCGTTTCGGATAGGCCTAAGGAAGCCACTTCCCAAAATCCCAAAAAATCCCACGGTGCCGATTGGAGATATCGGCGTTCAAAGTTCAAAATTTTGAACATTTTGACCAAAACGGTTTTCGGCACCTCACGGCCAAACGGTTTGACCTAGAGAGACGGACGAGTGCTCAAAATACTCGGTACACATGCGGCTACAAGCTTCACAGCTCGGATTTTGATTTTGGTAACATCTACACTGAAAAAAATGAATTAAAGTGAAAATTTTGATCTTTTAGAAAGGTACAAGGTACGTTGCATGTAATTATCTCTGTTCCGAATGGAAAATCGGCAAAATGTTTTTCTCTTGACGTTGTAGGGCCAAGATTTCCAAACAATTTGATACTAGGACGATAACTGTGCGATCAAAACTGAGGGAGATAGGATACCGAGACGGCGAAGGTGCGCTGCCCGGCGAGGGCGGCGCGTGCATGCCGCCGCCGGTCGCAGCCATGGTTCTCAACACCTCACGGCCGAACGGTTTGACCTAGAGAAGCGTGCGAGTGCTCAAAATACTCGCGACACATGCGGCTACAAGATGCATTGCTCGAAATTCGGTTTCAGTTACAAATACACTGGAAAAAAGTGAAAAAAAATATTTTTTACAATTTTTGAAAAGAAAGAAAACCGATTCTGAGCGTAATTTTCTCTGTTCCAAGAGGGAAATTGGCCGAATACTTGTTTCTTGAACCTGTAGGACCAAGTGCTGTGAACAATTTTATGCTGCAACAGTACCTGGGCGATGAAAACTGAGGGAGATGTGACACCCGAGACGGCAGCGCTGCGCTGGCCGCTGGCGGGCTGTCCGGCCGCGGGGAAACTCCTTGCATGTTTAACTCTCATTAAATCGTTTTTTACATCTTAAAACACATTTATTTCTTTAAATACAGCTTTTGTTACATATTAATTTATTTTCTTCCTTCGGCGAACAAAACAATAGATTCTTGCAAGTGACTTCTGGAACGAAAAGCTTTTATTAGTTGAGGGCAATTCCTTTTGCACATAAAACTACTTTTGAAAGTAATTTGCCTGCGTAACCAGCTAAACGACAGCTTCTGGGTCGTCGGGATCCTCGCCATCCTCTTCCTGGCTGTCGTCCTCATCGGCGTCCGCCTCCTTGGGGTCCGTGGGCTCGGCGTTGGTGCAGCTCACACCGGCACAGTGACCGCAAATCGAGCTACATTTCAGTCCTGCAATGAAGCAGGTGCAGCCTTTATCGCAGCCACCCGTGTGAGACGACTGGGCTGAAAAGAAGCTGGATCGCGTCTGAAACTTACGACCGGTTTCAGACCGCGGTCAGGCCTCAGCCAGCCTGGGCTTAGACGGCGCTCAGACAAATCAGACCGCCTTCGGTGCCTGAGCCTCGTTTGACGAGCGTCTGAGTGGGGCCTCACCGTGCCATGAAAGTGGACCGAGTTCCGTCTTAAACTCAGTGGAAATTCAGACCGCTTTCAGGGCCGCACTCAGACCGTTTTCAGTCTACTGGGAAAAGGCGTGAAAGGATGAGAAATTCGAAAGAACGATTATGGACGCCTGCGCTACCGTCTCAACCCCGTCTTAAACCGTTCAGACCGTATCCAGGCGCGCGGCTGGTCGGCGGAGCCGCACCCACCGGGCTGCATACCTTTCGGCGCTCCAGCGCCGCCCGAGCACGACTGGTTGCCTACTCGCACGGCGGCAGGCTTCTCCGGGGGTGGCGCGCGGCCCGTCCCTCTGTCACTTGTCACTGCGTGTGCGTAAGGGCAGAAAGGAAAAAGCGAACTTAAATAATCTCTCACTCCATCTCTAGTTTATTCGAAGTGTAGTTCGTTGTGTTAACAAAACAACAAAAAAAAAAAGAAATTGAACAAAACAAAAATTAACAAATCATGTCGGACAAGGAAGGTAGGGAGTCATTGCTGAAACAGATTTGAATATTATCACTGTTTCCAACAGAAATCGCAGTGGACCGGGAGAAACCGGGACCAAAAGTGAAGGAGGGAAATTGAGAGAATGTGGCTGGGGTTGTGGGTGACAAAGATGTAGGATCTGAGGTGAATGCTGAAGGAGTGTGGGTTTTTGAGGTTGGGAGTGTCTGGGTGGGTGTGGGTATGACTGTCTGGGTGGGTGTGGGTATGACTGTCTGGGTGGGTGTGAATGTCTGGGTGGTTGTCGGTGCGACTGTCTGAGTGGGTGTGAGTGTGACTGTCTGAGTGGGTGTGAGTGTGACTGTCTGGGTGGGTGTCGGTGTGACTGTCTGGGTGGGTGTGAGTGTGACTGTCTGGGTGGGTGTTATGACTGAGTGAGTGTGTGGGGGTGTGACTGAGAGTGTGTCTGTGGGTCTCTGGGGGTGTGTGGATGTGACTGGGGCTGTGGGTGTGAGTTTCAGAGATGAACCCGATGATGATGAAGCTGATGAAGGACCTGCTCTCGCCGCTGACTTCATTTTCTCCTTTCTCTCCCGGGCCGCTTGTTGCAGCTTCTCCCTGTGGCTGGAGTAGTAGAGGCTGTTGGCCGCTCTCTTGGACGCCCCAATGGGCTTCTCACCATCCACAGCATATTGATTAACAAATCCTACGGCAAATTCGAGGTATTAAATTAGAGACAGCTACAGCTGACAAAGACGAGGTTCGTTGGACTTACAAAGTATCTTACCTCTAGCTGCATCGAGTATCTTTTGAGGAACTCTCACAGTGTAGCCCGCTCCTGTCCTGCTCACAGCTGGATTCTGTGCAAGATGGAGTGGCAAGAGCTCTTTAAAGATAGCCCGATACATGCCGTATCTGTTTTTTTGGGTATCATCAATAATACGGGTCTGCACCGCGCCGTTAAGAAAGACGCCGATGCCAGGGCAAACCTCAACCTATTGAAGCCAGAAAATATTTAACACTGTTAATTGACACCCCCAAAACGCCGGCCAGTCTCACTCCAAACCGCGCACAGTGGGCCAGGAGACCGGCGTAGGCGGCCAAAACTCTAGACGCGTTTTGAGCTCCAGAGTCACAAATGGGACTCGAACCGAACGTCGTGCGACCCCACCAATGAATTCCTCGTTCGGAAAGCAATCCATTGGTGGGGTCACACGTTCAGTTCGAGTCCCATTTAGCGACTCTGGAGCTCAAAACGCGTCTAGAATTTTGGCTGCTCCACCTGTCTTCTGGCCCACTGTGCCGCGAGCAGCGAGAAGGAACGACGACAAAGCCATTCGGAATCAGCCTGTGCTGTGAAAATAAACTCACGTCGCCATGTTGCTGAATGAAGCACGGCAGATTGGCCATTTCCTCCCTGATCGGAGCCAGCACCGCCTCATCTCGCTGGATCAAGTGGCGAGACACTTGCTTGGGCGGAGTGGCTTGTTCAAAAGAGTCATCTGAAACAGAACATTTGTAACGTATTTTCTGCTCAAAGTGTGAAATGCCGAGGCTGTACTGTTAAAAAATATCTTGGAAATCCCTGACGTAGCTTAAGAAGCTACTTTCCCGGAATTTCCAATTTATTTTTAACAGCGTAGTCTTACCTGGTCCGTTGAGGAAAATTTCTGCATCAAGTCTGGCTAAATTGGCCTCTCTGGAAGTCTCCTTTTCTTTTTCCTTTAGCAACTGCAACTCTTGAAATCTTGTTTTTAAAAACTTAGTTCCCTCTGGGACAGCCTCCTCCTTTCCGAGGATTTTCCCATCAGGGAAAACCTTGACTTGGAGGAGATGCGATTTCGGACCTTGAGAATCAAAATTGTTGTTAGTACAATATTTATCAGAAAACAAAATAGTATTTTGCAAAACAAGACCTCTTAAGAACTCACCTATGGCTAGGATTCGTCCATCGATTGGCTCCTTCCAGGATGCACGGTGGGCTTTCCTAACGGCGCCAACCGCGAACGGCCCTTCAGCCAGGGCATCCAGTTCGCACTTTTTGAAGACGTCGACGGCATGGACCTCGACAGTGGTGTACACCATCCCAAAATTGCCGGGTTTAGACATGTCACTGAAATAGATACATTGTGAGTAAAAATGCTAAAAGTGCATGTTTTGGGAAAAATATTTGAGCATACATAGAGTTTTACTCAGAAAATACTTCGTAATGAACGAAGTGTTTTCTTATAAAACTTGGAGTACGCTAAAAATCTTTTCAAAAAACATTCTCTTGAAGCATTTTTAGTCACACCTCCCTTGGGCTACGCCCCCTCCCCTTTTCCCCCCTCCTTCTCCCGCTCCTGCCTACCTCTGCCAATCCACACGGTGTGCACGCAACGTATTATCTGTGAAAGTGACAAAAGCGGATGGACCGGAAGGGAACAGTGGCAAAAAGTCACAGTAGCCAACGTACCAAAATAAAAAATACACGAAGGACGCGACACAATATTTAACAATAGACCCCCACGATATCACAAAACTCCATTATTTTAACACATTGACCCGAACTTACCTTCTGGCAACGTTTTGAGGAGGCCCAAGGCGAAGGAACGCTTCGTATTGTTCCCTTGAGACGGAGGGTATTCATTGTTTTGTTGTTTACTTTCTCACCGGCCGGCAGTCAGCGCGTCCACGAATGAAAATATCTTTTAAAAATGGAAGGAAATGAAGAAAATCCCAATGGTTCTGGGCCTAAAAAGTCCAAATTGGAGTTGAAACTGCCACGGCCAGTAATTGATAAACCAACTGCACGTGTTCCAAGGCCCGACATTGAAAAACAAACTGTACCAAGGTAAGTCTCAACTCCACCTCGCGGTCAGCTGTTCTGTGAAACTCGTTTGCACATCGAAAGTCGCGTATTCTTGGCTTGTGTCGTCTTGTTTATCCAGCGCAAATTGTAATGAGTGAACAGTGCACTTATTTCTTATGAGATTTTGTATGGATCGGGAGGAACGTTCTCGAACTTTTAAGTTAACCTACAAACTGCACATGTTCTCCAACAATTTTTCCTCTTGTTTCAGTCCTAAAACTTCCTTAGGAAGCGCTTTGTCACAAATGCAACGGCCCCCAGCACAACCTTTGATTCGCTTGCCTCCCTGTGGTATCAAACAACCCCGTAAGTTTTATTAACTGCTTCTTAGTTGGATGCATACATTGTTACATCAATTACTTATGTATCATTATCTCTGCCCTCTAACAGAAACAGTTTTTGCTTCACATGCCATGCATGAGTCAACATCAACATCAGGCATGAGTAGACTGTGTTTCAGTCAAAGAGGTTGGTACAAAATGATTTTTTTTTACTCGCAGTGTAATACCTATGAGATTGAATGGTTACTAACTCTTTGTAATGTTTCATTTTAGCAGAGGAAGCCAGTGTGAATCAGGAAACACTGTGTCATGTTACTGAGACTACTACTCGACCAGAGATTTATATACCAGGTAAGGAACGATCCTACAGTAATTACATCACATCTTTAATGGTCTCCAACATGGCTAATGCATTATTCATCTACAGAAATTCAAAAGACACCTCTAAAGCTAACTACACAATCCGTCCTTTCAACTCTATCTCAACAAAGCAACCTGAAATTAGAGCCAATTAATAAAGGTAAAGTGAAGCTTGCTTTTTTTAATCCTTAACACTGTTATCTTCCACTTGCTAAAATAATCAATTAAAAAACTAAATTGTTTCAGGTTTTCCTCTGGAATGGTCACATTTTGTCAATGTGCATACTGAAGTTCAACCTGATGTGGATCTTTATCTGGATCCTTGCTCGCTTTCCTCAGAACCAACAGCAAGTGACCAAGGCAAGGACTCCTCCCCTCTGAAGTTGTCTCCTGATTCAACAGTGAAGGATTGTGTCGTTGCCATTCTATTGTTTGCTTCATCGTGTAAATTAAGTGGTGTAGATACTTGCAAACTATTGGACTTGATTCATGTGCTGCTGAAGCTGAAACCTAATAATTTGCCAACTAGCGCTCATTCAATGTTTAAAATTTTTCAAGATGATAACGACACTTTAAATACCAATTATTATTGTAATGTTTGCTGGAAGACAAGGTCATCTCTTCAAGATAAGTGTGATGTGTGCAAGGCTAGCTCTGTGAAGTATTTTATTACCTCATCAATTGTTTCTCAACTTCAAAGATTGTATGCTAGGCCTGGATTTAAAGAAAAACTTAATTATAAGAACACTAGATGCAAAATACATCCTGACAACATTGAGGATGTTTACGATAGCAGTGTTTACAAGGAAGCAGAGAAAACTATTCGTTTTGGGCCTTTTAATATTTCTTTAAAATGGCACACTGATGGTGTAAGCCTTTTCAACTGCAGTTCCTATTCTTTGTGGCCCTTTGTATTTGTTATCAATGAATTACCCCCAGACGAAAGATACAAAGAAGAAAATATAATTATTTGTGGTCTTTGGGGTGATTCTGAAAAACCCCACCCTAATGTTTTTCTTTTGCCCATTTACAAAGAGATTGTGAAGCTAAGAGAAGGTATTTCTGTTAAATTGTGTGATCAGGTCGATGAGACTAAAGTTACTGCTGTGGTTTTGTTCGGAGCTTGTGATATGCCTGCCAAGGCCCTATTTATGTGTATGAAGGGACATGCTGGTTATAACTCATGTCCAAAATGCTTTATCACTGGTGAATTGTCAGCTAGGACTGGCAAAGTTATGGTTTTTCCTCATGAAGGTGATCTTTTCCTCAGAAATGAAGAAAACTATCAAGAATGTGTCAAAAATTCCATGACTTTGAAGGATGGAGATAGAGGTGTAATGGGCCCCACAGTCCTGTCATACCTGACTTATTCTGATTTTATAAAATCCATCAGCATTGACAGTATGCATTGTAGTTTCTTAGGTGTAATGAAACAACTTCTCAAGCTATGGTTTAAACCAAAGTACTCTTCAGAAAAGTTTTCTTTAAGTGATAAAGTTGATAAAGTAAACAAGGTCTTGAAAGGTCTCAAATTACCCCACTTTGTTGAACGCCTTCCAGAGGATGTCACCAAACTTCATTTCTGGAAGGCTTCATTGTGCAGAAATTTTTTATTGTATCTTGGTGTGATAGTTTTGAAACCTTATATGAAACCAGAGTACTATGTTAACTATTGTGACTTGGTAAATGGAATTTCACTCCTTCACCAGTCAAGTATTTCACTATCAGATATTGACAAATCTGATAAATATTTAAACAAGTTTTCTAAAGAATTTCAGGACTTGTATGGTTTCCGCCACATGTCAGCAAATGTCCACCTGTTACGGCATTTGGCAATGTCTGTGTTTGAGTGTGGCAATTTGCCAATTACTTCCTGTTTTGAACTTGAAGATCTGAATGGGAAGATGGCTAATCTTGTGCATGGTACTGTACATGCCATAAAACAAATATTCAGAAAGCTTCGTATTCTAACTAAGCTGCCTCTCCTTATCTCAGAAGTTGAATGTGAAGAAGTAATATTATTTTGTAGGAAAATACTTGACCGTAGGTACCTATCATTAAGTGAAAAAATTAGCAAAAATACTCATGTTGTTGGAACTTGTCATGCTGTTAATGTGCATGAAAAAGACATAAGTGAACTACTACAAATTCTGTTTGGGAAAGCCGTTAAATTTTGTACCTTCTCACGCATATTTAAGGAAAAGATGCTCTTTGATACGGCAACTTATTCTCAAGACTCAAGAGTTTCCTATTTTTGTGAATATGTGTCTTCCTCCAATGAGAAATTTCATGGTCAAATTTTAACTTTTGTCAAAGTATGTGTTGAGCCTCCCAGGTATTTTGCTTACCTATCAAGGTCGGACAATGTGCAAGTTGAGAACCTTCCCAGACATTTTGTGTTTAGCACCGCTCACGATATTACAGACTTTGTACCTGTTGAAAGCCTGCTCTCTATTTCGTGGTGTATCAATGTTGAGGGCACAAAATATTTAATTGACCCACTAAATAAACTAGAGATGGAGTGAGAGATTATTTAAGTTCGCTTTTTCCTTTCTGCCCTTACGCACACGCAGTGACAAGTGACAGAGGGACGGGCCGCGCGCCACCCCCGGAGAAGCCTGCCGCCGTGCGAGTAGGCAACCAGTCGTGCTCGGGCGGCGCTGGAGCGCCGAAAGGTATGCAGCCCGGTGGGTGCGGCTCCGCCGACCAGCCGCGCGCCTGAATACGGTCTGAACGGTTTAAGACGGGGTTGAGACGGTAGCGCAGGCGTCCATAATCGTTCTTTCGAATTTCTCATCCTTTCACGCCTTTTCCCAGTAGACTGAAAACGGTCTGAGTGCGGCCCTGAAAGCGGTCTGAATTTCCACTGAGTTTAAGACGGAACTCGGTCCACTTTCATGGCACGGTGAGGCCCCACTCAGACGCTCGTCAAACGAGGCTCAGGCACCGAAGGCGGTCTGATTTGTCTGAGCGCCGTCTAAGCCCAGGCTGGCTGAGGCCTGACCGCGGTCTGAAACCGGTCGTAAGTTTCAGACGCGATCCAGCTTCTTTTCAGCCCAGTCGTCTCATACGGGTGGCTGCGATAAAGGCTGCACCTGCTTCATTGCAGGACTGAAATGTAGCTCGATTTGCGGTCACTGTGCCGGTGTGAGCTGCACCAACGCCGAGCCCACGGACCCCAAGGAGGCGGACGCCGATGAGGACGACAGCCAGGAAGAGGGTGGCGAGGATCCCGACGACCCAGAAGCTGTCGTTTAGCTGGTTACGCAGGCAAATTACTTTCAAAAGTAGTTTTATGTGCAAAAGGAATTGCCCTCAACTAATAAAAGCTTTTCGTTCCAGAAGTCACTTGCAAGAATCTTTTGTTTTGTTCGCCGAAGGAAGAAAATAAATTAATATGTAACAAAAGCTGTATTTAAAGAAATAAATGTGTTTTAAGATGTAAAAAACGATTTAATGAGAGTTAAACATGCAAGGAGTTTCCCCGCGGCCGGACAGCCCGCCAGCGGCCAGCGCAGCGCTGCCGTCTCGGGTGTCACATCTCCCTCAGTTTTCATCGCCCAGGTACTGTTGCAGCATAAAATTGTTCACAGCACTTGGTCCTACAGGTTCAAGAAACAAGTATTCGGCCAATTTCCCTCTTGGAACAGAGAAAATTACGCTCAGAATCGGTTTTCTTTCTTTTCAAAAATTGTAAAAAATATTTTTTTTCACTTTTTTCCAGTGTATTTGTAACTGAAACCGAATTTCGAGCAATGCATCTTGTAGCCGCATGTGTCGCGAGTATTTTGAGCACTCGCACGCCTCTCTAGGTCAAACCGTTCGGCCGTGAGGTGTTGAGAACCATGGCTGCGACCGGCGGCGGCATGCACGCGCCGCCCACGCCGGGCAGCGCACCTTCGCCGTCTCGGTATCCTATCTCCCTCAGTTTTGATCGCACAGTTATCGTTCTAGTATCAAATTGTTTGGAAAACTTCGGCCTACAACGTCAAGAGAAAAACATTTTGCCGATTTTCCATTCGGAACAGAGATAATTACATGCAACGTACCTTGTACCTTTCTAAAAGATCAAAATTTTCACTTTAATTCATTTTTTTTCAGTGTAGATGTTACCAAAATCAAAATCCGAGCTGTGAAGCTTGTAGCCGCATGTGTACCGAGTATTTTGAGCACTCGTCCGTCTCTCTAGGTCAAACCGTTTGGCCGTGAGGTGCCGAAAACCGTTTTGGTCAAAATGTTCAAAATTTTGAACTTTGAACGCCAATATCTCCAATCGGCACCGTAGGATTTTTCGGGATTTTGGGGAGAGGCTTTCTTAGGCCTATCCGAAACGATCCCCAAAGTTTGGTACTGTTCGGAATTTTGTCCGGGTCAGGGGGGTTTTTTGCACCGTTTGACTGGACTATCATCAAACTTGCCTTTGGTTGGCGATTTCCGTACTTTGAACGGTACTCTTTCTTGCCCTCCAAACTGGGCGTACCTGCCTTTTGCGCAGATTCTTACATCATGCTCTTCCATGAAGTCATATCCAATTAAATTTTCGTCAATATCTGCTTCGTATGTCATACAGGAATATGTTTTTCCTTTAATTTTAAAATCTGTCTGGACTGGTCCATACAGTGTAGCTCTATGAGATGTTGCACTTTTCATTCTCAACTTAGCTGGTGGTAAGTCCATTCTGGTTCGTTTCAGGACTGTGATTTGAGCTCCTGTGTCTAAAAGAGCTTCTGTTTGTTTTCCCAGAATTTCACATTTCACGAATGGTGCAATTCGTACTCAAGGCGTGTCTGTACAAGACATGCATGCAAACATCACAATCCTCTTTTTCTTCAATTATTTTGTTTAGGACTTTACTAGTACAGTCTTTCAACGCTTTGACCATACAGTCAGTTTCCATACTTTGTTTACACCTTTTGAGTTTTACTCCAGCATTTTCATCCGTTTTTCTCTTCACAGGTTTCTTTTTTGATGGTGTCGGAGTCGCTTCTGGCTTCTTCTGAAGCACTTTTTCCTCTTTCGGTACCCGGCTTCCCTCCGACTGGACGGGTACCTTCTTCAGTTTCCCTGGTCTTGATCGTTATTCTGCTGGGGAACATAAGCCATGTGCTGTTGCTGCGTCTGGTTTTGGCGTTGACCTTGGTGTCCTTGCTGCTGGCCCTGCTGAGAGCCCTGAGCAGCTTGGATTTGTCCCAAGTTTGGCCATGGGAGAGCTCTTTGGCCTCCCAAATCTTGGAACTGGTATGCTGTACGCAAGGCGTCTGGTGGGAAGTTGGAGTTGATCCTTCCACGCCCACGACCTCCATGACCTTCGTCGCGTAGGCGATTTCTGCAGTCCTTTCACAGATGGCCTGGCTTCTGGCAATAATTGCAGGTACGTGTTGTACCGCCGTTGTAATACCCTCGGCCTCCTCTGCTGCTGGGGCCATTTGGGCAGTTGGCTGCAAAATGTCCCGGTTGCTTGCAGGTGTGACAAGTACCATTTAGGGCATTTCCAGCATTTCCTCGGCCTCCCCTTCCTCGGCCACGACCGAACCCACGGGGACGACCTCTAGGACGCCCACGATGTACTGTCTGCGTTCCGGATCCTTGAGCAGCTTTGGCCCCCTTCAGTGAGCTGGTTTACGCTGGCCGGTGTTGTATCCTTTGAACTAGCATCAACTTCTACCAAACGTACTCTCTTAACTGGTCTTTCTCCGGACAGCAATAATCCCTAATGATAAGCGGGTTCCACTGTAATATGTGGGTAGCTGGGGCACCCCCATTTTTTACCAATGAACTAGTGGGCGCAAACGAATGAGAAAACTCACCCTGTATAAAAAGCACGAAAGCAACGCTAATACAAAAGAAATGAGCTGGCTCAACATAGACAAAAAATACATTACAAACCAATACTGCATTGGTTGATTAAAACATGGAAAATATCAAAACATAAGAGAGAAGGAGCAAAACCAAACGAAGATGGGTCAAGGTTGAGCACCACAACTATGTTTACAATTTCTTTCTGCTTTTCTTCTTAGGTTCTTCTTCGACATCATGATTTTGCTTTTGATTATTTCTCTGTGCTTCAGGGGCCTTTTTAAGATTGATATTTCTTACAAAATGTTTCACATCGGTCCAGCGTCTTGATTTTAGAGGAGTTTCACGGAGGCATTTTTCACAGTCTTCTCGACCAGGTATAACATTCTGGTCGATGAACACCTGGCAGTGTTTAAATACTGCAGTTTTCTCGGGTGTTGTCCAGGCTTTCCAAGCCCTTTTGCGGGAGTTCTTCTTTGGTCTTTTGGAAACAACCAATCCCTCTGGCTCATCATCTTCTGATAAAGATTCATCTGCATGTGCCTCCCTCACATTCCTATCTTTGACCGGGGTGTGGGATATTTGCCTGAGGTATGCAGACACAGTCGCAGTCTGCATTGTACCTTCCACAACTTGGTAGATACCCTTGTGGGTGGCCACCGTGTGGCCCATGAAGGCAGCCAATTCAGTCACCTGCTTCTCTGTCAGCCCAACCACCTTGCCTAGGACAGCAAATTCTTTACAGCGTCTGCCAGTGTGTTGCTTGGTGCATATGCTAGCCTTTCAGCCGCATTGCTGTCATTCAACCCTTTTACAAAGGCTGTGACAAGCGCTTCTTGCAGGTCATCTTTATTGTGTGTGACTATGTACTTTCTGCCCACATGCTCCACTTGTAGTGCAAAATCTTCTACTTTCTGATCTGCACCCTGCTTGGGAGTCTCAAAGTCTCGCTTTCTCTGCCACAGGGACGTCACTGTGCTGAAAGTTTTTAGCAACAGTGTATCCAGTTCCTGGAAAGTAGGAAGCTTTTTCTGCTGTTCTAACATGGGGAGGACCATCAACGCCTTTCCTCGCAGTGCTGACACTAGCTTTTCGCCTTTCTCTTCTTCTGTTAGCTTGGCTGTCATAGTGCGGAACTGAGACCGCCACAATGTGTAGCACCGTTCTCCATCGTAGTCAGGAACTTTTATGCTTTCAATGCTAGGAGCTACTCGCTGTTGCTGTTCCGGCTGTTTTTCGTGCTGCCTCTGCTGCAACTGCTGAATTTGCTGCTGCTGCTGTGTGAACATTTGTGCCATGATGTCTATCAAGGGTTGCATTGCTTGGAATCCTGGCCTGGCTCTACGACCTGGTTCCCCGCGACCTTGCTCGCTCTGCTCATCGTCATAGTCGTCTCCTTCATCATCTGCTTCCTCGTCTGTGTGAGCTTGACGTGGTCGCAGCACACGTGCATGACCTCTCGCTGCCCCACGACCTCTGCCTCTGCCTCGTCCGCGACCTCTGCCGCGCCCACGACCTCTAGCTGCTGGTGGTGGGTCTGCTCCTCCTTCGCCTCCAGATTGCGGCATCTCTTCGACATCAAAACCTTCAAACCCAAGGTCCTGGTTGAGGCGGAAGCAACTGCACGACTGCATCAGGCTGTTGAGGCGGCTGATCGTTCGCAGGGCCTGCTTGCTCCTCGTCCTGTTCAATGGGATGAACCAACGGTCCTACGTGAGGGTCGAAGAAATCTCGTGCACGGCGTCGAGACGGTTCCATAATACAACTACTTTTCTCTGAACCGGTGTTGTTATTCCTGTAACTCCCTGTACCTACCAACGGTTTCTAGCTCGAGTTACCTCGGCTTCCAGTCACCGTTCAATTACTCTGTGTATTAACAGCGCGTTTCCGGCTTTCGTTAATGCACTTGTTTACTCGTTGCCAAAGCAGCACCTATGGGCTTTCACCTCAAAAGTAGCTCGACCTCGGCTTTCGCTCTCAGTAGCACCAATTAGGGCTTTCACGTGTTATTGACACGTAGCACCGCCTTGGGCTTTTGGGCTTTCGCTCTTTCAACCTCTTTCAAACTGCCTACCGATCAGCACGCAAAGGGCTTTCAATCGGTCTACCCAATTGCTCAGTGAAATGTAGGATTGCTCGAACTGGTAGTGGCTTACACTCCGTGAGGAATAGCACGACTATTCAGTAGGGCAGTTCCCTCCTTACACTTCCTATTAGGCCACTAATTGACCTGTGTACTTATGCACACTCACTCTCTCGTCCTCCTCAAAAACGTAGGCAAAACCCACGCTATGTCGCCAGTTAAACCGCTGTCCACTTGTAGTGTTGGGACACTTCGAGTGGTAAAGGGCGTAAAGTACGACAGAGAGTGAAGGATTGACTGGTTTATTAGGAGAACCGAACAGCTCGAGACCAGGCTACAGACTGTTGGCCGGGCCAGAGGCGAGGCTCAACTTATAGGTTTGGCAACAATAGCGATAGAAGTGGAACGGGAACTGAGGTGGGAGTATCAATAGTGGAACCTTGGCCAGCTCTATGCCAGAGAAAGGAAGAAGATGATAAATAAAAAGTTGAACTGACACTTGTTGATGTAGCTTTTCAAACTGGTAATTCATTACACTTGCATGAAATTAGGATATAGAGAGCTAAAGTTTTGATGAAATACTTGACTTTTTGACTCATATTAGTGTTTAAGAGGAACTCAAATGTTTTTTATCTGTTGATTGACTCTTTGACTACCATTTTCTTTGGAGAAGCTTTAATTTAGTCAAAACCTGCTCTGTGCAAAGTTTCTTGAAGAAATATCAGCTCATTCTATCATTTTTCCTATCTGAGAAGTTTTCCGTCTGGTTTGGAGCCGCAACAGGTTCCACTCTAGTGTGAGGTGCAATTGGCATCTTAGAGTCCTCCAGTAGTCTTTTTATCCAAGCAAGAGTCTTTCTGACTTGAATCTGAACAAAAATAATTTTGAATTTCCATCAAAAAGTTGGGTTTTTTCGTCATAGCAGTGCAGTACTCATTCACAAGGTTATTAGGCAAACTAATGAGAACTATCTCACCTCATATGCTGAAGAGGCTTTGCAATGAAGTAAACTCAGTGCACATTAAAAAATATTTCTTGAGAAATCATGAGAACTTGTTCTATGCCAACTAACCTTACTTGCCAAGTTTTCCGAAGTTTCCGAATAGTTCCAAATCATGATATCTTTTGACAGAGTGGTTCGACACTCTCAATTCTTCTTTTAAAATAAAGAGTGAGTCACACCTGCATAAATTAGATTCGATATACAAAACATTTCCATAGAAATGTTGGCTTTTTAAGTCTTCCAGTATGTTCTTGAAATAGACACAGGAATTCAAACTTTTTATGTCTGGGGATGCATGAATGGCCATGAATCTTTTTGGACAAGCTTTGTTGTAGTTCAGAGCCACTCTCTGCAAAATTTGATGATATTATATTCACTCCTTCAAAAAATTTTGCTTCAGAATTTGACTTAAAGGTTTTGCGGCAGGTTTAGAGACGAAACAGGTTCCTCTTTAGTGTGAGGTGCAATTGGCATCTCAGAGTCCTCCTGTAGTCTTTTTATCCCAGCTAGAGTCTTTCTGACATGAATCTGAACAAAACTAATTTTGAATTTCCTCAAAAAAGTTGGGTTTTTAGGTCAGGAGCAATGAATTCATCTAATGAACTCTCCCAAGATTATTTATTTTTTAAAGGGGCCTTGTTAGAGTGGGCTCCCCTGCACGCCACTGTTTTGATTTTTGTGTGTTTTTTTGTCAGTTATATTAGTGTTTAGGGGTTTTGTATTTTATTCGTTTTTTTGTTGCTTTTTTTCAGTATTTTTTAAGTTAGTCGATTAGAATTAAGTCAATTAAAAGTATCATTTTTTACTTCTGCAACTTGGTTTTCAAGTGGGACAGATGGAAAAACCAGAGTTCCAGCTTGAGTGTTTCAGGGAAGGGATGGGCTTGACTGAAGGCTTCCTCCACTATAGTGTCACTGGGGACTGTGTGCAGTAGGTTTTGGCTGATTGTAGGAATCGGGGCCAGAGGCTTTGAGCTTGCTGAGCTATCTGGGTGATTTGTGTGAGTCTCAGATTCAGGAGGGGAAGGAACTTGTGAAACGTGTGGAAAGATGATTCTGCTAGGCAGAGTCACACACACTGAAGTCCTGTACTTTTGTTTTGTGTTGACAACGACCTTTACTTCAATGTCACCTACACTTAGTGTGTCCGGGTCCAAAGGCTCATTTTTCCGGATGTACTTGACAAGCAATTCATGCATCGCCGGCGCACTGAACACCTGGAACTCTTCCAGAGTAAACCGTATCCATGGCCGATTCGACCTGGCGTTGGCTTCGCCCAGGAAAAGCACATAGGGCGCCATGGTCAGTGCATCCAGGCCGAGGCAAAACGCCTTCGACCCCCTCCGAGTCAAAGGCATGTCCCTGGTCTCGCACTCCAGTGGGTACGGCAACACCTTGGGCACTGTGCTGACAAGAACTGCCAGGGCTACAGGATCGGCGGCCCGGCGCACCCTGTCGGGCTGCACCGGTGTTTGCACGGGTTGCTCTGGGGCAATGGGCTGGGGCGGGGGCTGGGGCAGGTCCGCCTCTAACCCTTCCATGACGGCCTCGACGTCTTAAAGTGGTGTGCGTAAGCATCGCTGCACAGCGCGTCCAAGTCAAAGTCCTGCATGTTTGGCTGACCCTGGGTGTGAGTGTCGTGTAAGTGGGCGTGGGGAGAAGGCCGCAGTCACCCTCATCTACAGCGGTGCATGTAGGCATCGTGGGGAGAGGTGTCTCTTCCTCATCCAAGCCGAAACGGCTGACCATCTCGGCGAGCACGGCTCGCTTGGCCGGGACAGGCCAAGTGGAGGGAACATCACACATTCGCTCTCCTGGAGAAGCCATCTTTTTGAAGCTGTTAGACAGTACGGAGCGTAGCAGCTAAGTGATGCTCCTCGCCTTCCAGCGCCCCGATTTATACGAAGTGAGTAGTTCCATTTGTGGCCACTTAGATGGCGCGCGCAGCACCGCCGCAACTCGCGTTAGCTCCGTGCACAATGGGTCGCCTACCCACCCGGCGCTCCTATGAAATCGTTACCGCGGTACGCGGCGAAGCGCGCAGGTGGCGCCACCGTTGCCATGCAGCGTTGCAAGTCTGTGCCTGCAGTGCGGCGCACTACAGGATTGAACATGCAGTAAGCGGGGACTCTAGCGCCGCGCGCCACCTATGTGGCGAGTGGCGAGAAATGAAACTACTCGCTCAGGATAAAAACGGGTGCGCCAGCCGAGAGCGGCACAGTTACCTGAGTTTGCTCCAAGCAACCAGTCTACAGTCGTCCCTCTATATAAGCACGCAGTTCGAGACTCAATAAATGCTTAAATCGAAAGCCCGCGACGCTTTTGCACGTGTTGGCCGGGTCCTCGCCGGAGCTCGGCCGGCTCGCTCAGGTAGGTTCGAGGCAGGGACCGCTGCGCTGTGCCGATTTTATACCGACCCCCGGTTGGCTTAGAGTGCATGTAACGGTGGGAAAAGAGTTGTTTCGGGCGATATAGCGATAGAGCGCACCTTGCACCGCAGACCGAGTCCAATAAAGCTGTCGTCCCTTCGTCAAACTCCGAGGCGCGGGCGAGCTCGGGTCCGGCTCGACCCCCGTGCGTAAGCGGGGCCCGCCACTAAAAAATGCTTATATAGAGGGTGCTTGACGACTGTACACCTATTAACGTTTTCTCTTCAATCTCATCATGACTATTGTCGACATTCTCACTAAATGGGAAGCAGGATGCTTCTACGATGATGAACTTTTGGCGGAGGCTTATGCCACTACTCTGGAGGGCATGCGCACGGCATCATTTGAGGAGCGCAGCGACCCCAGGCTGCCCTTCTTTCTCAAGGCGGGTTACATGGCTTTCCTCCGGGAGAAAGCCAAAGCTAACAAGCTGGACGCCCTGATCCATGAGGTGGCACTCAAACTTGCCCGCCCTGTCCAGGCCCTGGACATGGTTGGGGGTGGTAACCCCGGTGCCCCGTCTCGTCCCGCTTCGCCGACGCCCGGCCCCGCAGAGTCCCTGAGCCGCCACGCCGCCCAGTACGCCCGCCCGGAAACGCGCCCGTTCGCCGGAACCCGCGCCGGAACCGGAACCCGCGCCGGAACCAACAATTGAAATAATACAAACACGGGAACGCCACCTTCGGCGTTTTAAAACCACATTCCGGGAGGGGGTCGCACAAATACAGGGTCTTGGCGATACTCTGCCCTGAGAGGATCTCATGGAAGGCCTGTTTGATTCCATGCTCGCGCGGCAGAGGGAGGCCGTTGGAGCAAAAGACGATGACAGTCATCCTGGAAATTGAGAATGCTGACAATGTGGATAACCCACTATGGTTCAACATGCGCCGAACAGACCAACTTTCTGGTCGAGTCATTCTCGACAAGCTGGCCAGAGTTCTTAACTCGAATCAGAGTTTTATGTTCAACGGTCAACTTAGACTCAGTTACATCCATGTTCCCACTCCAGAGGCAGGGGGAAGGCGCACCGATCGCGTGGCCAATGAGTCCATGGACCAGTGGTTGGCCAAGAAAATATGCAGTAAAACCATCTTTTCTCCTTCTAACACCACAGACAACATGTGTCTCACCAGGGCTGTAGCAGTAGCCATGGCAATGGAGGGAATAAGTCGGTTTGCCTTCTGCCGACTGAAAAAGCCTAACTCAGTCATTCAACAAAATGAGGCCAAAAACTTATGTGACATGGCCGGAATCGACCTATTCAACCTTGTGGCATCGATGAGGTTAGGAAATTTCAATCAGTCCTCCCTGATAACAGACTCTGTGTCTTTACTGACCAAAAGGGTAAAGAATGTGTGTGCAAAGGGGACTACACTGCTCACAGAAAAAACATTTATCTTCTCCTTCACAACAATCACTTTCACTGCATTCTGTATCCCAAACAAGCGTTTGATCTGGACTATGTCTGTGAAAAATGTGTTGAGTTTTATAAGCACAAGGGTGAACACCAATGTGAGGGATGTTGCTGGCGGTGCCTCGGCCCTCAGCCCCACGATGACCCCTCAGTCCCACTCAGACGCTGTCAAGATTGTGGTCACAAGTTCAGTGGTGACCAGAGCTTTGACGCACACAAAACAGTGACACTGCCCAACACAGACAAAACAAAATGTGACACTTTCAAATTTTGCCAAGAGTGTGAAACTAGCTACTCCAATGCCAGGGGGAGGCAACACGTGTGCGGCTTTGTTTATTGCAAGTCCTGCAAACTCAATGTGAAGGAAAATCACTTGTGCTACATGTAACCATGGGAAGGTAGGGACAAAAAACGGGGCTGGTCTTACCATTCGATCTATTACGATATAGAAACTCGACAGGAAACAGAAGTTGAAGGGAAACCCGGGGTTTTCGAACACAAGCCTAACCTCCTAGTGTGCCAGACTGTGTGTGATGAATGCCAACACATACCTCAGAATTACTACTTTTTTCCCTCATGTAAGACAAGGCAACACACTTTCCATGACCTGGACGACCTTAACCTCTCAGTCATGTCCCAATTCATTACTTACTTGCAATCTTTCGGTGCCAAGACCGAACTTCTCATTGTGGCTCACAATGCCAAGGCATTTGACGCCGTTTTCGTGCTCCAAGAGCTCGTGGCACGGAGACTCAAGCTAGAACTTGTTCTCAATGGGGCAAAAATCCTAAACATGAAACTAAACACATAGTCTTTCATAGACAGTCTCATGTTTCTCCCCATGCCCCTCAGTGCTCTGCCAAAGGCATTTGGCCTCACTGAACTCAAAAAAGGTTACTTTCCATTCTTAGCCAACACCCGCGAGTACTACAATTATGAGCGGCCCCTTCCCGAGCGTGAAATGTACTGTGTCTCAGGCATGAAGGCTCAGTCTGCCATAGAATTCAACAGGTGGTATGACGAACAAGTTGAACAGGGGGCAGTGTTCAATTTCAAGAGGGAACTTGTGGACTACTGCATTTCTGATGTCACAATCCTTCGCTCAGCCTGCCAGTCATTCAGAAAACTGTTTGCTGAGTCAGCTGGTTTTGACCCTATGTTTCATTCAATTACATTGAGCTCTGCCGTTATGAATTCGTTCAGGGAGCTCTTTTTGCTACCTAACTGCATCGGCATTGTCCCTCCTGGGGGTTACCACGGCAGGGGAAAACAGTCACACATGGCTCTCCAGTGGCTTGACTGGGAGCAACACAAATTGGGTCAAAGGATCAAGACCATTTACACAGATAGGGAGGTTAGGATTCTTGGAAAGGCTGTGGATGGTTATGTTGAGGTCACCCTCCCCACAGGCGGTGTAGAGCGCCGCGTTTATCAGTTTCACGGGGATTATTGGCATTCCTGTCCACGCCATTATCCTGCTCAGCCAGAGGGTGGTGAAAACCGCTATGAGCGCACACAACGTATCACTGCTCTCTTCAGAAATGCAGGTTATGTTGTCGTAGAAAAATGGGAATGTGACTGGAACGAGGACCTCGAAACACCCTAGGTCAAAGCTTATTTTGAGGCCCACCCCACTACACGATCACCTCCTCTTGATTTGCGCAAAGCGCTCTGTGGCGGCAGGACCAGTGCCCTCCGCTGCTATAACAAGGCTGATCTCACTAAGGGTGAGAAAATCAAGATGGCGGACGTGGTCAGTGAGTATCCGAATGCAAATTTGAGGGGGACTCTTGGGATGTTCTTTGGAACAATAGTGGTTTCCTGTGGAATACTCATCTTCCTGTTTCCCAGGGTTCTCAACTTGTTTCTAGTGATTGGAAATGTCACTTCTTTGGTTCAGACCCTCAATGTACCCGAAGATATCTTCTTTTCATCCGTGACTGTCCCATCTCTAGCTGTCAAACGTATCTCTTTTATAAAATTTTCCGTTCCTATCAGTCTTGATTTCTAGTACGGGAGATTGTTGTAGTATTTTGTGCATCTTGAATGTTTTCATTCATTTATCTTAGTTGTTCCCATTTTATCTGGAATATTTCCATTCATTTGTAATGGTTTAATGGTTTAAAACCTCCCCAATAAAACTTTTTCCTGTATGGTTGTTCATCTCTTAGTTTTCCTATTAATCTGGTGTAGGTTGGTCGTATTTTGCGGTTTTCTTTTGTTGTTTTCTTCTTTTGTCTTTCATTTGTCTTGCCTTTGTTGTCTTTTACTCGTTGTTGTCTGACTCGTCCTTGGACTCCAATCTTGACTGTTTTCTTCTTCTGAATCTTATCTGAATAATTCTGTTACTGTCATGTCTCATTCCCGTATCGTTACTCGGGAACAATGTTTTGTGGGGGACTTTGGTCAGGTCAAGCTTCCAGGGCCTCGGGCCACTTATAACGTGAGTAATTAATAAGCTCAGAGGGAAGGACCTGGGCCCCATTTTGCGTCCGTGAGCCCCCAGTCTTGTTTGGTTTAGGCTCATGTTGCATGCTGCCACTGGGCCATCAACAAGCCTGGTGCCCTTCCCGGCATCAATCAGTGGGAGATGGTGACCGATGGCGCTTCCAGTGTCCATGAAGTGGTTGAACTGGCGTTCAACATCCCATCTGTACCGCTGCGGTGCCGATTCTGGGGAGTTAACCCCACATGCCCTCGTCGTGAACTTGGTGAAGTTTCGTCGTGCATCAGCTGTCCCATCCGCGCCACTCGCATGCGCGGCGATTTCACTTCTAATTTTGGGCCTTCTGTCATTTGTTCTTCTAATTTTTAATTCTTTTTCCTTTTTATAACATTTTATTAAATTCATTATTTTGTTCCTTAAAGTTGTCATTCTGTGACAGTTGGTAACATCCACTGCCTTTTAGATTTTCATTGTAGTGGGTTAGTGAGTAGTTAGTCAACACACTAAAACTTTTCTTGGGTTATAATTTCGAAACGTTGTGAAACACTTTCCAATTCCCTTCCCCCTTTACACCACAACAACTCCTTGTACCTACCAACGGTTTCTAGCCCGAGTTACCTCGGCTTTCAGTCACCGTTCAATCACTCTGTGTATTAACAGCACGTTTCCGGCTTTCGTTAATGCACTTGTTTACTCGTTGCCAAAGCAGCACCTATGGGCTTTCACCTCAAAAGTAGCTCGACCTCGGCTTTCGCTCTCAGCAGCACCAATTAGGGCTTTCACGTGTTATTGACACGCAGCACCGTCTTGGGCTTTCACTTTAAGCAGCACGTGCTCGGCTTTCACCTTTTTAGCAGCACCGTTGGGCTTTCGCTCTTTGAAACAGTCTTCCTTGATCATTGAAGACCACTTGCTATACAAGAAAGTAGAGCATCCATCTGGAGATCCTGCGAAAACACAGACAGTGTTAGTATTGCCACGAAAGCATGTGAAAAGGACTATGTAGGCATACCATACACAATTGGGTCAAACTAACCACATTGGTGTTGGAAAAACATTGGCAACATTAAAACGTTACTTCTGGTGGCCAGGAATGTACAATGATGTGGCGGAAATGGTTGCCAGTTGTACCACGTGCCTAAAGGCTAAAGGACCACTTCAAAAAGTAAAGGTCCCTCTTAAAATATTCCACGATGGAGTGCTGCATGGAAGGTGGCATGTCGACACAGCTGGACCATACCCTGTAACAAAAGACGGGTTTAAGTATGTATTGGTAGCAGTGGAGGCACTGTCTGGATGGCCAGCGCTAGTCCCATTAAAAACACAACAAGCACAAGAAGTAGCGAGAGCCCTGATCACTCATGTCTTCTCAGTGTATGGAGCGCCTTTGTCTCTCCTGACAGACAAAGCTCAAATATTCGAGTCTGAGCTGTTTCATGAAATTATGGCGTTGTATCATATCAGGAAAACCAGAACAACAGCTTATCATCCATCGGCCAATGGAAAAGCTGAGAGATGGGTGAGAACACTGAAACAAAATTTTAAACTGTTGTGTGACGGAGCACATCATGCCTGGGCAGAATATCTCCCATTTATTGCACAAGCATACAGAAGCTTACCCCATTCCACACTCAAGTTCTCACCTTATGAGATAATGTTTGGAGCTCCTATGAGGACACCATTGCATATGCAGCAAGGACCACCACCTCAGATGCCTGACATAAGAGAAAACTACCCATGGGCTGTCAGAAATGCCTTGTGCAAAATTCACGAAGAAGTCAGGAAAATCAGAGCTGAGGCTGCAGTACGCATGAAGCATTATTATGACAGAAATGCTGCTCTGTGTCCATTCAAGGAAGGCGATAAGGTTTTCCTATATAACAAAGCACTAAGAGTAAATAAGACATCAAAGAAATTACATTTTGAGTGGGAAGGTCCATATACAATACTCACAATATTGAACGACTGTGATGCCAGGATTCAAAATGATGCAAAGCCCTCAGACGTCCAACTGGTCCACATGGACAGGCTAACTCCACATCTAAAACCAGGAGAAGATGACATCGGGGCATGGCTCGAGGCGGCTCCGGTACCTCCACAAAAAATCCCTCCACGCATGCGCCATGCTCTAATGTACCTCCACATGATTTACCTCCAATTGGGTGGAGGTGAAATGACCTCCACGCACATTCCCTCCACTGCGTGGAGGTGTTCAATGGCTGTGCATCTACCTCTGAAATTACCTCCACGGTCACGTCGGCATTTACTTCCACAATATAGAAGGCAAATTTACCTCCACGTACATTCCCTCCACAAAAATGTCTAGTGGAAACACCTCCACGCAATTCCCCTCCACAAAAAAGGGCTGTTCAGAAAAAACATCCATCGAAATTGCCTCCAAAAAAAATATGGATCACGGGAGCCCGACAGCCGGCCAAAGGGACTTGGCCAAAGTGTGACGGAAATCCAATGCGACAGCCGAGAAACCTAAGAAAGAAGACCCGGTGCACGCAGATTCGCGCGGGGAAAGTCCGGCAGTGAGGCAGCGGGGAAGAAAGGTGCTTGCGCGGCAGGGCGTGCACCAAAGGGGGCAGCGGCGTCGATGAGTTTGTGAAGCTTGACGTGGTCCAAGGTCGACGAAGTGACCAGTGCCGTGCTCAGAGGCTTTCGGGATTGCGGCAGCGAGAGGACATAAATGTGATTGTCGTCTACGAGTACGACACGACAACGGTTTGGCGACGGAACACGCTCTGTGCACCGGAGCAGCACTTAGACATCGCGCCCAATAGGCCGAGACCGGTGAATTTGACGACCACCAGGTAGGCGTCGCGTCGACCCACGGCGCGAACGAATCGGCTTCCGGTCACCGGCACACCGAGTGAGCGTTGACGCCGACCTGCATGTAGCCGCGTAGCTGACGAGCCGCCGTCGAGGCCGCCGTCGAGGCCGCCGTCGAGGCCGCCGTCGAGGCCGCCGTCGAGGCCGCCGTCGAGGCCGCCGTCGAGGCCGCCGTCGAGGCCGCCGTCGAGGCCGCCGTCGAGGCCGCCGTCGAGGCCGCCGTCGAGGCCGCCGTCGAGGCCGCCGTCGAGGCCGCCGTCGAGGCCGCCGTCGAGGCCGCCGTCGAGGCCGCCGTCGAGGCCGCCGTCGAGGCCGCCGTCGAGGCCGCCGTCGAGGCCGCCGTCGAGGCCGCCGTCGAGGCCGCCGTCGAGGCCGCCGTCGAGGCCGCCGTCGAGGCCGCCGTCCAGGCCGCCGTCCAGGCCGCCGTCCAGGCCGCCGTCCAGGCCGCCGTGGAGGCGTCCCGTAGAGGTGCGAGGGTGACAGAGCGACGAAGACGACATTCGGAATCAGTCTGCAGGGACCCATAACGGTCATCTGAGTGGTCCACGCTTGGCGAGGTCGCTCCTTGGAACGATCGCCATCGGTATCTGATGCAACTTCTCGGCCGCGTCGGGCTTCGGAAGCCGCACCCCCTGAGAGTGCGGCCGTGGTGGACTTTGGACTTTTCGGCCTTTTCGGGGGAAGTCCAGAGCACCGCGCCTCCAGGCGTCTTGGGCTCGCTCCGTCATACTCTAATCTTGCCCAGGTTGGCCTACCATGCGTCGACTTGTTCTCTTTGCCTCATACGGTCTATCGTATCGGGCATCCAAAACGACTTTTGTATCACTTGGACCCACCCAGGTAGAATCGATTTTGCCTCATACGGTATATCGTGTCGGGCATTCACAACAAGTTTCCGAGGGCACGGGGGCCGCGGCGGCGTCGTTGTGCACCTTGCGCAGGGCACGACCTCGGCACGGGCTCCCAGCCTTGCGCGGCAGCAAGATCGGTTTAGCGTCATCCCCTCCGGAGGTGCTGCGGCACTGTGCTGTGGCGCTTGGGCCCCTCTCGCGGACTACGGCGCGTCGTCGCCTACCCTAGTCGGGGAAGCGTGGCGGCCCTCCTGGGACGCGCTGCTCCGCGCAATGACCACCACGATGACCTATCTGAGGTCGCGCTCCGGCAGGGCGTCATCGGGAACCACACCCTCCCCTTCTTCGACGGGAAGGTGAGGGGTGGTGACACTCCGCTGGAGACGTCAATGGCGTTGTCGCTAAGGCCGCGAGGGAAGTCCACCAGCAGCTGCCTGCTTCCCGAGATGATCTCGGCGCAGCCGCGATGCTGGTGCATCGCTAATCGCTAACCCCGTCGACGGAAAGGAAATGCGTCGCTTGGCGTCAGCAGTACTCATGGTGTGCGGTACCGTTCTTTCTCAGGCAGGTTTTCCACTGCAGCCCTTCTCCTCTCTCGTGTATCTTTGGGGAGGTGAAGCGGCAGGTGAGTGCGATGCGCTCGATGGCATGATGCCGTTGCAGCTGCATGTGTCTGCCAGAATCGGTTTGCTTCGGAGTTGCGGCTCGCGCGGTTCGCCATATCGCCTGGCATGGTCGCAATGAAGGGTATCGAAAGCCTTGTCGTTGTTGGGTACTCCTCTCCCCACGCATCCGCTTTCGAGCCCCTGAGGCGCAGTCCAGCCCTTCGATGCACCGGAGGGCTGCTTGAGCTTCGGGGGCTCGCGGTGTGTTGGTGATAGCAGGAGTCCAGGTGAGTTCCGCACTGGTAAAACGTGTGTCTCATTCCGCACGCCACGCGGCACTGCAGTTCGACCCCACTCGATCCGCCCCTGCTGCGTAGCAACCAAGGTAAACCGCATGCGATGTGCTAACTGCTTTCTGCGCTATGTACCTCACGTGGTGCCGGACATAAGGCGTTGAAGCTCTCGGGTCTGCATGCTGCATGCACCCTCGATGCATCTGAGGGCACTGCTGCGGCGGGCCCGAGAGGGAAGCCCGGGGGAAGGGGCAACCGCTACTGTCTAAGGACGGTCTGTGAACCGCGGACTGTTAAATGTCACTTCTCTGCAGTCCGGGGTTCGATCCCGTGTAAAGAGAAACGGCTTTATTTCGCCCTGCTTGCAGCCTCGCTGAGGTTTTTGCACCTTTGTGTCTGCCCTTCGCACACTGCTTGATCGCCCTCGAGGCTTTACCGCGATGCTCTCAGAACGCTTGACTGTTTCAGGGGACGGCGCTCATACTGCGTGGTGGACATGAGCTCGTCAGCGAGGATCGGCCGTAGTGCCCAAAGGGAGGCCCAGAGAGCGACCTCGGAACTCGAGCCAGATGCAGTCCTTGGTCTTCCCCACGCGTGGCCCAGCCCGGACCGCCCTTCACTCCGCGACGCCATTTCGAGAAAAGAGGCGAGTACCAGCAACTCGTAGGTAACTCGTGAGGTAATACCTCCTCCCACGCCCCTCGCCTTCCAGGTAGGCAATCAGTGCCGCGCGCCCGGAAGCGCCCGAGAGGTCGGCAACCACTCCGACTCAGACCCTCGTCAATATTTCTCATACGGACGCGTTCTTATTGGTCTTGGTCTCGGCCTCGGCCGTTCCTTCTGCTGGGCAACAACACCGGGCCGGGGCCACATTTATATTTGCGATTGTGTTCAAGTTAATGTCGCACACGAGTCCACCCTTTTCAAGTGCCGTACCCTTGGAGTAGTACGTTTCCGTCTGTGACGAAAATCGCCCCATGGCGTGGTGCGCGTGTCCATGAATCCCGGTGCCGAAGGCGCACCCAATTTGTTCTTGCTGTCGTTTCCAGCTTGCCAATTGCATCAGTTTTAACCGTTTTTTCTTGTTGCAGGGCCATGATTGCGGTCTCGGGAGTCTGCAGCATGAAGCTGTCTGTCTGCTGCTGCCTCGGCGTCCCGCTTCCAGTGGATCCTAACCTCACAGACATGGCAGGAGTTTTCAACTTTAGGAACCCAGCCGCTGGTCTGGAGTGCAGCTTGTCAGCTGTCATATTTCTCGAGCTGTGATCCTCACTGCCCCAGGATGATTTATGCTTTAAGGTAAGTCTTTTAGCTAATTCTTTGCTGTTTTGGCCAGTCATGAGTTTTGCCAGTCCAATGATATCATTGTTGACCAATGGTCATGGTTAATGAGCGGAACTGGTGCTGGCCAGCCATAACGATTTCAGATTGCTGTTTATCTGTCAATTCCCCTAAATTGGATATGAGTGGCTTCAGTATGTCTGATTCCCTTTGTTTTGGACCTTCCGTTGTCCTTCAAACATCTCTCCTATTCCCATTTCATCTTTTATTTGCGAAGGACAAGTATCGTTATCTTTTCATTCTAAGCTTGAGTTTGTACAGTATCGTATCTGGTCTCTGTTTTCATTCAGGCTTTTGTAGTGTGTAAATAATGAAACAAATATGATATGTCTCATTTCAAACGCTTGTATTCATTTTACTCCCGACAGTGACAAATGTTTTCAGTACTGTCATCAGAAGGCTCGTTCCATCTTTTTCATTGTTAAATATTACGTATTGATGAAGATTTTTATGAAAAATAGAAATAAACACTCCTTTGATGTTTCAGGTTTCCCCTCAATACCTTGGAGCTGATTGTGCGGCCAAACTTTGCTCCCTGAAAGAAACATTGAGGCTGTCTCATCTGTAAGTTCCCCCTTCTCCTTTCTACTTCAAAAGTGTTATTTATTAGTCTGGATTTATGTTTCAGTAACACTCTTGTCCAATTTATCTTTTGCAGGTCAGCTGTGGTCTGCTTTTAGAGGCTAGCCAATATTGTCACTTTGAGCCTCCTTTTGCTGTGGTTTCCTGACCCTTTTCAATGGAAGGAAAAGTAAGGAAGATACTTTTTGAAGAAAACAAACATTTTGGTAAGTAAATCAGTCAAATATTTTCTGTGCACGTTGTGTATTGCACTAACATTTAATTTTCTATCTTCTTTAGGTAGGGACTTGTTTTAAACAATCAAGCATCTCCTTCCCTCCAGATGGCGCTTTTCTTCGTTCTGCAAAGCTCAAAATGAATGACTGCATTACGGAGACGGAGGACAAAGTCACCTCTCATCAAGAAAACAACAGTCTTTCTGTGCTTTTTGGTATTCTTTTTCTTTGCTCTCTTTGGGATTTGTTTGAGATTCATGGCTTTTTTCTTACTTTATAAATTGTGTATTACATCATCATATAAAATATTTTTAAATGCCTGTTGAATGACCTTTTTTTTTAAATCTCATGTTGTTTTAGTGGGAGCAGTGATATTTAACTTATAAAACTTTTAAAAAAGTGTGTGAAGTGTGGGGAGTGTTCTAGTTCCTTTTGATCTCTGTGCATTTAATTTGTTCTTATCTCCTTTCAAAGTAATGTTTAGAATGCTCAGTCAAGTTTTTTCTTTCAGTATACATTTGTATCTGACCCTTATTCAGTATTTGATGTGAACAATAACTTATGGTGAAATTTTTCTCATTTCATTCATTTGTGTCTTTCTCTAAGCTAAATCAGTAATTGAATCCATTCTTAAGCTACTGTATTTTAATTCCAAGCTCACCTGAGAGATATTGAAAAGCAATCTTAGATTGCATTCAAGCATTGCCGTTTTTCACTATCAATCAGCAGCCTTGACAATTTCGACATTTTTTTCATCATCGGTTAAATGCTATGGCATCCATAGGGTTTTTTTACGCATATTTTTTTTGTGCTGGTAGTAACTTTTGTTCGGTGGACATTCCTCATGTATCACTCCTGTTATATTTCTTTTCCTTTCACGAGCCACAAAGTTTGGTCATTTTATTACCACATTGGGAGTTGTTCGTGGTCTTGGTCTCTTCATATGTGAACTGAATTGTTTTGCACTCATGACAGTGCCCACCAGGCCCTGACCCAGTTGTTTTCCTTATATGTAAATGGCTTGTTCAAATCTGGTTACTAACATAAATCATTGAACTAAAATTAACTGTGTATAATAAATAATAATCATTTTTAATTTTTTTTTGATCTTGTGACTGCGTGATCTTCATGTAGGGGTAGAGAAAGAGTCAAATGTTAAACAACTAGTGGGGTGGAATGTGAGCCATCCCTTCAGACTTCATAATGATTCACTTCATATTTTCTCCTTTTCATTTGCCATGCCGATGTACTATGTCACTTTCTGCATTGCTTTGCAACCAGTCTTTTTAAAATATGATTATGTTCTGTTTGTCTCACTGTATCTCTTTGTTCAATTTTTTGTTGTGGTTGTGTTGTTGGAGTACTTGATGTGTCGGCATAAACTAATATCTCAATTCCACCACTGAAGTTGTGACTATTTATTCCCTGGTTAACACTGGTTTGTCCCATCCACATTTGAAGCATCGCAACTTTGAGTGATGAATTTGAGAAGGCGAAGGATAAGAGACATAATTTTTAAAATTATGAAGGACCCAACTTGAGAATTTGGCAAGTGCAGAGAGGAAAGCCCTTTCTAGTATGACAAAGTTCATGTAACTGAGCTGCCTAATTATTTGACATTTGTATTCATGCTGACATTGGCTACTTTAGTGTCCTATTTTTTCACCATCTTCTCTCGTGTGGCAAGGAGGTGGTCCTAATTGTCTCCATCATATTAGTACCTGTTTTAAGTTTCCAGTTAGAGAAAAAGTAAAAGATGAGCAGGAAAATTAATTTTTCTCAGCATCTTTTAAAACACTAGAATTGTTTATATAGGTTTGAGTGTGGCGCCTACTCAAGTCTCACAACTAATTGAAGTAATGACAATGAGCATAACTGATCTCATAATATGAAATGAGTTTTTTCAATGATAGTTGCTCAGGGTAGGTGATGAGAGAAACAGAAGAGTAATCTCTATACACATTTTAATAAAAATCATTTGGTAGTCTAAGATACAATAAACACTTTGCTGTCTTGATGAAACACTGTACGTTGAATTCCAACACTGCAGAAACCTCTATGTTTGGGTGGGCTCGAAGGACCACTTTGGAGAGAAATTGAAATTGGATGCAAATAAACCTACAAAGGAAAACACAGAATGAAAACCAGGGCAAATATTAAATAAAGCGAAACAAAAAGATGTAATGATACTCACATCAAGAAGCAGATTTTGTAGAATGCCCATGCGGCACTAGTCCTTCCTCGATTCAGGACTGAACCAACACTCCGTCCAGTTTGACATCCAAAATTGTCGGTGAGTGAGGGGAAGACCACCAGGGGCTTATAATGCAATACCTGGAAAGACATGAAAATTTCTGAGTAAAGAGTGGCAAAACTAATGAGGAGGGCTATGGGGGAGGCATGAGACAAGTGTACCTATTAAGTAGCATGACATGACACTTTACAACAAAAATGACAGAAGGACAAACAATAGCACATCACATGAAGACAGGTTCACATCACAGAAATTCAGAATTGCAGAGGAAACACAGGCAAAATAAAAATAGTTCCAAGTTCGAAGCACACAATGAATAAAAAGTCTGACATAAAGAAAGACAAAAAAAACCAAGTAATATTCATAACATAAGGGCATTTGGCAGCAAAGCATTTACAATGGGCAAGGTACAAAACCCAATAGACATGAAGGTATGGAACAGAGGATGAAGAGGCTTAAACTTATAAACTGGCAATGAAACTGAAGCGAAATTGAAACATAAGAATACACATAATTCAAGTTATGGTACTGGGGGGACAGTAACCAAGCACAATCAGATAGCAGAGTTTTATGACAAGTGCTAACAAATCTACTACAAGACACAATAGGCACAGTACACAGTACAAGAAAACAATCAAAGGCAATAAAATTAAGGCAAGGCAGCAAATGGCATTTACAAAAGGGGAGGAGAGGGGGAAGGAGCTGATGAGAAAAACAAAACTCACAAGGCAAGAATAAATTCTGTACAAACTTATCACAGCACACAATGCATTCAAAACAGTGAAAATAAGAGGGTCAAAATGGAAAAAATATTGATTTGCAGAACAAGAATACCATAAACCAATCACATCAGGCAAAGGTAACGAGCAGAACCACACATGCACAGGAAATAACTAAATAACTCATTAGATAAGTCTGCACATAACTGCCCTCCAGAAAGCTGTACCTGGAAAAGGGGGAAAAAGTACCGTTCCTGTCCAGGCCATCCTTGCTTTTCTTCTGCTTGTTCATCTCGCTTCAGCACGTAAACTGGAACACTCAAACCAGTATTTTAACAGCAAACAATCATGGATCAGACAAGATCGACAACCAGACAGAGTCAAGGCATTGCACAAGAGAAAGCAATGAGAAGCAGCCACAATAAGAAACAGCCAACACAATTCGAGAAAGCAATTCCATTGGCACAACACAGTCAAGGCTACAGAACAAACAATCAAAGGGTTTACCTGGCAAAGGCAGCCAAATAAAAAAAGTAAACAATAACTCTCAGAGTATGAAAGAGCAAGGACGATCAAAGTAAAACAAGCACAGGCACAGTCAATCATACTCATCACAAGACAGATCACAAACAGTCAATGCAGTTCGAGAAAGCAATTCCATTGGCACAACACAGACAAGGCAACTTAACAACATGCACAAACCAAGTACACAGAGAATTATCTAAAATAAATAAAACTATGAAGATCCACATACAAGCCTAGGCACAGTACAATCAAAACCTAACACACAGAGACAGGGAGTGCAAACTCAGTCATAAACAACACTCACTTGAGAAAAGAAGATGAGCACTACAAGAAGCAACAAAACTCATGCACAATGTCAGTCATATTCAGAACAATTCACATTGGAACAAGGAAAATAAACAAGCATGCACGAATCGCTCACTTGCAATGTCATCATCCAATAGTTCGAACACAAGTACACCAACTTATTTCAAAAGTAAATACATTGCACACATTATTGAATTCAGTCAACACAAAGAGCAAACACTTCATGGGGAAGACAATGTCTCCTTGGACACATTCAGTCAAATATAATTGAAAATAGAATGAAAACACTTCTGCAAGAAGAGACTCCAAATTTGTGTGTGCACGCCTGCATACCTGCAAAAAGAACAGCAGGGAACAGAACAAAAGCACCCAGCACAGATGAGGACAATGTCTCAACAAAGATTTCACTACCAATCATTAAAGACAAGTAAAACGAGTAAGACAAGCAATCATATTGAAAATTAGCTGTGAACATACTGCCATGGAAGTGTATTAGCCCTGTAGTTGAAACAAACAAGAGATCGACATAATAAACAAGGCCTATCAGGAGATCAAGTAGTTTCTAAATGGCACTCGTTCAAACATGCAAGTACCAAGTAAAGAGCAGATTAACGAGGCAAGTGGTAGGAAGGAGAAAGAATGATCGAAACCACACAGAGTACAATCAAGGAGCAAACTATCACGATTAATGTAGGTTTAAAACAAGGAAGTCAACACATTTCAAAGGAATACAGTCAACAAAGTGCAATGCAAACATGGCGTAGTCAAGATATCGACAATGAAACTAGACATCAACACACAAGGAAACAACAAACCCATCAATAACCATGACCAACAATAGCAAAAGCCACAAACAATAGCAAACAAACAAACAAACAATAGCAAAAGCCACTTTATATTCAGTCATCGAAATAAGCACAGAAATGAAACCAAATAAATAATGGTCAATGTATCGCATATCATAGACAAGAGAAAAGAAAGGTCAACTCAAAAGGCAAAAATCAACATTGACGGAAAGGAATGAATTCTAACAGGGAAAAGGAGTGCTCGGGCTCAGAAAAGGTTAGTCTTGGAACAAAGACTCTAAGGATAAGAAAAGTAGCTGGGACTTAGCTTTAGATTCGAGGTGATGAACGCCAGCCCGCAGGGATGACGGCACCGTCCTTAACCTCAACCGTTGCAGATTCAACCCATTCTGGATTCACATGATTCACAGCATAGGATACCACTGTTCATCGAGCGGAAGGCGACCAAACTGAAGTCATAGGAAACAATGACGTTACATAATTTCTGGAACGATCGAAAAGGCAGGTGCACTGACTGCTACACAGACGGTTGGAGTCCCTTTCAACACTCACCTTCGATTAATCTTCACACTCGCCACTACTTAATCTCAACGACTTCCAAACCACACTTCCTTTTCCAAAAAACATAGAACTAAAATTGACAAATCGTTCCAATGTTCCATTAAGGGGCCGCCTGGAGAGAAACCGTTGGTCCTGACAAGGCTACAAGTTTGAACGAGCCGGAGAGCCGTTACGATTTGCGCATGCTCAGGTGCTGCCAACCTTCGACCATGAAGTTCGCCCGCGGGGGGGTTATCTTCAAATACATTTACGAAAAGATCTGACATTTGAATATGAAGGATGTGTTTTCAGAACTATCTTTTATCGTGACATGCCCATTTCTCTGAACCCTTTTCAAGTTTTAATACTAATATTTCCGGGCAATGACTTCAGGCGACTGGTGCCAACCTAAACAACAATATAAACAACCGTGAACCGCGCTGTCTGCTGCTGAAGCAGGAATCTTCCGGACGCGTATTATTTATGTCTTTTTTATTGGACATTTATTGATACTTACTGTGGGAAATCCTTATATTTTGTGAATTTTCTAAGGACTGGAAACATGGAACTAACCCGTGTTGAATGCCTGCGCTCTCCCTGCTCCCTGCTCGCGCGCGGAGCGTCGCTGGGCCGGAGTGTTTACTGTTTTGACGAGACGAGTCATCGTCAGGATTTTATTTCGGGTTTGTTTATTTTTACACATTTTACCATTGTGCAATTCCAGTGCAGTGAAAAGCAGTAACTTGTGGACGTCCTGTCATATCCCACACCATGGCCCCGCGCTTATTTTTCTACGTTCGGCCAATGGTACACAGGTTATGCAGAATGCATGTAGTTTATTCAGGTTATATGCCTCTACTCAGATCAATATGGCTACTTAAAGAAAATCCCACCATGTTTATGGATTGGAATCAGGCCCGTTGGGTTATGACCATTCTCATCGAGCTAGAATGTAGGCTATCATAGACACCAAATTATGGTAGTCAACTGGTTTCTGTCATGTTAGTATGAAGCATGGGTGGCAGTAGGCATTTTGGAGTTCACTTTTTTAGTTGATGCAAGAATGACAGTTTTATTATGGAGGTAATATCTCAGTTCAAATGGTCCCTTCCATAACTTGCTTCAATGTAGAGTGTTGTGGGTGCACAGCATAATGCCAGTCTTGTGTGTCCCAGCAGGCATCAGTTTGAGTGGAAGGACTTAAGAATGTGGATTGCATAATGCGTTTGAACTGCTTGATGTGTGTGGCCATAAAATTCACCTCTGACCTCTTCAAAACAAGTGAGTATGTGCTGCCATTACGAGTAATGTTATGCTGTGAGGTAATCAAGAAGTATAACAGTATGTTTTGTGCCAAGCCACCGTTTAGCTTTTCTCTTATCGATGGCACAAAATTGGATGACATCTTCCCATGTCCAATACGTTATTGCTTCTCAGCTGTTGTCATTAATATTGTCTTGTTAGAAATAGAATAGCTCAAAGTAGCATGACTGCCTGTTACTCGTCGCTCTCTTTTAATACAGAATATTTTGAAAAGCAGCTTTCACATTAATTTAAATAACTGCTATGAAGGTCATCCTTGTTTCATTTTTTATTTCCATCGTTTCTTTTTTGCAGGTGGGAAATGAAAAGCCGTTCCCCTTTTCCTCCTTCAACGTCGCTTGGCATGGCAGTTCCCTTGTTGACCTTCATGTCTGCTGCTGCTGCTGCTGCTGATGTGAAATGCTGTCGTTGGGATAATCTTATAGGAAGGTAAACAGTTTGTGAATCAAAGCATAAGCTATTATTGCTCGTGATTGCTTATATTAAGACACTGGTCATTTGACAAAGTGGCGTAAGACCACTAGGAGCCAGAAAATGTTTTGGTGCAGCTACTAATCAGGAAATCGTTCAGAAACATTGCAGAGTTGGTTCCATATGTACATCTTGTCACTGTGCTTGGTATAGGTATGGTCCCAACTGTGACAACAAATTTACCTTATAACGCATGCTTTTAAAGCAATTATAGTAAAACTAAATTTTCTTTCAAAGGCATTTGCTATAAGGTAAATTTGTAGACTTATAATCGGGACCGTACCTACACCAAGCACAGTGACCAGATGTACATATGGAACAAACTCTGCAATAATTCTGAAGGCTTTCCTGATTAGTAGCTGCACCAAAACATTTTTACGAAGAAAGAATCTGGCTCCTGATGGACTTTGTCAAATGACCAGTGAAGAGTGCACTCAACAACCACTCTTCTTTCATTGTTTTTAAATTGTTGGTTTGGATTTACTTCTTGCAGGAGCTGCATTGGTGACAATGGGTTTTATCTTCAACAGCGTGTGTGCAGGAAGGGTCAATGAAGAAAGCGTATGAAGTACCTCTGGCATGGAGCAACTCTAATGCGGATGAATCAGCAGTGGAAGGAAGGAGGGAAGAAAGAAAGTAAAACTGGTTTAGCACCTGTCTTGAGAGTGTTGTCTCATCTTATACCTCTCTTTCCATGTAACAGGCAAGTGTACTATCTCTGAAATAGGATATTTATAGTGCACTCAATATTTCTGTTAGGAAATTTATTTCTTTTCTTATATATTTATGAATTTTTATTTCAGATTACATGTTCCAACATCTCAAGCCGTTGCCTGAGTTGCATGCTCATCTGCGCAGTTATGTTGGACATTGTGAAAGCTTCAGACAATGTCCTTCCAACAGTGGCCTGCAATGTACTTCAAATACGTTAAGTTTTTCCTCATATTTCTTCTCAGGCAAACATAGCGGTCATTTTCAACCTTAATTTAAATCTGTTGACACAACAAAGTGGCTTTGACTATGTGTCCTATTTTTTAGTGCTGGTCCTCTCTTTGAACAATCATGTCACTTCAGGTGCAGTGTTAGAACTGCTAGTATATTATTATTGGCCATGCTTATTGTGTTGTTAAATTTAGCATGGGTGCAACTATGAATTTTGGTATGCACTTTGTTTATGCCAGAATGACAGTATTTCATGGGGGAAACATCTTTGTCCAAATTACCCCCAGAAATCACTACCTTCAACACACAGTGTCCCCTGTTGGCAGTTTAATAAAGCCTGAAGCATTTTGTTTTTGGCCATGTTCACTGTGTTGTAAGAATTAGAATGTCTCAGGGTGGCCATCTGCGGTTCCTTTCAGTTTTTTATTTACTGGAGCAGCAGTCAACCAGCTGTACAAGATAATTCATCTGCAATGGTCAGAAGCAGCCTGTCAGTTTCTTAAAATTTTGTTTTCATTTTACTAATGCCAAATAGCGGCAATTGAAGATACTGTTTCTTTTCTGACTCGACTGCTGCAGTCACAACACCTTCTTCTCCGTCAATTGTTATTGAAGCACATCTTGTGTTGATGTTATCTTACTGTAATAAAGTTCAAGGACAAAATTGGTACTTATTTCACGAATGTTTTAAGGACTGGAAGCGTGGAACTAACCCGTGTTGAATGACTGCGCCATCCCTGCTCGTCTGCGCTGAGCGTCTGCTGGGTTGGAGTGTTGAGTGTTTTGACGAGACGAGTCATCGGCAGGAATTTAATTTCGGGTTTGTTTAATTTTATACATTTTTCCATTGTGCAATTCGTGTGCAGTGAAAAGCAGCAACTTGTTGACGTCCTGGGATATTCCACACCATGGCCTCGCGCTTATTTTTCTACGTTCAGCCAATCGTACAAAGGTTATGCAGAATGCATGTTTTATTATTTAATAGTTTTCTCAGAAAATGATGTAACTGAACGGTTCTTGTGTGTGTGATTTGGCTGCCAATAAAATATGAAGGATAAAAAGAAACAGGGAGTTCAATTACCCAGGTCTTTCAATACTCATGAACTGCAGTATTATTTAAATTCCAGACTCTATAAAGATTTTGTCAGCATGATGTATTTAACATTAAAATAAAAACCTGAATAGATATAGACTATCTCCAGTGATTTAAAAGTATCCATCAACAGAACTGTTCTGTACGGGGGGAGGGGGGAGAGAAATCACGGTCTGCTTTCAATGCTTCCACTGCATTTTAATGATTCATATTAGATACAAAACAAGCAACTGGATGAAACATCAAGACCTTTCTCACAGAAGCTTCCATGATGGAAGTAAATGAGAACAATCAAATTTACTTGCTTGTTATTGAAAACAGTAAAAAAAAATATAACACTGCAAAAAACAAACAAATTTTAAGCATACTTTTTCTCATGCACTAAGAACGATTCATTGCACTTGATGTCCAAGGGTAAAAACGTTAAAAAAACATATACCAGACTGTAAAAACACTATGCTTCACACAATAAAAATTAGTCAAGACAACACAAGCAACCCAACGAGTCATATTAAAACTGTATTTTGGGCAGTAGCCTCACTCAAACTTTGGCTTTGACGTACTTTATTCCCAAACTTGGGCAAGGAGGTAAACAAAATGTTATTATCAAAAAAATTTAGTTTTGAGGCAATCCTAACTTGTATTGATACGCTGACACAGCTTGCAACATTGATTGTATTGAAGTAGCAGCCTCCTGTCACTGCAAGGCACCATTTAACTGCAAAGCCTCTGTAATGACATTGGCATTTGGTTAGGAGTTGATCTTTTAAAATTAAGTTTCACTGGATGTATTGAATTAAATCAAAAATTGCCTCACCACAGCAAAGCCTCGTCAATCATTCCTCCCATGACATTGGAGGCAGCCCTCAAAAACCGGAGGATGGCCTGATCAAGAGGCCCAGGTGGGTTCATCAACCCAATTGACAACTGCTTTATGTTGTCATCATTGACAATTGATGTCACCTTACGGCCTCGGCCGACCCGCCTGCCTTCATCCAGTGCAAGGATCTTGTCCTGGGTCCTCTGCTCAATCTTTACTGCTGCAGCTATAACAACAAAATTGATTTTTATTCATTTAAAACAGAGAAAGATGTTGTCACAATTCTGGAAAGGCACTGAGGACTACATTAGACAATCATTTTAAAGAGATAGGTTTCGATAGAATATGAAAATATTGCAAATTACCTAGGAATCCATAAACACTGGGATTCAGACCACTTTCCAAGCGCAACCCCTTATTGTTGCTTTCGCAGTTGTTGTTGGTCCTGACGCTGGAGCCAAAGACAGACAGCCTTGCACGGGTTCGATCAGGCCTTATCCAAGAGGTCCAAATGTATTGAAGATAAGGATGAACAGTTTGAAGGATGAAATTTCCTTCATCTCTTGCTTCTTGGACAATAATTAAAAGCCCTCTTCTCATGTAATTACTGGGCAGAAGTGGTAAAGCCATGGTCAATCTGACTATTCTTCTAACTTCCAAAATGTCTCTCATGGCAATTATCAAACCCAATTCTATGACTGCAACCAAGTACCTTCTGCAGGCATGCCAGAGACACCCCTGAACACGTACATGGAAAATTTGCTCCCAAGCATTCATTTCAGCCACCTCAAAGTCAGTGACCACCCTACGACAGTTGACATTTGGCCCCAGACGATGCAAAAGAAGCTGAAGCACTGCTACATACCCATCCTGAGTACGGCTCTCCATTAAAGCCATTGCTAATGGCACTGTGTGATTATTCCAGGAACCAACTATACAGAAAACCTAAAAAATAAAACCAATAATTATAATGTGCAAATTCATCCGAGGAAACTTTTCATTCAGAAATTTTAGTCAGTCATTCTTCTGACAGAGTAAGAACTAGACAGAACAAATTGCAGCATGTAAATAAACCTTATTAATTTCTAAAAAGGGAAAGGGTGTCTGCTTGGAATACCAAAAATGACTTCCTCAATAAAATTCATCAGAAATCAGAGAAACTGATTTCTTGGTGTATGAGAACAATTTCAAACCCCCTTGCCAGCGAAACTATTTAAATGTTCAATAAACCATACCTGCGACAAATTCAATCCTGCTGGCCGAGTCTTAAAAGTTCCATCCCCATGCAAGACTCTCAAATCCCGTGCCACTGCTGCCATTCTCTCAGAAATGAACAGCACATGGTGTGCCCCTCGGACATCAGTGACTGACCCAGCATAAATATTATCTAGTCCATCCTGAGTCATGGTGATGACTCTGTATTGTGGGTTCATCAGAATGTCTGTAAGCTGTCTAAGGTCATTTGGAAGATGAGGATAGTTCCTCAGTCTTGCATTGCGCATACTGGTCCGTAGCCGAGCCTCAAACATGCGAGCTCGAACTTCTGGATGAGCACTGAAAAAATAGACAGTGTAAGACGGATATATGTCAGCATATAAGGGCAATACATTCGCACCAAAAATTTACCCTGCTATTTCTTCTTCAATTATTCTTGTAAAAGCTGCATAATCAAGAGCCTGACACCTCCTAAGAATGTTGCGTTTGACAAACATTTCTTCTGGGTAGTGTAGGTCCCTTTCATGATTGTGCTGAGAGGTGTGCAAAAATCCATCTGTCTCATCAAGGAGAGCACGTCCTCTACACCCTCGCTCAAATCGAATACATTTCAAGTAAATGGTTCCAGGTCGTTGCTGACTCACATGATAATGAAGTCCATCTTGAATGTGGTAAAAAAAAGACCCTTGCCTCGTCCCCTCTTCCCTGGCAACTTCAAATACAGGTTCCATGATGATTTACCCAACCCTGCAAGAAGAGAAACATCTTAAGTTCTGATTGTGGAATAGGTATGCAAGTCACAATTAGTTGGTGACAGGACCAGGTCGCATTAACATTATATCAAGGTAACTAATACGTGGCATCCACTCTGAAATTAGCAACTGGTAACTGTTAAGTATCTTCCTAAATTTAAAGGATGAAAGACAAAAAAAAAATTAAAAAAAATTAGAGGAGCCTGCCAAAATGTCCCCTTTGAGTGAGGCAGACACATTGTAGGTTAAGGACGGCCATGAACAAGACTTGGTTTAGCAGTTTTATTTTACCGATATCAAAAATAAATGTTTATAGTGGTCAGCCACGTCAGAGAGCATGAATCAGTAAATTCTGGGATCATCAAGACACTAAAATGTAAAATTTAAGAATAAAACACTTCCTTACCGAAAGACAAGAGGAAAGAGAAGTAATGATTTTCAAGAACATGCCACACGAGAGATTTCTGCTCGTGATTGGACCAAAGCTTGAGAGGAAATGCCGGAACTTTTGACAATGAAGGATGTGGACATTAATTGTATATGCATTTGAAAAATAAGTTGCATATTTTTGTCATCTTGAAAAGAGCAGTAGGTATAATAACAGCGTAAATAAAACAATAAAAGAGGAAAGCGCACAGAGTCTTTTGTTTACTCTCCAACCCAACGAATCACAGTCTTTTGTTTACTCACAAAGTAAACGGCTTTTTAAACTGTTAAACGTTTAAGGCGAACGCCACCTTTTCAAGATATAAAAAAAATATCCAAATAGGTTTCCATTTACAGATATAACTAATCCCTACCATCTCCAATGTGACAAGTTGTGGCATTCCCTTCTGAAGCTTTGGGTTGGAGGCTACGACTATCTTGGTCCTTCCGCCTCCGTCCTCTCACGGTGTTGTTGACCTGCTGTTGACGGAAGCGTGTCCCGCGTGTTCCGGCGTGTTCCAGACCAGGCCCGTTCTTACAATTTGACTTAGGCTTATCGCAATCGCTTAGCAATGGATGGATTTCAGTTGCCCGACGTATCAAAGCCACCGCCCCAAATTCAATATGTCGTGATGCAGCAGCAACATACGAACCAACGTATGCTGGTGAGTGTTTTTGCTGCCGACGTGCTATTCTGGCAATAAGTCTTAACCTAGGGGTGGTTCTGTTTCGGTCGCCACCCATGTTTCGGCTGACCAAATTCAAGTCAAATGAATGAAATACTAGGCAATTTTAGGTTCGCCAGCTGCTATCAGTTTTATTGCCTTGATTGTAATGTGATGCAGAAGGTGACCGAAGTTGATGAGCCAGGAATCAACAATGCTGTGTGTCTGTGTAATTCCAGATTCCAGTGGGCCCGTCTGGCATGTCGTTCCCATGGAGTGTGGCGCAGCCTTGGAATGGCATGCCGCCGAATGTTGGGCCATTCTGGGCCAGTGCGCCCCGCTCGGTACCCAATGTCGTGCCAACTCCCAGTTTGGGTTGTGTAGGTCAGCCGAGTGCAATGGAAGGAAATCGCGAAGGCCAACTTGTTCCTCACGGCATGTGGCAACCACATCATCAACCACCTGTGTTGCCTGTGCAATTGCCTGTGCAATTGCCTGTTCAATTGCCTGTGCAATTGCCTTGGCATAACAACCCAGTGCCGCAGCAAATCCAGAATCCTGATGTAGTTGCCCCGATGGAGCTGCGTAGCAGGGTGAAGATTACGGAAGTAAGTTTCTGGATTTACATTTTACCTGTTTTGTTATGTTATTTTGATTAAGTAAGTGTGTCCTCTGTAGATCGTAGAGAATGATGCAGTTGACGAAGCAGCAACCTCAATGCAAGGTGAAGCCTTACCATCCCATTCAAAGATGGTTGCTAAGGAGGCTAAAGCGTCCACTTCAAAGGCGCCAATTGCCAAGGAATCAGCACCTAAGGCTACCAGGGCTTCCACAAGGGCGTGTGCCTCGAAGGCCTGTGCTTCTAAAGCTGGCCCTTCAAAGCCCAAGGCTGGTGGTGCCAAGGCGGGAGCCGCAGCCTCTAAGGCTACAGCTGTCAAACGCAACCTGGTCAGTGTCATTCAAGTGAACACATAAATGGTATTCAATTCTTTACTTATTTATCTATGAACTGTATTCTGATTTTCTGGGTGTTCCCTGTTTTAAATTTCAGAAATCTGTAGGGACAATTCCCATCGCAGATCATGTCGTGAAGAGAAGCAGATTGTCTTTGACAAGGCGTCAAAATGTATGAAGCTTCAATTCCACCCTCACTTTATGCTCATTCATTGGATTGTTCTCAGAAATAACAATAGTGCTTCTTACATTTCAGAAAACATCTGATGCCAAGGTATTGGGGGAATTAGATAAAGTGTTTGACACATCAACAAAACCCGCACCTGCTGCGAAATCTCGTAGAAGGAAAGGTGCCAAGGAAAATGTGAAATTCATCGACGAGAGTGATGAAGATGTCGATGCTCCTGCTGTAAGTCAATCAAATTATTTCATCTTATATTTTCTTTCTCTGTTGACAAGTTGATGCTAATATTTTCATTCTTTATGAAGGAGGTTGAATCTGATAAGGAAGAGGAAGAATCATCGACTCAAGAGGATCAAAACTTTGAGACTGATGAGTCTGGCGACGAGGAGCAGTCGCCATTAGTTGCTGTCACCAATGCCAAGTTTTGTAAGTGTAATAAAATAATATTTAAACAAAAACCGCCTAGAAAAATTCTTGCTTCACATTGGACTGGCATATGCTTGTTCCAAATAATTTCCTTACCTCAGGTAGTGTTTTAAAGTTTCATATGCTTTATGAAAGACTTCAGTAAGATAACTATCTTTAAGCGATTTGAAAATTAAAACAGGCTTCCTTAGTCTTAATGTCTTACACCTCTCTTGATCCTTCTGCAGCATCAGCAGCAGAAGAAGACGTAATATTGGTCTCGGACGATTCATCATCTGAAGGGGTATGATGTTTTCCAACAATTCTTTTTAGGCTTCTTTGTAGAATCAATAGCTTTCAATAACTAGTAGTGAAATTTCTTTGCGGTTTCTGTTTATAAGGTTTACATGTATATATTTAAATTATGTTTGATTTGTATTGCGTATTCTGTCGTTTAAGATGCAACTTTCATTTTCTGTTTCAGTTGTCCCAGAAAGAGGACAGAGGCGACGGTAATCTAGACGAATTAATAGATAATTTCGATTGGAGCTACCCTTCAATGCTTTCGCCCGAGCAGGTGCCTCGTTCACCTGAGGTACCTGCTCAGGTGAGTCAGGTACCTCGATCGCCTCATCAGGTACCTGAACAGGTAGCAGAAGACAAGAGTAAGTGTTAACCATTTTCCCAGTGGGAACAGCCTTATACAACTTTGCATCACGTTTATAATGGATCTTTTTCATTGCAGAAGACTTTGATTGTGTATTCTGCCAGGAGTTTTTTGAGAAAGGGCAGTACCGTAGAATTTATGGTTGTGGCTGCAGTGCCTTTTGCCACGTTTGTGCTGTGGATTTTGAGGTCAATGGTGGACACCTGTGTCCAGTTTGCCGCACTGAAATCACTGAAACTGATGTTGCATTAGTTGAGTGACTACACCAACTTTTTACTTTTCTTACTTGTGGCGTGTCTGTACCCAAGTTCTCAAATTATTTTATTTTTTTGTCTCGTCGCTTATCTCACCACTCGTCTATTCTATTTTCCACTCCAGTGGTTTTCTTACTCTTAAAGTTTTGTGAATCATTTTTATTTGCTGTATGTAAGAGTGTGAGAAACATTCCTTATCGTTCAATACTGATTTAACCGCTGCTTGTGTTGTCTTGACTAATTTTTATTGTGTGAAGCATAGTGTTTTTACAGTCTGGTATATGTTTTTTTAACGTTTTTACCCTTGGACATCAAGTGCAATGAATCGTTCTTAGTGCATGAGAAAAAGTATGCTTAAAATTTGTTTGTTTTTTGCAGTGTTATATTTTTTTTTACTGTTTTCAATAACAAGCAAGTAAATTTGATTGTTCTCATTTACTTCCATCATGGAAGCTTCTGTGAGAAAGGTCTTGATGTTTCATCCAGTTGCTTGTTTTGTATCTAATATGAATCATTAAAATGCAGTGGAAGCATTGAAAGCAGACCGTGATTTCTCTCCCCCCTCCCCCCGTACAGAACAGTTCTGTTGATGGATACTTTTAAATCACTGGAGATAGTCTATATCTATTCAGGTTTTTATTTTAATGTTAAATACATCATGCTGACAAAATCTTTATAGAGTCTGGAATTTAAATAATACTGCAGTTCATGAGTATTGAAAGACCTGGGTAATTGAACTCCCTGTTTCTTTTTATCCTTCATATTTTATTGGCAGCCAAATCACACACACAAGAACCGTTCAGTTACATCATTTTCTGAGAAAACTATTAAATAATAAAACATGCATTCTGCATAACCTTTGTACGATTGGCTGAACGTAGAAAAATAAGCGCGAGGCCATGGTGTGGAATATCCCAGGACGTCAACAAGTTGCTGCTTTTCACTGCACACGAATTGCACAATGGAAAAATGTATAAAATTAAACAAACCCGAAATTAAATTCCTGCCGATGACTCGTCTCGTCAAAACACTCAACACTCCAACCCAGCAGACGCTCAGCGCAGACGAGCAGGGATGGCGCAGTCATTCAACACGGGTTAGTTCCACGCTTCCAGTCCTTAAAACATTCGTGAAATAAGTACCAATTTTGTCCTTGAACTTTATTACAGTAAGATAACATCAACACAAGATGTGCTTCAATAACAATTGACGGAGAAGAAGGTGTTGTGACTGCAGCAGTCGAGTCAGAAAAGAAACAGTATCTTCAATTGCCGCTATTTGGCATTAGTAAAATGAAAACAAAATTTTAAGAAACTGACAGGCTGCTTCTGACCATTGCAGATGAATTATCTTGTACAGCTGGTTGACTGCTGCTCCAGTAAATAAAAAACTGAAAGGAACCGCAGATGGCCACCCTGAGACATTCTAATTCTTACAACACAGTGAACATGGCCAAAAACAAAATGCTTCAGGCTTTATTAAACTGCCAACAGGGGACACTGTGTGTTGAAGGTAGTGATTTCTGGGGGTAATTTGGACAAAGATGTTTCCCCCATGAAATACTGTCATTCTGGCATAAACAAAGTGCATACCAAAATTCATAGTTGCACCCATGCTAAATTTAACAACACAATAAGCATGGCCAATAATAATATACTAGCAGTTCTAACACTGCACCTGAAGTGACATGATTGTTCAAAGAGAGGACCAGCACTAAAAAATAGGACACATAGTCAAAGCCACTTTGTTGTGTCAACAGATTTAAATTAAGGTTGAAAATGACCGCTATGTTTGCCTGAGAAGAAATATGAGGAAAAACTTAACGTATTTGAAGTACATTGCAGGCCACTGTTGGAAGGACATTGTCTGAAGCTTTCACAATGTCCAACATAACTGCGCAGATGAGCATGCAACTCAGGCAACGGCTTGAGATGTTGGAACATGTAATCTGAAATAAAAATTCATAAATATATAAGAAAAGAAATAAATTTCCTAACAGAAATATTGAGTGCACTATAAATATCCTATTTCAGAGATAGTACACTTGCCTGTTACATGGAAAGAGAGGTATAAGATGAGACAACACTCTCAAGACAGGTGCTAAACCAGTTTTACTTTCTTTCTTCCCTCCTTCCTTCCACTGCTGATTCATCCGCATTAGAGTTGCTCCATGCCAGAGGTACTTCATACGCTTTCTTCATTGACCCTTCCTGCACACACGCTGTTGAAGATAAAACCCATTGTCACCAATGCAGCTCCTGCAAGAAGTAAATCCAAACCAACAATTTAAAAACAATGAAAGAAGAGTGGTTGTTGAGTGCACTCTTCACTGGTCATTTGACAAAGTCCATCAGGAGCCAGATTCTTTCTTCGTAAAAATGTTTTGGTGCAGCTACTAATCAGGAAAGCCTTCAGAATTATTGCAGAGTTTGTTCCATATGTACATCTGGTCACTGTGCTTGGTGTAGGTACGGTCCCGATTATAAGTCTACAAATTTACCTTATAGCAAATGCCTTTGAAAGAAAATTTAGTTTTACTATAATTGCTTTAAAAGCATGCGTTATAAGGTAAATTTGTTGTCACAGTTGGGACCATACCTATACCAAGCACAGTGACAAGATGTACATATGGAACCAACTCTGCAATGTTTCTGAACGATTTCCTGATTAGTAGCTGCACCAAAACATTTTCTGGCTCCTAGTGGTCTTACGCCACTTTGTCAAATGACCAGTGTCTTAATATAAGCAATCACGAGCAATAATAGCTTATGCTTTGATTCACAAACTGTTTACCTTCCTATAAGATTATCCCAACGACAGCATTTCACATCAGCAGCAGCAGCAGCAGCAGACATGAAGGTCAACAAGGGAACTGCCATGCCAAGCGACGTTGAAGGAGGAAAAGGGGAACGGCTTTTCATTTCCCACCTGCAAAAAAGAAACGATGGAAATAAAAAATGAAACAAGGATGACCTTCATAGCAGTTATTTAAATTAATGTGAAAGCTGCTTTTCAAAATATTCTGTATTAAAAGAGAGCGACGAGTAACAGGCAGTCATGCTACTTTGAGCTATTCTATTTCTAACAAGACAATATTAATGACAACAGCTGAGAAGCAATAACGTATTGGACATGGGAAGATGTCATCCAATTTTGTGCCATCGATAAGAGAAAAGCTAAACGGTGGCTTGGCACAAAACATACTGTTATACTTCTTGATTACCTCACAGCATAACATTACTCGTAATGGCAGCACATACTCACTTGTTTTGAAGAGGTCAGAGGTGAATTTTATGGCCACACACATCAAGCAGTTCAAACGCATTATGCAATCCACATTCTTAAGTCCTTCCACTCAAACTGATGCCTGCTGGGACACACAAGACTGGCATTATGCTGTGCACCCACAACACTCTACATTGAAGCAAGTTATGGAAGGGACCATTTGAACTGAGATATTACCTCCATAATAAAACTGTCATTCTTGCATCAACTAAAAAAGTGAACTCCAAAATGCCTACTGCCACCCATGCTTCATACTAACATGACAGAAACCAGTTGACTACCATAATTTGGTGTCTATGATAGCCTACATTCTAGCTCGATGAGAATGGTCATAACCCAACGGGCCTGATTCCAATCCATAAACATGGTGGGATTTTCTTTAAGTAGCCATATTGATCTGAGTAGAGGCATATAACCTGAATAAACTACATGCATTCTGCATAACCTGTGTACCATTGGCCGAACGTAGAAAAATAAGCGCGGGGCCATGGTGTGGGATATGACAGGACGTCCACAAGTTACTGCTTTTCACTGCACTGGAATTGCACAATGGTAAAATGTGTAAAAATAAACAAACCCGAAATAAAATCCTGACGATGACTCGTCTCGTCAAAACAGTAAACACTCCGGCCCAGCGACGCTCCGCGCGCGAGCAGGGAGCAGGGAGAGCGCAGGCATTCAACACGGGTTAGTTCCATGTTTCCAGTCCTTAGAAAATTCACAAAATATAAGGATTTCCCACAGTAAGTATCAATAAATGTCCAATAAAAAAGACATAAATAATACGCGTCCGGAAGATTCCTGCTTCAGCAGCAGACAGCGCGGTTCACGGTTGTTTATATTGTTGTTTAGGTTGGCACCAGTCGCCTGAAGTCATTGCCCGGAAATATTAGTATTAAAACTTGAAAAGGGTTCAGAGAAATGGGCATGTCACGATAAAAGATAGTTCTGAAAACACATCCTTCATATTCAAATGTCAGATCTTTTCGTAAATGTATTTGAAGATAACCCCCCCGCGGGCGAACTTCATGGTCGAAGGTTGGCAGCACCTGAGCATGCGCAAATCGTAACGGCTCTCCGGCTCGTTCAAACTTGTAGCCTTGTCAGGACCAACGGTTTCTCTCCAGGCGGCCCCTTAATGGAACATTGGAACGATTTGTCAATTTTAGTTCTATGTTTTTTGGAAAAGGAAGTGTGGTTTGGAAGTCGTTGAGATTAAGTAGTGGCGAGTGTGAAGATTAATCGAAGGTGAGTGTTGAAAGGGACTCCAACCGTCTGTGTAGCAGTCAGTGCACCTGCCTTTTCGATCGTTCCAGAAATTATGTAACGTCATTGTTTCCTATGACTTCAGTTTGGTCGCCTTCCGCTCGATGAACAGTGGTATCCTATGCTGTGAATCATGTGAATCCAGAATGGGTTGAATCTGCAACGGTTGAGGTTAAGGACGGTGCCGTCATCCCTGCGGGCTGGCGTTCATCACCTCGAATCTAAAGCTAAGTCCCAGCTACTTTTCTTATCCTTAGAGTCTTTGTTCCAAGACTAACCTTTTCTGAGCCCGAGCACTCCTTTTCCCTGTTAGAATTCATTCCTTTCCGTCAATGTTGATTTTTGCCTTTTGAGTTGACCTTTCTTTTCTCTTGTCTATGATATGCGATACATTGACCATTATTTATTTGGTTTCATTTCTGTGCTTATTTCGATGACTGAATATAAAGTGGCTTTTGCTATTGTTTGTTTGTTTGTTTGCTATTGTTTGTGGCTTTTGCTATTGTTGGTCATGGTTATTGATGGGTTTGTTGTTTCCTTGTGTGTTGATGTCTAGTTTCATTGTCGATATCTTGACTACGCCATGTTTGCATTGCACTTTGTTGACTGTATTCCTTTGAAATGTGTTGACTTCCTTGTTTTAAACCTACATTAATCGTGATAGTTTGCTCCTTGATTGTACTCTGTGTGGTTTCGATCATTCTTTCTCCTTCCTACCACTTGCCTCGTTAATCTGCTCTTTACTTGGTACTTGCATGTTTGAACGAGTGCCATTTAGAAACTACTTGATCTCCTGATAGGCCTTGTTTATTATGTCGATCTCTTGTTTGTTTCAACTACAGGGCTAATACACTTCCATGGCAGTATGTTCACAGCTAATTTTCAATATGATTGCTTGTCTTACTCGTTTTACTTGTCTTTAATGATTGGTAGTGAAATCTTTGTTGAGACATTGTCCTCATCTGTGCTGGGTGCTTTTGTTCTGTTCCCTGCTGTTCTTTTTGCAGGTATGCAGGCGTGCACACACAAATTTGGAGTCTCTTCTTGCAGAAGTGTTTTCATTCTATTTTCAATTATATTTGACTGAATGTGTCCAAGGAGACATTGTCTTCCCCATGAAGTGTTTGCTCTTTGTGTTGACTGAATTCAATAATGTGTGCAATGTATTTACTTTTGAAATAAGTTGGTGTACTTGTGTTCGAACTATTGGATGATGACATTGCAAGTGAGCGATTCGTGCATGCTTGTTTATTTTCCTTGTTCCAATGTGAATTGTTCTGAATATGACTGACATTGTGCATGAGTTTTGTTGCTTCTTGTAGTGCTCATCTTCTTTTCTCAAGTGAGTGTTGTTTATGACTGAGTTTGCACTCCCTGTCTCTGTGTGTTAGGTTTTGATTGTACTGTGCCTAGGCTTGTATGTGGATCTTCATAGTTTTATTTATTTTAGATAATTCTCTGTGTACTTGGTTTGTGCATGTTGTTAAGTTGCCTTGTCTGTGTTGTGCCAATGGAATTGCTTTCTCGAACTGCATTGACTGTTTGTGATCTGTCTTGTGATGAGTATGATTGACTGTGCCTGTGCTTGTTTTACTTTGATCGTCCTTGCTCTTTCATACTCTGAGAGTTATTGTTTACTTTTTTTATTTGGCTGCCTTTGCCAGGTAAACCCTTTGATTGTTTGTTCTGTAGCCTTGACTGTGTTGTGCCAATGGAATTGCTTTCTCGAATTGTGTTGGCTGTTTCTTATTGTGGCTGCTTCTCATTGCTTTCTCTTGTGCAATGCCTTGACTCTGTCTGGTTGTCGATCTTGTCTGATCCATGATTGTTTGCTGTTAAAATACTGGTTTGAGTGTTCCAGTTTACGTGCTGAAGCGAGATGAACAAGCAGAAGAAAAGCAAGGATGGCCTGGACAGGAACGGTACTTTTTCCCCCTTTTCCAGGTACAGCTTTCTGGAGGGCAGTTATGTGCAGACTTATCTAATGAGTTATTTAGTTATTTCCTGTGCATGTGTGGTTCTGCTCGTTACCTTTGCCTGATGTGATTGGTTTATGGTATTCTTGTTCTGCAAATCAATATTTTTTCCATTTTGACCCTCTTATTTTCACTGTTTTGAATGCATTGTGTGCTGTGATAAGTTTGTACAGAATTTATTCTTGCCTTGTGAGTTTTGTTTTTCTCATCAGCTCCTTCCCCCTCTCCTCCCCTTTTGTAAATGCCATTTGCTGCCTTGCCTTAATTTTATTGCCTTTGATTGTTTTCTTGTACTGTGTACTGTGCCTATTGTGTCTTGTAGTAGATTTGTTAGCACTTGTCATAAAACTCTGCTATCTGATTGTGCTTGGTTACTGTCCCCCCAGTACCATAACTTGAATTATGTGTATTCTTATGTTTCAATTTCGCTTCAGTTTCATTGCCAGTTTATAAGTTTAAGCCTCTTCATCCTCTGTTCCATACCTTCATGTCTATTGGGTTTTGTACCTTGCCCATTGTAAATGCTTTGCTGCCAAATGCCCTTATGTTATGAATATTACTTGGTTTTTTTTGTCTTTCTTTATGTCAGACTTTTTATTCATTGTGTGCTTCGAACTTGGAACTATTTTTATTTTGCCTGTGTTTCCTCTGCAATTCTGAATTTCTGTGATGTGAACCTGTCTTCATGTGATGTGCTATTGTTTGTCCTTCTGTCATTTTTGTTGTAAAGTGTCATGTCATGCTACTTAATAGGTACACTTGTCTCATGCCTCCCCCATAGCCCTCCTCATTAGTTTTGCCACTCTTTACTCAGAAATTTTCATGTCTTTCCAGGTATTGCATTATAAGCCCCTGGTGGTCTTCCCCTCACTCACCGACAATTTTGGATGTCAAACTGGACGGAGTGTTGGTTCAGTCCTGAATCGAGGAAGGACTAGTGCCGCATGGGCATTCTACAAAATCTGCTTCTTGATGTGAGTATCATTACATCTTTTTGTTTCGCTTTATTTAATATTTGCCCTGGTTTTCATTCTGTGTTTTCCTTTGTAGGTTTATTTGCATCCAATTTCAATTTCTCTCCAAAGTGGTCCTTCGAGCCCACCCAAACATAGAGGTTTCTGCAGTGTTGGAATTCAACGTACAGTGTTTCATCAAGACAGCAAAGTGTTTATTGTATCTTAGACTACCAAATGATTTTTATTAAAATGTGTATAGAGATTACTCTTCTGTTTCTCTCATCACCTACCCTGAGCAACTATCATTGAAAAAACTCATTTCATATTATGAGATCAGTTATGCTCATTGTCATTACTTCAATTAGTTGTGAGACTTGAGTAGGCGCCACACTCAAACCTATATAAACAATTCTAGTGTTTTAAAAGATGCTGAGAAAAATTAATTTTCCTGCTCATCTTTTACTTTTTCTCTAACTGGAAACTTAAAACAGGTACTAATATGATGGAGACAATTAGGACCACCTCCTTGCCACACGAGAGAAGATGGTGAAAAAATAGGACACTAAAGTAGCCAATGTCAGCATGAATACAAATGTCAAATAATTAGGCAGCTCAGTTACATGAACTTTGTCATACTAGAAAGGGCTTTCCTCTCTGCACTTGCCAAATTCTCAAGTTGGGTCCTTCATAATTTTAAAAATTATGTCTCTTATCCTTCGCCTTCTCAAATTCATCACTCAAAGTTGCGATGCTTCAAATGTGGATGGGACAAACCAGTGTTAACCAGGGAATAAATAGTCACAACTTCAGTGGTGGAATTGAGATATTAGTTTATGCCGACACATCAAGTACTCCAACAACACAACCACAACAAAAAATTGAACAAAGAGATACAGTGAGACAAACAGAACATAATCATATTTTAAAAAGACTGGTTGCAAAGCAATGCAGAAAGTGACATAGTACATCGGCATGGCAAATGAAAAGGAGAAAATATGAAGTGAATCATTATGAAGTCTGAAGGGATGGCTCACATTCCACCCCACTAGTTGTTTAACATTTGACTCTTTCTCTACCCCTACATGAAGATCACGCAGTCACAAGATCAAAAAAAAATTAAAAATGATTATTATTTATTATACACAGTTAATTTTAGTTCAATGATTTATGTTAGTAACCAGATTTGAACAAGCCATTTACATATAAGGAAAACAACTGGGTCAGGGCCTGGTGGGCACTGTCATGAGTGCAAAACAATTCAGTTCACATATGAAGAGACCAAGACCACGAACAACTCCCAATGTGGTAATAAAATGACCAAACTTTGTGGCTCGTGAAAGGAAAAGAAATATAACAGGAGTGATACATGAGGAATGTCCACCGAACAAAAGTTACTACCAGCACAAAAAAAATATGCGTAAAAAAACCCTATGGATGCCATAGCATTTAACCGATGATGAAAAAAATGTCGAAATTGTCAAGGCTGCTGATTGATAGTGAAAAACGGCAATGCTTGAATGCAATCTAAGATTGCTTTTCAATATCTCTCAGGTGAGCTTGGAATTAAAATACAGTAGCTTAAGAATGGATTCAATTACTGATTTAGCTTAGAGAAAGACACAAATGAATGAAATGAGAAAAATTTCACCATAAGTTATTGTTCACATCAAATACTGAATAAGGGTCAGATACAAATGTATACTGAAAGAAAAAACTTGACTGAGCATTCTAAACATTACTTTGAAAGGAGATAAGAACAAATTAAATGCACAGAGATCAAAAGGAACTAGAACACTCCCCACACTTCACACACTTTTAAAAGTTTTATAAGTTAAATATCACTGCTCCCACTAAAACAACATGAGATTTAAAAAAAAAGGTCATTCAACAGGCATTTAAAAATATTTTATATGATGATGTAATACACAATTTATAAAGTAAGAAAAAAAGCCATGAATCTCAAACAAATCCCAAAGAGAGCAAAGAAAAAGAATACCAAAAAGCACAGAAAGACTGTTGTTTTCTTGATGAGAGGTGACTTTGTCCTCCGTCTCCGTAATGCAGTCATTCATTTTGAGCTTTGCAGAACGAAGAAAAGCGCCATCTGGAGGGAAGGAGATGCTTGATTGTTTAAAACAAGTCCCTACCTAAAGAAGATAGAAAATTAAATGTTAGTGCAATACACAACGTGCACAGAAAAATATTTGACTGATTTACTTACCAAAATGTTTGTTTTCTTCAAAAAGTATCTTCCTTACTTTTCCTTCCATTGAAAAGGGTCAGGAAACCACAGCAAAAGGAGGCTCAAAGTGACAATATTGGCTAGCCTCTAAAAGCAGACCACAGCTGACCTGCAAAAGATAAATTGGACAAGAGTGTTACTGAAACATAAATCCAGACTAATAAATAACACTTTTGAAGTAGAAAGGAGAAGGGGGAACTTACAGATGAGACAGCCTCAATGTTTCTTTCAGGGAGCAAAGTTTGGCCGCACAATCAGCTCCAAGGTAATGATGGGAAACCTGAAACATCAAAGGAGTGTTTATTTCTATTTTTCATAAAAATCTTCATCAATACGTAATATTTAACAATGAAAAAGATGGAACGAGCCTTCTGATGACAGTACTGAAAACATTTGTCACTGTCGGGAGTAAAATGAATACAAGCGTTTGAATATGAGACATATCATATTTGTTTCATTATTTACACACTACAAAAGCCTGAATGAAAACAGAGACCAGATACGATACTGTACAAACTCAAGCTTATGAATGAAAAGATAACGATACTTGTCCTTCGCAAATAAAAGATGAAATGGGAATAGGAGAGATGTTTGAAGGACAACGGAAGGTCCAAAACAAAGGGAATCAGACATACAGAAGCCACTCATATCCAATTTAGGGGAATTGACAGATAAACAGCAATCTGAAATCGTTTATGGCTGGCCAGCACCAGTTCCGCTCATTAACCATGACCATTGGTCAACAATGATATCATTGGACTGGCAAAACTCATGACTGGCCAAAACAGCAAAGAATTAGCTAAAATACTTACCTTAAAGCATAAATC